>CAUYUJ010015157.1:82500-87500 GCA_963575745.1 Prorocentrum cordatum | reverse complement strand
GCCCAGGCCTCGCGGTGCCGAGGGCCTCGTCGAGGCGACGCGCCCGAGCGCCCCGCCGCCGGCGCGGCCGCGCACGGCCGCGCGCACGCGCGTGCGCGCCTCGCCCGCGCCCGCGGCGGAGGCCCGCGCGGCGTGCCCCGGCGCGCCCGCGGCGCCCGCCGCACCCGAGGCGGCCACGACGCCGCCGCCCGCGCGCCGCCGCGCGCCGCCGCCGCCGCCGCCGCCGCCGCCGCCGCCGCCGACGACGACGACGACGACGACGACGACGACGACGACGACCGCCGACGCGCGCCGACGTGCGCCGCTGGCTTCCCGCTCGATGGTTCAAAGATGGGGTCTCCTGTGGGATGGGGGCCTCAGGATAGCACGCGAGCGATCCAGGGGTGGATTTGCCCTGTCTGGGGGCACCTCGTCCTGAGGACCCCATCCCTCACGGCCCCATCTTTGAACCACCGAGCGGGAAGCCAGCGGCGCACGTCGGCGCGCGTCGTCGTCGTCGTCGTCGTCGTCGTCGTCGTCGTCGTCGTCGTCGTCGTCGTCGTCGTCGTCGTCGTCGTCGTCGTCGTCGTCGCCCGCGCTCGCGCGCCCGCGCCGGCGGCGGCGGCGGCGGCCACGACGCCGCCGACGAGCGCCGACGCCAGCGGCGTGCCGCCGCGGGCGGCCGCGGCCGCCGTGGCGAGAGGCTTGGCCATCGAAGAGGGGTGGGGCAGGGTGGAGAGGCGCGCTGCGGGAGGGCAGAGGCGAGGAAGACGAAGAAGAAGATGAAGAAGACGAAGAAAACGAAGAAGAAGAAGAAGACGAGCAGAGAAATAATACGAAGACTAACAAGGCTAAGAATACGAAGAATAATAATAACAATAAATAATAAGGGTACGACGAGACCACGAGGAGAGCAGCGAGGAGGAGGAGGAGGAGGGGGCGGGAGGAAAAGATCGGGCCTGCTGGCGGACAGGTCATCTGCACAGATCCTCCGGACGTCGTACTACTGCTACCCCAGACGATGTTATAGTGTCACACTACATGCGGTGAGTGTCCCTACATGCGCATCAGTATTGCCAATCAGTGCGTCAAGATAGAGGGTTCATTGCACGACTGCGCGACCGATTAGTGCCGTCAGAGTCGTGCACCCCCCTCCCTTCGCCTCCACACACGCCCCTCCTACGCCTCCCTCCTTCCTCCTGCTGCTCTCTCCTCCTGATTCTCCGTCGTCCTCCTCCTCCTCATCACCATCCTCCTCCTCGTCCCTCGTACTCCTCCTGCATCCTCTTTCTTATTCACTCTCCTTCTCCACGCTTTCCTCCTCCTCCTCCTCCTCACCTTCCTCGTCGTCGTCCTTCTCGTCATCCTCCTTCTCCGTCCTCTCCCACCCACTTAGCGGGGGGGCACCAGAGCCCGCTCTGTTGGATGAAACTCTCGCGGCCTAGGCCAACGCCACCAGCGCTCGTGGCTGGCGGCGACGCTGATGCTCGCAAGCATCAGGTCAGTCAGCGTACCGACGCCTAAAGTGACAGCTAAGATCTGACCTCCTCCCCCTCCACTTTCTCCTGTGTCTCATTCTCCGCCTCTCTTCCACCACCACCTCCTCCTCCTCCTCCTCCTCCTCCTCCTCCTCTTCCTCCTCCTCCTCCTCTTCCTCCTCCTCCTCCACCTCCTCCTCACGTTCCTCCTCCTCCTCCTCCTCCTCCTCCTCCTCATCATCACCCTCATCCTCATCCTCATCCTCATCCTCATCCTCACCCTCATCCTCATCCTTATCCTCATCCTCATCCTCATCCTCATCCTCCTCAACAACATCACCTTCATCACCATGATCTGTGACTCTCATCATCATCATCATCATCATCATCATCATCATCATCATCATCATCATCATCATCATCGTGGTCATCGTCATCGTCATCGTCACCATCGTCATCGTCAGCATCATCACCATCATCATCAGCATCATCATCATCATCATCGTCATTTTCATCGTCATCGTCATCATCATCAGCATCAGCATCAGCCTCAACACCACCATCATCATCATCATCATCATCGTCGTCGTCGTCATCATCATCATCATCATCATCATCAGCATCATCACCACCATCATCATCATCATCATCATCATCATCATCATCCTCCTCATCATCATCATCATCATCTTCATCCTCATCATCATCATCGTCATTGCCACCGTCATCGACATCGTCATTGTCACCATCATCGCCATCATCATGACCATCACCAGTATGATTTTGATCATGATGATGATCATGCTGGTGGTGATGACACTGATCATTATCATCAGTTGCATCACCACAGGCTTCATCCGTATCATCAACATCGGCATCATCATCACCATGATCAGAATCATCATCATCATCCTCATCGGCATCGTCATCGTCATCAGCATCATCGTCAGCATCATCAACATCATCATGACCATCACCATTCTGATCATGATAATTATGATGCTCAGGCTGGTGTTGTTGATGATGATGATGATCATCATTACCATCATCAGCATCACCACCAGAGTCACCAGCATCATCATCTTCACCATTCTCCTCATCACCATCATCATCACCATCATGAGCAGCAGCATAATCATCATCATCCTCATCATCCTCATCATCCTCATCATCAGCATCATCGCCATCAGCATCATCATAGTCGTCGTCGTCATCATCATGATCGACGTCATCACCCTCCTCATCACCTTCGTCATCAGCATCAGCATCAACATCATCAGCAGCAGCAGCAGCATCAGCATCAGCATCATCATCATTATCTTCTTCATCATCGCCACCATCATCATCATCATCATCACCATCAACATCACCATCATCATCATCATCATCATCATCATCATCATCATCATCATCATCATCATCATCATCATCATCATCATCATCATCATCATCATCATCATCTTCATCTTCTTCATCATCATCATCATCATCATCGTCGTCATCATCATCATCATCATCGTCCTCGTCCTCATCCTCATCCGCGTCCTCATTGTCGACCTCGTCCTCGTCCTCGACCTCGTCCTTGTCCTCGTCCTCCACCTCCTCATCTTCATCATCATCCTCATCTTCATCCTCATCCTCATCATCATCATCATCATCATCGTCAGCATCATCATCATCATCATCATCATCATCATCATCATCATCATCCTCATCAAAATCCAAATCCTCACCCTTATCTTCATCTTCATCCTCATCCGCCTCATCGCCCTCATCCTCATCCTCTTCCTCCTCCTCCTCATCATCATCATCAATAGCATCCTCTTTCTCATCCTCATCCTCATCCTCACCATCATCCTCATCCTCCTGCTCATTCTCATCCACATCCTCATCCTCATCCTCAGCATCAGTATCAGCATCAGGATCAGAATCAGCATCAGCATCAGCGTCATCATCATCATCATCATCATCATCATCATCATCATCATCATCATCATCATCACCATCATAACCATCATAACCATCATCATCGTTATCGTCATCGTCATTCATCGTCATCGTCATCGTCATCGTCGTCGTCGTCGTCATCATCATCATCATCATCATCATCATCATCATCATCATCATCATCATCACTTCATCCCTCGTCCTGATCACCCTCCTCCTCCTCCTCCTGCTGCTGCTCCTCCTCCTCCTCCTCCTCCTCCTCCTCCTCCTCCTCCTCCCTCCTCCCCCGTTGTGCTCCTGCAGGCAGCAGCGCGGCAAGGCGAAGGCTCAGACAGTGGGGTGGAGCACTAGAACAAGGAGAGCTCAAGCGAGGGGCGGCACGAGCAGCAGTGCCGCACCGCAGCAGCTGATTCGCGGCGTCGCCTGCTGGAAAAGCCGCGCCGCCCCAAGTGAGCGACGAGAAGAAAGGGGCCTTATGCACGATGACATTGCGCGACCTTGCGAGGAGGCTTATGCCGGCCGCCAGCGATGCACGGTACAGTGGAAACGAGGGCGCTCACGCGCGACCTTACGCGGGCAGCTTGCGCGCGAAGGCCCGCGCAGTTGACCCCGCCTTCCTCCGTCGCTCAAGTGGCATCCCACGCGGGAGGCTGGCGGCGGCGGCCACCCGCGGGGCAGCCCCGACGTGGCCGCCCTACGCACCGCCGCCAGCGCCAAACTCGGCGCGGAGCAGCGCGGCGACGTCTCCGCCTTCGTCGCCCCCTGCTGGCGCGGGGCCCACCCAGGCGAGCTCCTCTGGGCGGCGGCAGGGCAGCCCGGGGCGCCAAGAGCTACTGCGCTGGACCCCATCCTCCTCCCTCCAAGTTGTGAGGATACTACTACTACTACTACTACTACTACTACTACTACTACTACTACTACTGCTACTACTACTAATACTACTACGACTACGACTACGACTACGACTACGACTACTACTACTACTACTACTACTACTTTACTACTGCACTACTACTACTACTATACTACTACTACTATACTACTACTACGACTACTACTACTACTACTACTACTACTACTACTACCACTACTACTACTACTACTACTACTACTACTACTACTACTACCACTACTGCTGCTACGACGGCTACTAGTAATAGTAGTAGTAATAGTAGTAGTAGTAGTAGTAGTAGTAGTAGTAGTACCACTACTACTACTACTTACTACTACTACTACTGCTACTACTAGACTACTGCTACTACTACTACCACTACTGCCAAGACGACTATACTACTACTACTACTACTACTACACTACTACTACACCACTATCTACAACTACAGACTCTACTGATACTGATACTACGACTTACTTACTACTACTACTACTACACTACTACTACTACTACTACTACTTACTACTACTACTTAAACTACTACTACTACTACTACTTACTACTACTACTACTACTACATACTACTTTACTACTACTACTACGACTACTACTACTACTACTACTACTACTACTACTACTACTACGACTACGACTACGACTACGACTGCGACTACGACTATTACTACTACTACTAAGGCCAC
>CAUYUJ010015157.1:7500-80000 GCA_963575745.1 Prorocentrum cordatum | reverse complement strand
GGAGGGGGCAGGTAACGGCCGTTACGTGCCAGAGGATGCAAAACAATATCGTGGGCTACTCTCTGAGTTTGAATGAGTCTGAGTGTGAGCGAGCCTGAGTGTGAGTGAGTCTGAATGCTGGTTGATTGATTCTGAGTGTGAGTGAGTATGAGTACCGATGGGTCAGTCTGAGTATGAGTGAGCCTGCGTGAATGAGGAGGCAAACGAGAAGCAGGAGGGGGGTGAAGGTGAGGAGTCAGAGGCCTCCAGGTAAGAACAAAAAACCCATCTCAGGGTAGATGAAACAGCAATATCGTGGCAATTAGACGGCGACATCCGAACCCTACCCCCCTCAACCATCGACTCTCCTGAATCGATGGGAGGCGGCGGTAGGGCTCGGATTTCGCCACGTGTTCGACGAAATCCGAACCCCAACCCCGCGGCCCATCGAGTGGCCCGCATCGCCAATCGGCGAGGGCAGGGTTCGGATCTCGCCGCCGACGTTCCTCTGGGGAAACCAAACAAAGGTACCGATACCGCTGCTTCCCAGACCTCCCCCAGGGTGCGTTCTGACCAGAATCCCGAGGCGAATCCCGCGGTGGCGACGAGGGCCCCCCCAGGAGGCCCAAGAAGGGGAAAGCCGGCAGAGGGCAGCGGTGTCGTTGCCCTCTTCCCTCCGCCTGAGGGCTCGGGTCTCGCCGCCGACGGGGGCTCCTCGCCCACGACCAGCCCCTCCAGCCGCTGCAGCTCCCGCCGGAGGACGGCGATCTGCCCCAGCAGCGACCGGGGCGCGCCCGCCCCCGGGGGCGCGGGCTCGGCCGCGGGCTCGCCCGCGGGCTCGCCCGCGGGCGCCGCCGCGGCGGCGGCGTGCTCGGGCGGCGGGGGCCACTCCTCTCGGGCACGCTCGGGCCAAGACATTTGCTCGACGAGCGGCTGCCTCGGAGCTCGGAAATTGGGAGGATGTCCCAGGCGAAGCGTCCAGTCTCGGCCAACTCAGAAACGAGAGTTGTGAGGATGTCTCGGGCGAAACGGCCTGGACCACCAAACTGCTTGGAGGACGTCTCTGCTGGGCCGTTTCTCGGCTGGAACTCGTCTCCATCGCACAAGCACCCGTTCAGAAAGCTGCGCGGGGAGAAATCCCGACGGGAGGTCTTTGCCCTTTTCGGCACCCGGGGGCCCTCGCCGGGCCCCCGGACCGCCAGAAGACGGCTCGGGATGAGAAGCCAGCGACCTCTGGGGGTCGACGTGGTATAGGACAAAGGTCGCCGCCGGGGGCGCCTCGTGGGGCGGGGCGTCGACCTCTCGAGAGGCCGCGGCGACGCGAGGGCCAGGGGGGAAGGCTCTGAGGCCACCGGCCTCGGTAGCCCAAACTCCGGGGCACCCATTAGAAGAACGCCCGGGGCACGTCGGGGGTCTGGGCTCTCAGGAAGCGGGCACCTACGGTTCAGTCGGGCGTGTCCCCCTACAGGGGGACTTTGGGCGAACAATTAGAAATGCCCCCAAAATACCACAGAAATTATCAAAACTAGTCAAAGAATAAGTCCCCTGACTATTTTTTTGACTAATTTTTGAATTTCCCCCCTGCAGAAGGACAAGCCCGACTTAAACCTACGGTCGGGAGCTGCTGCTCCGCATGTCGCAGCGGGGGCCCCTGCGACACGCCGTGTGCCCTGCCGTCGGGTAGCGCGTCGCTCCGCTTCGCGGGGCGGGAGGCGGGGGAAGAGCGCGGGACACTGACGCCGGGGGACTGGGACGTGGACGGCGCGTCGCGCCGAGGCGTGGTGGGCCAGAACTGGCGGCGCGACACGCTAATCCAGGGCTCCTGACCGTATGTTGGGGGGCGCAAGCACGGATTAGCGATCCATGGATGTGGCGCGCGGTCGCCAAATCCACGGATCGGGGGAGGTGCCCTCCCCAGAATGCGGCCGGTGCCGCATCGCTCGGTGGCGGAAATCCGCGATTTCCCATGGACACGGGACCCGTCGCTAATCCACGCCCCCTTGATCCATGTTTGCGATCGCCTGAATATACTGGTCCACCTCTTCCCCCCTCCCCCCGCCGCCCCCTCCCCCTCCCCCTCTTCCTCCTCCTCCTCCTCCTCCTCCTCCTCCTCCTCCTCCTCCTCCTTCCCCCTGCCCCTTCCCCCTGCCCCCGTCGCCTCCTCTCGCTGTTGTGCCAAGCGCGCGACGGACGGCTTTTTGCCGCTTTGCGGCTCCAGGAGGCCCTGGCCGGGCTGGGCCCAAGGACCATAACGAATGCAGGGCCCAAAGGTATACACAACCACCATCTCCCTCACTCCTCTCCCTCCCCCAGGAGAGAGGAGAGGAAGATGAGCGTGGAGGAGGATGGAGGAATCGACGCGGTGGTGGTGTATATTCTCGGGGCCCGCAGCAAAAAAGCGCCCCCAACATGACGCAGCTGCTCCCGGGAAGAAGGCCCAGCCTTCCAGGGGGGCCCGCGCGGTGCAGAAGCCACGGCGTCGGGGATCTGGGCCTCCCCCAGCTCCTCCCAAGGATCGGGCACCTGCTGCACATACAGGCGCACCTCCTCCCTCCTCCCCCCCACCTCAGGTCGTTGCGACAAAGACACGAAGCCGTTTTTGGGGGGCGCCTGCGGCTTCCAAGAGCCCTGACCGGGCCCAACGACCCCGGATGAGAAACGGGAGGGGAAACAAAAAAAACTTCCAGGGGCCCACGCCGTGACAAACAAAAAAAACACGACGTCGGAGATCTGCGGGGGTCTCTCCCCGCTCCTCTTCCTCCTGCTCCTGCTCCTGCTCCTGCTCCTCCTCCGACGACGACGACGACTGGGCCCCAATCTGTGAGACCACGACGTCCTCGTCTTTCTCCTCCTCCTCCCCCTCCCCCCCTCCTTCTCCGACTGCTACTCCTCCGGCTGGGAGGGGGGAGGGGGAGGAACGATGCCCAGACATCCGAAGCCTGCATTTTTCAGGTGCGTCGTCCCCCGAAGTCCCGACCCTTTCTAACCAGATTCAGAAACTGCGGGATTCCTCAGGAGCGGCACCGAGGCAAGGCAGTGCCAAACATAGGAGGGATAGGGATATGGTTCAAGCTGTCAACTTTCCCCGCGGCTGGTTCATCGCGACTCGTTGCTTGACGGCCGGGGCCTGGCGAGGGGTCCAGGAGGCCGAAAATGACCAAATACCTCCCGTCGTGATACTTTCACGGCGCGAGCATGTCTGCGGGGGATCCGTATAGTAGAGATCGCGCTTGATTATATCAACTCTGGTAACGGTCGTCACCCCGGGGGAGAGGTTTGATTCCCCCGTTAGAGGTAACACCTGGGCGGGGTGGGGCACGTCGGGGCGGGGGTGCGCTGCGATCGCCATAACATGCGCGCGAGAACCAGCATATACGTGGCATGCGCGTGAAAACTAGCATGTGGGGAGGGGGGTCTGGACCCCCCCCCACGTACGGTAGTTACTCTCCCGGGTGGATGCGTGGGGGGCGGGGGCGGGGGGGCGCTTGGCCAGGGCAACGACTGCTACGCGCGAAAGACTGCATTCCCGAACAGTGCTTGCCCTTAGGGGCTCCTGCTTGTGTTCTTGGGAACTGGCCCTGAAGGTCGGTCTGGCGGATATGTAGTCGCCGACGTCGCCCCGTCGCCGCCTCGTGGCCGCCCGTCGTCTTGGCCTGAAGGTCGGCCTGGCGGCTATGTAATCGCCGTCGCCACCTCGTCGCCACCCGTTGTCTGGGCCTGCCGGCCGGTCTGGCGGCTATGTCGCCGCCGTCGCCGCCCCGTCGCCGCCGTTAGATTGCACACCCAGATTGCACCACATAGATTGCACAACGTGTATTGCACCACGTAGGTGTCACCACATAGATTGCTTCACATACATTGTACCACATAGGTTGCCTCACATAGATTGCACCATATATATAGATATGTGTGTGTATGTAGATGTGTAGATTGCCCAGCCTAGATTGCACCACATAGGTTGCAAACATATATTGCGTCGCCAGTGCTGCCTCACAGATGTGGCTCAGCATGTATTGCACAGCATCTTTTGTACACAACAGATTGCACCACGTAGATTGCACACAACATCTTGCACCAAGTAGCTTGCACAACATAGATTGCACCCAACATATTGCACCACATAGTTTGCACCACATAGATTGCACCACATAGATTGCACACAACAGATTGCACCACACATGCTCCACCACATAGATTGCCGTTGATTGCACCACACACCCTGCACAACCTAGACTGCTCAAAACACACCGTCTGGGGACCCCAAATTGGGGTCCACGCTGGCTGACACACACACACACACATTCACATTCACATTCACATTCACATTCACACACACACATACATACATATATATATATATACACACATCGGTACTAATGCAATGAGAACCTACATGCGTAGAGAACTGACCTGACGCAACTCCGGGCCCGGCAGGGGAGCCCGTGCCTGGAGCGCCCCCAGACGGCCCCAGGACGGCCCCCCGGAGGGCCCCAGGAGGCCCCACGAGGGCCCGACGAGCGCCTCCAGACGGCCACGATGTGCTCAAGATGTCCCAGGATACACACATGCATACATTCATCACTCCATGCATGCCTACACACATTACAAACATTACACACATTCCATGCCAATCCAGTCAACTCTTTTCCATTACCTTAAATTACAATACGCTGCGTACTGTAATTCAAGGTAGTGGAGCGCACTGTAATCAAAAGATGTACAAGGTCAGGTAAGGTAGCATACTGATGAAACGTTACCATACGCAGCGTCGTGTAAGCCAAGAAAATTCAAAGTAAGGTAAGGTAGCGTACTATGTACGCTAACTTACATTACCTTACATTACAGGCATACATACATACACACATTACATACATACATGCATACGTACATACATACATAAGTACGTACGTACGTATACTTGCTTACATGCATACATACATGCATACACTCACCCATACATGCATACAAACAACCGCACCTACCCACATTACATGCATTTCATTACATTCCATTGCATTCCACTGCAATGCACTACGCTACACTGCACTACATTACATTACATTCGTATTCCATTACATTGCATTGCATTGCATGGTGTTGCATTGCTTCGCATTTCATTCAATGGTATACATACACACTGTTGTGTATATATATATATATATCTACAGACGTATGTGTATATATATAACAGAAATGTCAATATATGTGTTGATGCATCCATATCCACAATCACCCATAGGCCGAAGACGGCAAAACAACTTTCGCGGCACGAGCATGTCTGCGGGCGGATCCATCTATCTGTTGTTGTCCTTCCCCGTCCGATCTCCGTGGGGGCTGGGGGCAGCCGGATCGTCCGCTCCATCTCCGCGTCCTCGCCGCCGAGCAGCCTCCTGTGGATCTCCTCCGGGGGAGCAGAAGAGTACCGATGCCGCCACTCCCTGGACGAGCAGGAGGAAGAGGAGGAGGAGGAGGAGGAGGAGGAGGAGGAGGAGGAGGAGGAGGGGGAGAAGGAGGAGGAGGGGGAGCAGGAGGAGGTGGATGGGGGAGGAGATGGATGATGATGATGATGATGATGATGATGATGATGATGATGATGATGATGAGGAGGAGGAGGAGGAGGAGGAGGAGGAGGAGGAGGAGGAGGAGGAGGAGGACCTCTCCTGGGGCGCGCTCTGACCAGGATCTCGAAGGGAACCCAGCCGCGGCGGCGAGGGAGGGGGTAGTGGCATCCCCTGACTCCTCGGACCCGCCATACTTTGGTAGACTTTGCAACGTAATCTTGCGCCGGGAATACACCACAAACCGACGCGAACAAAAGCCCGGCCAGAGAGGCTTCCAAACAGGCTTTATGACGCTCCAAGCTGGCGCCACGAGGGCGCCAAGAGGCGGTTTCGAGGGCCCCCGAAGGGAGGGGGGAGGGCCTCCAGGTGGATGGCCTCAAGAGAGCTCCAAGCCGGGCTTACGAGGCCTACAAGACGGCCCCAAGAGCGCCCTAAAGTGGCGCTAAAAAGGGCCTCGAGAGGCTGTTTCGAAGGCCCCTGAAGGGGGGGCTAGCCCCAAATACGGGGGGGCTGAACGTCCCCCTTTCCACTTATGTTTGATTGGTTGCCTCCAAGATGGCCCTCAAAGGCTCTCCGCGGCTCCCACGAGGGCCCCAAGAAAGATGGCCCAAGAGACGACCGGAAACCCCAACCAGGAGGCCGCAGCGTCGAAATCCGACCAAGCTCTTACAGGCAAGCGGTTATATGAATATGTTCGCGTGAAACAAACGGTACCTCAAACAAACGGGACCTGGACCCCAGGGGCGCCAGCAAGGCCAAATGTTCAACCGGCTTTGCTGGCGCCCCTGGCACGTGCCGCACCTGGCACACTTGGGCCTCCAGGGTCTGGTGCGCCTGGAACCCGGGGCGTCTGCGGCGTACTTACGCGATATGCTGACATCTGGGTGCTATTTATGTGCGGGGAGGGCGGGTGGGAGTGAACTACACGGCTTGCGGGCTGGGCCTGGGAGGGGGGGGCGCGAGGCGCTAGAGCCCCCGAGAGCGCCCAACATGGCTCCAGGAGGGCATCAGAAACCCCCAGATGGCCTCCAAGATAGCTCAAATAACTCAAGATGGCTCAAGATAGCCTCCGACGCGCATTCACTAGGCCTCAAAACGGCCTCGAGACGGTTCCAAGTGCCCTCCGAACCCTCCAAAGACCCCACCAACATGCAAACCAATGCTCAAAAACCTGAGGACAATTGATGACTTGTGCCTTCTCGCTTTGTCGCTTCCGATGGGTCTCGAAGGCCTCAAGGTGGCCCCAAAATGGCCCAATATAGCCCCAATAGGGACCCAAGAGGGCTCCAAGACGGTCGCAATACCACCCGAAAGCGCCCCAAGAACGCCCCAAAACGGCCCCAATACGCGATTTTTGAGCCTCCGAAATACGGGGGGAATTTACGGCCCCCGCTGCTTCTTCACGGTGACCCCACAATAGACCCTCCAAAGAGCCCCAAGAGGGCCCCTAGACCCCCCCCAAGAGCACCAAGAGGGCCCCGAAAGTGCCCCAAGTGGCTCCGCGAGGACCCGAACAGAGACCCAATATGGTTCCAAAATACCTCGGAGAAAACACTTCCAAGGCGGCTTTTTACACCGCATGCTTCCACACTTCCCTGATCAAAGCACCTCGTGTGGCGATATGTCTCTGGATGAGCTGATCGGGATATTTTTTCCTGATCGCAAGCGCACCGGAAGACGCCGGGCGCAGTCATAACGAAACGTCAATGCAACGGCCTAAATTACGCACCGGATCGCACAGGAGCGGGCTACGCTGCGGCTCAGGAATCGCGAGGACCAGGAAGTACCACAGGTCGACGTGCAGCGCCAAAATGGCGAAGAGCAAGAAGCCGACGAACTCGAAGACCGCGTGACGCAGCCGAGGAGGACGACGAACAGGGCGTGCAGGCGCTCAAAGGAGAGGTTCCGGATCGCCAAGAGCAGGGGCGTGGAAGCGGCGGAAGCGCCACCGCGGCAGGGGGGACAGGAGAAGTCATCGCCAGAGCGGCACAAGAGCAGCAGAGGCGGGGAACCAGCGGAAGAGGGTCGCAGCCCTGCGCTGGAGGCGGCGAGAGCCAAAGCCAAGGATAATAGCCGACCCTGGGGGAGGCGACGTGGGGGAGGACCAGGCGTCCGTCAACCCCGTGCGGGCAGAGGCAGCGGACTCCAGGCGAGCCGCAAACCCGGGAGCCCAGGGGCACCCCGAACTGGGAGGGGCTAGCAGGCGAGCCTCAGGGGCACTGATCGGGATACGCGAAGAATCAGGCATTCCTTTGACGTTCCCAGGGCCTGTCCCCCCCCCCACCCAGGAGGAGGAGGAGGAGGAGGAGGAGGAGGAGGAAGAGGAGGAGGAGGAGGAGGAGGAGGTGGAGGAGGAGGAGGAGGAGGAGGTGTAATGGAAAGGGGAGGCGAGGGCGAGAAGGAGGATTACGCGGATGCGCGGAAGGAGGAGGAGGACGACGACGATCACGAACAGCTCGACGACGACGCCGAAGGTACAGGCGGATCAGAAGCAGGAAGACGCGCGAATACTCTTGGGAGCCACCTTGGCTCATAAAGTGCTGCTTGGGGATACTGGACTCTGGCTATAATTCCACCAGCCCTCTGGACGTAGGTAGTTTAACGGATTGTGTTTCCTCCCTGCCGAAACCCGTCCTTCCCCTGCTCGGGGTAAGGGTTTATCCCTCCTCCTGCCCCCTCCCCTGGGTCTGGACGGGGCGCCACAAGAGGGGCTACAGCGCCCCAAATCGCCAAATATTGCTCCAAGGGGGCCTCAAAGAGCGCAAAATGGCATCCAAGATGGCTCAAAGCACCTCAAGGCGGCTCAAGATACCCCAGGCAAGTATCCACGAAACCCCAAGACGAACCCAAGACGGTTTCAAGTGCCTTCCGAACCCTCCAATGACCCCCCCAGAGGCCAACACGGTTCCAAAACCGACGGGAAATCCATGTGGTGTGCCCTCGCCTTTTCGCGTCCGATGGGCTCTTGAGGCCTTGCGATGACCCCCAAACGGCCCAATAAAGCCCCCAGATGGGGCCCCCAAGAGGGCCGAGCGCCCAACAGCGTCCTAAGAGCGGCCCAGGACGGCCTCGAGACACCATTTTTGAGCCACCCAGGGGGGGCTGAATTCCTCCCCCTCTTCTTTTTGACTCATGTGGGCCAAGATGGCCCCAAGAGGCCTCCCAGACCCCTCCAAGGAGCGCCAAGAGGGCCTCACGACCCCCCTGGAAACGGCTTGAGCCAGAGGGGGTACAGTGGTGGGGATATTTTTTGTTAGCAGCCGCAGGCGAGAGCGCCAGCGGCGAGTAAGGGTGGCGGCGGTACTTTTTGGTCGCAGCCGCAAGTGAAGGCAGGCGGCGAGAGGGGGTCCGGGGCACGGGCCAGCCTAATTAGCTACTAAGTACTAAGCGACACGCAAGCCGGCCGGGCCAGCACTCAGAAGCGGCGGCTAAGGTGCAGTTGCTGCTGGTGGAGCTGGATGGCTGGTGGGTGGTGGGGATATTTTTTTCGGTCGCGGCCGCGAGACGACGGTCAGGCGGCGAAAGCAACATCCAGGACGCGAGCTAAGCGAATTAGCTCAGACAGGCGCAGGCCGGCCGGCCCACTCAGACAGCAGCTGCGGGCTGACGGGCGAAGCTGAACTGATCGGCGCACTGCAAGCTCGGGCGCGTGCACAGGATAAAATGTCACGGAATTCAAGCGGCCAAGGCACAACCCGCACAGAGGGGACGCGGACCACGATGGGCAAGTCCTTCGTGCTTGGTGAAGACGTGATGGCCATTGGAGTGAGTCGCCAGGTGGTGGGGATACTTTTTTTGATGGACGGCCCCACGGAAAAGTCTAAGAAGCGGGGCGGGCGCGGCTGGGGCACAGGGCGAGATAATTGGTTACGACGGCGCATAGGCCGACACAACAACTGCACCTGCAAAAGGCAAAATGCCCCCCATTAAGATGCGAGCGACCCAGGAACGGGGACGCAAGCACCAGACTGAAGCAGACGGAGGAGAAGTCGCACAGTGGCGCCAGCTCGAACCGTACAGTCCAACGAGCACTGGCTAGGGCCAAGCAGCTCAGTGGCAGCACAGTGGGCCCGTGAGGCCGCACCGCCCACCACGACGAGGAGGCGAGAGAGCAAGGAACGCGCGGGCAGAAGAGGGGGAGCATGGTGGGGATACGCAAGGCGTCAAGAATTACAACGCGAGCAAATCTGGGTTTTCGGGCCATAACTCAAGCACCCGGCTGCAATTCGGGACGCTCTCGGCACCCCAGGAACACCCTCGGCGAGGCGCAGCCGCTGGAACGCAGCCCGAGGCTGGAACACCGCCGAGAACCGACGGACACTCAGAAAACGCGAAACCTCGAATATGAACCGTAGTGGTGTTGGTATCCTTCTCCTCCTCGGATCCTCCACCTGGCGGGCCATGCGGAGCTGCCACTCCGCGTCGGCGGCCTGCTGCCACTGCCGCGAGGGCGAGCTGTCCCCGGGCGCCTGTGGCAGCGAGAAGGCCATCGCGGGCATTGACGACGAGCCGCCCAGCAGCACGCGGGCCCTCGAGTGGTGGTCCTGAGCATCGGCTGGCCGATCCCTCGGGGGGGGGGGGCGGGGCGGGAGTTTCGAGGCTCGAGGTTTTCGGTCTTCCAGCCTCGAGGTGCGATCCCTCGGGGGGGGGGGGGGGGCGGGGCGGAGTTTCGAGGCTCGAGGTTGTCGGTCTTCCAGCCTCGAGGTGCCCTCCAGCGGCTGCGCCTCGCCGAGGGCGCTCCGCGCGTGCCAGGGATCGCCCCGCGCGGCCGGCGGAGGCCCGAGGTGCGGCTCGGAAGCCACGCGGGGATCGAGGATCGAGGCGTCCAGGGGGCCAACGTTCAGGGGGGGATCAGCTCGGGGGGGGGGGGGGGGGGGGGGGGGGGGGCACTCGGGGGTCGAGGATCGAGGTGTCCAGGGCAGCGTTCAGCGGGGGATAGGCTCGGGGGGGGGGGGGGGGGGGGGCACGCGTCGATGTTCCCATGTGCGTGGGGGGGCCCGCTGGCCGACTTGCCCTCCCAGCTGGGGATGTGGGCTACTCCCTTTGGGCTTCGATGGGGGCCTATCCCCAGTACCGGGAGTGGTGGGGCTGAGCTGTCATAGGGTAGAGTGCAGTGGAAGCCCAGTCCGCGCGGCGACCACGCAGGGCACTCGGAGCGCGGTGAGCCCTGATGCGATAACGAAACCGACGAGTACGACAAGGCAGAATAAGCCGGAGATTGTGGGGATGGGGGAAGGGATGTGGATGGGGATGTGGGTGGGGATGTTGGGATGGGGATCTGAACTACCATGGCCATGTGGGGACGGGGATGGGTTCAAGAATAATGAGGTCCGGGCTCTGCGCGCTGGCCGAGGAGTCCAAGCTCGCCGCCGTCCTCAGAGGAGCAGAACACGGCATAAACAGGGGAGGAGGAGGAGGAGGAGGAGGAGGAGGAGGAGGAGGAGGAGGAGGAGGAGGAGGAGGAGGAGGAGGAGGAGGAGGAGGAGGAGGAGGAGGAGGAGGAGGAGGAGGAGGAGGAGGAGGAGGAGGGGGGAGGAGGGGAGGGAGGGAGGGAGGGAGGGAGGACGAGGAGGGAGGAGAAGGGAGAGAGGAGGAGGAGGAGGAGGAGGAGAGAGGAGGAGGAGGAGGAGGAGGAGGGGAGGAGGGAGGAGGAGGAGAAGGAGGAGGAGGAGGAGGAGGAGGAGGAGGAGGAGAGGAGGAGGGAGGAGGAGGAGGAGGAGGAGGAGGAGGAGAGGAGGAGGAGGAGGAGGAGGAGGAGGGACGAGGAGGGATGAGGGAGGGAGGGAGAAGGGAAGGAGGGAGGAGGAGGAGAGGGAGAAAAGGAGGAGGAGGAGGAGGAGGGAGGAGGAGGAGGAAGAGGAGGAGGAGAGGAGGAGGAGGGAGGAAGGAGGAGGAGGAGGAGAGGAGGAGGAGGAGGAGGAGGAGGAGAGGAGGAGGGAGGAGGGAGGAGGAGGAGGAAGAGGAGGAGGAGGGAGGAGGGAGGAGGGAGGAGGGAGGGGGAGGAGGGAGGAGGGAGGAGGGAGGAGGGAGGAGGGAGGAGGGAGGAGGGAGGAGGGAGGAGGGAGGAGGAGGAGGAGGAAGAGGGAAGAGGGAGGAGGGAGGAGGGAAGAGAGGAGGAGAGGAGGAGGGAGGAGGGAGGAGGAGGAGGGAGGAGGGAGGAGGAGAGAGGGAGGGAGGGAGGAGGGAGGAGGAGGAGGAGGAGGAGGAGGAGGAGGAGGAGGAGGAGGGAGGAGGAGGAGGAGGAGGAGGAGGAGGGTAGATCCGACTCGACGAGGCCGAAAGAATCCAAAACCTACTCCCGCGGGGCGAATACCCCTGCGAAGCAGCCCGTGGTGGGACCTGAGACACTCTGGGGGAGTGGCCATCCTCTTGCAGCGTCTGAGCCAAGACCCTGCGCTCGGCGAGGCCCAGGCCCTCGTGGGCCCCCAGGTCCTTCTTGTAAGACGGGAGCCTGCCCGGCCGAATCCGTCTCAGCTGGTCTGAAATGCCGCCCGTATTTGTCTTGGGCCTGCACGGCCCTCTTGCTCCAGCATTGGGGGCCCCCGAGAAAAACGATCCACGCCTACAGCAAAACTGGACCCTACTCCTGGAGGCCCCTGGAGGCTCGACAGCAGGGCAAGCCAGGAACGCGCGACCGTTCGCCCAAAAAACTTGCCGAGAGAAAGGCCGCCACTACTCCCCCAAGTCACACGAACCTCCACCCTCCCTTTGATCGTCGGCCAGGGTCTGACCTTCAGCTGCTTCCTCGAGCGAGGGCTGCTGCCGAAGGCCATCGCTGCCTGCCGAGCGCTGAACTAAACCTGTGGCGTCGCGGGGTCCTCCCGACATAGTGACCTCGACGCTTCCCGCCCACCTGCGCGCTTGGCACGCGAGGCATCGCAAGCCCCTGTATACGTTGGCGCCGTCATCGCTGCTTAGCAAACTCGTCTGCGTGCCCGTCGGCCCGACGTTCCCATTCTGAGCCTCTGCAGGCCTCGATGTCAGCGGCAGTCGCACGGCCCAACGTCTTGTAGCACTCGAAATCGCTGAGAGCAAACGCGCCCCACATAGGGCCCCAAAGGTGGACGCGCGGGGCCCCGGGACCCTCAGAAAACCCAGGCCCACGGGCCAGCGAGTCCAAAGTGCTCTGGCAATCGACGCAGCGCTGAAGCGGGGGTAGACCTACTTGCGACAGCATGCGCACAGTATGGTCTTCCCCGTCTTTACTCGTCTGATGCGGGGCCATGCCCATTGGAACAAGCCCGTGCGCCGCCGAAACCGCGTTCCCGAACCTGTCGACCGACGCCGTGCTCCAGCCAGCTCGGGCGAGCCCGTCGAGGCCCATGTATTTCGCAAACACGTCCAGAAAGAGCAGCCGAGAGAGAAGGCCCGTCTCGGGCCGCTGGTGCCAATGAACCGTCTGGGCGGGCTCCTCGACGTCGAAGAGGGACCCCGGGTGAGGGGGGATGCACCTCGCAAGCGTCTCCGCCATCAGCGGGCCTAGCTCCTCCACTCTCTACGCGCAACCTCCCGGACGAGCACTCGCAAGGTCTCGTCGCTGAACAGCGTGAGCTGGGTACTCATGCTGACAGTGCCATACAGTGCCTGGTGCACCTCTGCGCAACTGACAAAGCTCGTCATCATGCAGGTTGTGCGCGAATAAAAGTGCTTGAGGCCAATGCGCTCCCGAGACCAGTCCTCGAAGGCACCTCCGGTGATGCTTGCCCCAGACCTCCGACTTCTCCCTGAACATCCTGGAGATCCTGCCCCAGAAGATGGGGTAGACGGGGGGGGGGGGGGGGGGGGCATCGGGGCCGTTCTGCAACTGTAGCGAATGTTGATCCGAAGCTCTCACCGCCCCCATGCCCGGCGAGGGCCCCGACCTGCGTCGGGGACAGCCTGAACAGATCCTGCACCGCATTCAAGTCGTCTCTGATACTGTGCTGGTCGGAGAGAAAGAAGGGCAACGTCGCTAGGCGTGGGCGCCGACCTCCATGGCTGGGCCGAATTCTGGAACTTCGCAAGCGAGACCCGCATCGCGCTGGCCAGGACCTGATAGCGAGGGGCCGCCTCCTAGACAGCAGTAGCCCACATGAACAGGACATGCCCCGAGTAGATCACGAGCGGGTTCACCTTGGAGCCGAGCCCGTACGTGTACATTCTGAGCCCGACCGAAGCGCCTTTGGGGGGCCTGCCGAGGGAACTAGCAGCACCACTTCGGAGACCAGCCACCTTCGAGGGAGACACTCCTGACACCGAAGAGCCAGCCCCAGAGGGCCGAAGCCACGGGCCATCCTGTGGACCACCGCGATGTCCGCCCCAGCTCCCTGAAGCATCTTCAACCTCCTGGCCCGAGACGCCGCAGCCGAAACCCTCGCATTCTGGATCCCGGCCCTGCGAAGGCCTCCCAGAGTCGCGTTAGTGCCTAGATTCCTCGTCGCGTCCGTCCTGCACGAAGTAGGGAGGGGCCGGCCTGGGACAGGAGCTGGCCGACCTCTTTCGAACATAGGTAGGCG
The DNA here is from genome assembly GCA_963575745.1 of Prorocentrum cordatum. Lineage (NCBI taxonomy): Eukaryota > Dinophyceae > Prorocentrales > Prorocentraceae > Prorocentrum > Prorocentrum cordatum. Next base: position 65,965 of record CAUYUJ010015157.1, on the reverse strand, counting down.
CACTTCTTAACTCCACAGGCAGCTGCAGCTGCTCGAAACTCTTGAAAAGAGACCCAACTGCACCTGATAACTAGGCGGCGACCTCTGGGCCCACAGCTCTGGACTGTAATGCCGTCAACCACGCTGCGCACATGCAATGAGCTTCTGTTCTCCCGAGCTCCCAACAGGGGGCCCAGCAGCAGCATCTTGGCAAAAGTAGCGGCCCCCGAGCAGCCTGCGACGATCGCGCCGCTCGACTCGACGACGGCAGAAGCAGCGCCCCCATAGAGCAGCACGCGGAGGCCAGCATCGATGGAGCAGTACCCTCTGACCAAGCGAACAGGGAACCCGAAGCGTTTAGCTGCGACGAGCAGGTGCTCAGGGTTCACATTCTCGTAGAATTTAGCCACATCCAGGAGCGCCGAGGCAGATTCGAAACCAGCTTCTCGACAATGAGCACCGAGCAAGTTCTGGACCCAAGCTGCCTGCTCGCATGTCGCGCCAGGGCCCGAGCCCCAGGAACAACTCATGCACGTGGGACTTCTCCCAAGAGCGACATTATGCCTGCCTCAATCGGCCCCTACGGGCCGGACCCCGCCCGACGGTTTGTCCAGGAATACCACGTTGGTAAGGAACAGAATGAACGCCCCAGGGTCCACATCGAAGAGCGCCGACATCTCAAAGAGGCGAAGCTGGTGAATTTCAGGAAGCTGAAGCACCCACCGCGGATGAAAACCGCCCCAACCGAGGCCCACCGAAGGCCCATACTTCATACATGCACGGTGTAGGTGTTCAAATTTGAGCGGGGAGAGGTCGGGCTCCTCGGCTGGGATTCCCCAGGTGCAAGGGGCAAGGCCGCGCCCAGCTCGAAACCGCGTAGGATGCTGCGCATCTAATAGCTGCTGAGGGGCGGCCTGGCCAACCGCAGGAAGCCCTTCCACTCCGCCAGCTGCAGTGCCGAATCCGGCCGCTGGCGACGAGTGCATTCCTTGTCGATGCATTCGTGGATCTCCGCATCCCAAGGGCACATAAATCATAGCTGGCAGTTGGGCCTTGGTGGGCCCCTCGTCGACCAACTCCAAACCGTCGAAGATGTTAAGCATCTTGGGCTTCCAAGATCCCGGCAGCGCGCTGCCCTTGCCCTGGGGCCCCCCAAGCTGATGGCTCTGGCCTTCCTACTCGAACACAATCCAGCAGACCGTTTGCTTCGAACAACGACGGCGGTGATCTCTTTCCAAGAAGGCAGCCAGGGGCACTTGCGAGTCTGGGGCCCAGCGGAGCGACCAACATATCCTTTGGTGTCGCATATCCCAGGGATCACAACCAATCTGGCTTCGGCCTCGCTGCACCATTCCCGAGACAGGGCGTCGAGGTCATTGTCTAGAGGGCCACTCCATTGGACTTCCCGCTTCTGCGGCAGCGGGCCCATCACCGTGGTGCTGGACGGCTTGAAACGCGTCCGCTGCGAGACCGCAGCGGTCCGGCAGAGGTTCCCCATCCGAAGCAGCACAAGACAATCGGGAAAAAAGGTGCTCCTTGGACCACCTGGACGTCTTTCGCAAGCGCGCTGATAGCCGACGAGACGACGAAGAAGTCTAACTCCCGACCTCCGATATCATGCTCCGTCATCTCCTCCCCCATAGCTTCCCCTGAGACCGTGCTACGAGCGCAGGCAGAGCAAGTCGGCTTGTCAGGCGCAGCCGCTGTGCCGTGCACATGCTGAACCCAGCCTGACAGCGATGAGGCCGTGGGCGTGAAGTTCCAGCCCCCCTGGACAATCCACGGCCTTCTGCTGCGCTGGAGGATCGTGCCCAATACTTCCAACATCTCAAAGTTCTCACCTGCAACGCCTCGGTCGTTGATCAGATAGACACTGTAGATCTCAAGGACCTCGCCGAAACCAGCGTTGAACCCGACCTGCGATGCTCCCGTCGTATTTGCCTACTCCTGGGAGCTCCAAGGGCTTCGAGGCGATCTCCCCCGCGGCCAATGACCCCCGCTCATCCTGAACTCTGAAGGGGCCCATCACCCGCGCTGGTAGCTTTCCCGAGAGACATCTTGCACCCATTCCTGCGGGCCCACCCTTGGGCCGAGATAATCTTGTCGGGGGCCTTCAGACGAGTCTCCTGGAGGGCGGCCACCTGGAACTTATTCTGAACGAGGCCCCACGCAGCAACTGCGGGATCTCCAGCGTCAGCCCTGTCGCGGACCCAATTCATTGCAGTGTCTGCCGCCAGCCAACTGATGACACCGGCGCCTACGATGCGCAAATCAGCAGATCCCTGAGCTACACCAGAGACGCATTCGTCTGCGAGAAAATCACGATCAGGAGGTCCGCGCCCCCTCCTGTCGGCCCCTGACTGACGCATTTTCGCAACCGCTTCGAGCGCAACGTGGGTGGGGGGGAGAGCAGCTAGGTCTAATGCCAAGCTCCCTGGCGCCCGCGCCCAGCCGACGCCCTGCCCGCCCCCCCTCGCGCGCCGCTGCCCCCGCCTCCGGCGGCGGGGGTGCCCTGGAGGGGGAACCTGGGGGCAGGAGGTTCCGCGGAATGGGGTCTGATCCCCTCCCCCCTGGCCTTCGGGCCCGCGCCCTTCCGCTTCGGCAGCCGCCCAGCTAGCACCAGCTCAGGCCATGCCTGCGGGTCTGCAACCTCTGCCTCGTCATCGTCCCCCACGTTGCTCCAGACCCAGTCGGGCTGGTTGTCAAAGACGCCGTGCTCGCTTGAACCCAAGAGCTGCGACCGCTTGGGCGCACTTGCGCTTGGCCGCCTCCTGGGCATCTCCTGGGGCAGCGGCCTTGGGCTCCCCTCCTGCTTTGCGGAGCTCCTCGGTCCGCTGCTCGAAGTCGCCTGCCCCCGGCAGATCCATGTCGATGTCGACCCCGTCGCCGTCGTTGGCTGCCGCGCGCTCGACGCCCCCTCCTGGTGTAGGAGCAAGAGCGCCAGCGGCTGCTGCAGCATCATCAGCAGCGCGCTTCGCCTCCTCGGCTGCACGCTGCAACTCCTGAAGCTTCTCCAGCGCTGCCTTCGCTTCCGTGGACTCGACGACGGACGATGCGAGGAACGCCGACAAGGCCTTGAGCGGGTCGTCGAACTCGCTGGCATGGGCTTTGCGCAGCAGCTCCTGAGCCTGCGCCAGGTCCTCGTGCCCTTTGGCCAGGGACTCGTTGACCGTCGCAAGCTCGTCGTCCAAGGCCTCGCGCCCCCGCTCGATCTCACTGACCCTCGCCTCGAGCTTGGCGAGATTGGTCTTGAGATTCTGGACCCGCCACCGCGCCGACTGCGCAATGGGGGCCGACTTCTCTCCTGCTTCCGCGGCCTTCTTCTCCGCCTCCACAACCGCCGCAATGGCCGAGCTGTCGACACCGAGCTTCTTGAGGTAGGCGAGCACATCCTGCTCATATGTGGGGGGAGAGGCAGCACTGCCTTTGCCTCCGCCACATGGCCCAGACTCGGGCCGAGAGCCTCCAGTGCGCTTCGCGACCGGCTGCTGAAGGTCATGGAGCTGCTTGAGCAACTTCGAGTTGGCACTCCCTGGCGGATCGTTCGCAGATTCCCCCATGGGCTGCTTGGGTCCAGGACCAGACGGCCGCGAAGCAGGCTTGGCCCTTGACGCAGCCAAGCGTGCCGCTTGGATGTGCTTCTGCGCGGCTGGGCGCCCACGTTGCCGGCCTGCGACCCTCGACGCCCAGTTGTCCGCGCAGCCACAGGAGCACCCCCAGTGGGCCCACGCAGCACCTGGCCATCGGGGGGTGCCATCCACCGCGGGGGCTCCCGCAGATCTGTGATTGGCCTTCCAGGCCTCGTGAAAGAAACGACTGATTGGCCCGCAAGCGCGAGCCGCTCTGAAGCACGCGCTTGCAAGCCCAGGCCACAACAGCCTGAGCCAAAACGGCTCGAGCCAACATGGCCACGGAATGGAGGACGGAGGAGGAAGAGGAGGAGGAGGAGGAGGAGGAGGAGGAGGAGGAGGAGGAGGAGGAGGAGGAGGGGGGGAGGAGGAGGAGGAGGAGGAGGAGGAGAGGAGGAGGAGGAGGAGGAGGAGGAGGAGGAGGAGGAGGAGGAGGAGGAGGAATGGGATGGGAAGCCTGGGGACGCAGTGTCCCGACGACGACGACGACGACGACGACGACGACGACGACGACGATGGCGGCGCGCGCGCCGCGACGGGGCCGCCCGCCAACCCACCACGGGCGGCGGCCCCGCCCCCTCGGCAGACGACGGGAGAGCCGCGCCGAGGCAGCGCGCAAAGGCGGGGGGGGGGGTCCAAAGGCAACCCCGAACCTGGCGCAACTGGTGGAGGCCGAACGGGTCCGTCAACGTTCCAGGCTCTCCGCGACGACGCGCAGCATCGGGTCGAAGAAGGCCTCGAGCTCCGTAGGGCGAACGCAGCGCGCACGCCGAGACCTCGTCCTGCGTGGCGAGCGGGCACTCGGCCATCCAGTCCAGGTCCTTGCGCGCCGTCGACCCAAGCACCGTCGCGTCGGAGTGGTCGATTGCGCCCCTCCAGGGCGAGGTCCTGCACGAGGGAGAACAGTGGCAGTAGTTGGCGAGCTGGATGCACTCGCGCGGCCATACTTTCGCAGGCCGCTTGAACCCGCGCTGCGGGCACACCGCGGGCCGCGTAAGGATCGTCGGAGCAGGTCGCAGCACGCCCCGCGCGATCCTCTCGGGTCGAGGCTTCCGATGCCACGGCGTCCTCGGCAACGCCTCCAACTCAGGGTAAGGGGGTCCCGTGTGCAGGTACCGACAGCACCAGCCAGGGCCCCTCTAGCGACACCTGCTCGCGGATAACAGTGATCATATGCTGCCGCAGGTACTGGTCCCTCAAGCTGCTTGCCTGGGATCGCCTGCGCCTCGCTACATGGGGTCGCCTGCGGTCTACTGCGGCCGTTCTGCGTCTTCACAGGCTCGATGGAACTGCTGCGCACGAGCCGCTTCGTCGCCGCGCCCGCGTCCTCGAGGAGGGCGGCCAGTGACGAACGGGCCTCCTTCCTCGTCATCTCCTCACGTGCATGCAGCAGGGCAGAAAGGGCTCGGCACCCGCGGAGAGCGACGCCTCGACCTCGAGGGGCGCAGCCGTCTCCGTCGTCGTCCGAGCCTCGAGCCGTGGCCCGTGCTGGGCCTTCCGCAGCGTGGGAGCTCCCATCAAAGTCGATGTCGCGCGCGTCGGCATGCATGGCGACGCTCCGCCGCAGCACCTCCAGCCAGGTCGGGGCGCGGCCTGCCAGCTTCGCCTGCAGCGCGGGCAAGCGCTGGCTCACCTCGCTGCACCCGATGACCGAGTCGAGCGCCGCCTCCGACGCGGACACCAGGCCGCGGAGGCGTTCGACTTCTCGTGAGAGCTTCAGCACGGCGCGATCCGCCGAGTGCCGCGCCCACTCTCTGGCAGCCTTGCGCTCCTCGGCGGAACGCCTTGGACCGGCAACACCCCCGCCCTTCCGTGAAGCCATCCCATGAACCGTGAGCCAAAAGCCCTGACCCTCCAAGGCCCTCACGCCCGCCCGAGATGGGGGTACGCCGAGGGACAAGGTCCAGGAGCAGGAGGAGGAAGAGGGAGGAGGTAGGAGGGAGGAGGGAGGAGGGAAGAGGGAGGAAGGAGGAAGGAGGAGGAGGAGGAGGAGGAGGCGGAGGAGGAGGAGGAGGAGGAGGAGGAGGAGGAGGAGGAGCAGGGAGGAGGAGCAGGAGCAGCAGAGGCATAAACATAATCTTCCCTGAGGTCCGCGCGGATGTCTTGCATCGGCGATGGGCCCCCCCCATGGCGCGCGGAGCGCGCGCCAGGGGCGGCGCTGGAAGCGCCACGACGGGCGGCCCAAGGCCGACCCAAGACCTGCGCGCGGAGCTCCGAGGAAACCGTGCCCGTGCCGTGCGTTGCCTTCGCCGGGTCCTGTGGCGCAGCATCGAGCCTCCCTCCGTGGTCCTGTCTGGCGGCGCGCGCAGGGGGTGGGGGGGGCAAGGGGGGGGGGCGGCCGTCTCGAGAAGGTGCCCAGGCCGCCCGTCCTCGCGCATCGCGCCCCGCGGTAATGACGTGACGCGCGGTTCTCCCCGCGCCCTCGCGAGGCCACCTTGGAGCAGGACGGCTCCCTGACCGAGGCCGTGGCGCGCGAAGCGCGGCGCGAGTACCTTCGCGCAGCGGGGGGGGGGCAACCCGCGGCACCGAGATCGCTGCTCCCAGGACCTCTCCTACGCAGGGGTGCTGGCCAGCCTCGAAGAGGAGTCCAGCTGTGGCGACGAAGCTGTTTCTCCCGCTGAAAAAGATATCGCCCGGAGGAGAAAGAGGAAGTGCAGGAGCGCAGACTGTGGGAGGCCCGCGCGGACCTCTTGGATCGGCACCGGGCCTCCCTTGGCGGCGCCTCTGGCGCTGCACCTGGCGCGCTCCGCACGCCAGGGAGAGAGAGAGAGAGAGAGAGAGACAGAAGGAGACCACTGGCGGGCAGATCCCGTCCCAGCGCGGGGCGTGTGTGGACGGAACCGCAGTGCCTGACATGTTCAAATACAGCTTGGCTTTCATGGCGCTGTGCAACCCCAATCCTGTTCCCAATCCCTCCGCCGCGTCGTGTCTGCAACCACGCCCCTCTCAGGCGCGCTCCGCGCGCCAGGGAGGGGGCTCTCCAGGACGAGCAGCGGCATCGGTGCAAGTTGTGGAGGCTTGGAAATGGGCACCGATACCAACACGGGGGGGGCCTCCACCTGGGAAAGATGATCCCAGATGTCGGTGTTGGTGGTGATCTTTCGGCCACCTGGGAAGCCCGTATATTACCACCTTCGCCGAGATCGGGATCGCCCTCCCTCGGCGGAAGCACACCGCCGATATTGGTGTTGGTGTCAACCTCCAGGCCTGCGACAGTTTCCTCCCTGCGTGGTCCTGTGATGCATCATCGGGCCTGCGGCCTGGACGCCCGACGACGCGATGCTTTCAGCGCGCGGCCCCAGAGGCCTCGACCCCTTGCCCCGGGGGGTCAGCCTGTTTCCCCCGATCCAGGTGTGATGGCCCTGAGGGCCGGCAGCAGGCCCCCGAGGCCGACATCGAAGAAGCGTGCTGGCATTGAAAGCATCATGTCGGCCCCGCTGCTGCCTTCCGATCGCTCTTCTGGCCAGCCGCCTTGTCGACCGGCCTCTTGTGCTCGGCCAGCACGGCCAGGAAGAGGTCCGCGTTCTGCCTGTCGACGTAGGGCGGCATGGCCATCAGCGCGGCGAAGGTGGGCACCAGCCCTGGGAGCATGCTGCCCAGCAGGAAAAAGACGACCGGGCAGTGCCAGGGGAGGAGGAGGAGGAGGAGGAGGAGGAGGAGGAGGAGGAGGAGGAGGAGGAGGAGGAGGAGGAGGAGGAGGAGGAGGAGGAGGAGGAGGAGGAGGAGGGGGGGTTCACGCTGGAGAGCATCTTCGTCGGCTCTTGGAGTTCTTCTTGCCACGGGGTGCTTCTCGGCAGCTGCGCCCCGTCGAGGGCTTTCGGGGGGGAACCAGATCGTCCCGCACGGCCACGAAAAGCCCGCGTTTTGACCCGAGAAGCATACGTGAAAAAATCACTACAGACGGCTTTTGACAATTTCTGGCCCCTCGGGGGCCCTCGCCAGGCCCTGGGACAATCAAAAACGACGCAGGATGAGAAGCCGGCTCGGGGGAAGAGGGGGATCGCCACTACACTATAAAAGGGGATCGCCAACCTCCCCAAGTCCTCAAGAACCCCCCCACAGGAATCCCAAGCACGTCCAAACACGTCCCAAACCTCGTCGATCATCGAGGGGGTTTGGGACGTGAGCGTCGTCATGTGGCCCTTTTGCATGCCTTTTAGGTCATCGCAGAACGCTTGTCCTCGATTTCCAGGAGGCGGTGGTGACCCCCCTAATGAGAATCCGTTTAGTTTACCCGCATGAGAATCCGTTTAGTTTGCCCGAAGACCTTCTCTTGTCCCTCCTCCTACACCCTCCTGCCCCTCCTCCTGCCCCTCTTCCTCCTCCTCCTCCTCCTCATTCCTCCTCCTCTTGCCTCATCCTCCTGCCTCCGCCTCTTTCTGCCTCCTCCTCCTCCATTTCCTCCTCCCCGTCCTCCTACTTGTGCCTCATCCTCCTTCCTCCTCCTCCTCCTCCTCCGCCTCCTCCGGCTCTCCTTTGCCTCATCCTCCCGCCTCCATGTATCCTCCTCCTCCTCCTTGTCCTCCTCCTCCTCCTCCTCCTCCTCCTCCTCCACCTCCTCGTCCAGGGACGCCAGGTACTACCACAACTCCAGGCGGGCCATCTTCATCATCGGCAGCGGCGACCCCCCCACCACCACACTCCCTCATCTTCAGATGCCCTCTTGTCTGAAGCGCAGTCCTCTGCGTCATCTGGCCAGAGCGCACGGATATCAAACAAAGCCAACAACCAGAAGCGAAGTGAGAGGGCGTAAATTTTTGTTGGCCAGCCCAACAGGTGGAATGCACTTCAGGACGCCATCGAATGGCAGCACCTCCAGGGACATTCGGCCGATTTCCTGGCCGCCCAGGAAAGAGGCTTCAATCGGGAGACCCGATCGGAGGAGCAAAATCTTGGTGTGCGCATCGGGGCCTTCATTCTCATCACGCTCCAGCTGTCGCAACAGGTGAACGCAACAGGTGAGCATGTGCTTGCGACCTCAGCTGGGGCACTGGTGGCAGTAGGGAAACACCTTACGGCGAAGCACCTCTGCCCAGCATCTGTGTGCGTTGGCCCTGTGGTTTTGGGGCGTACTGTGAGTATGCACGTCAGCGCGGTGGTTCCGCGTGGGATCCGTGGGTTTTTTTCTATGTATGGTTACACGGGGGACGGCTGCTCGGGACACAGCGTGCAGCTTTTTAATGGACCTCGGGAGTTCCTGGAGGGCCTATCCACGCCATGGGTGATCGGTGGTGACATGAACATCGAAGCCTCCAACGCAGGGTTCCTTGTGTGGTGGTCGTTTCTAGGTGCTACCATCGTGGCCCCGAAGGTCCCACCGCGCAACCAGTACAGCTTGGATGTTTAATCGCATCCAGAGGCTTGGCGTCAGCAGTTACGTCCGTCTCGGCACTGCTCGGCAGCCCGTCTACTCCTCGCATTTTCGTCCTCATGGAGTTAAAGAGCTTCACCCCAGATCTGGCGGATTATGTTCGACGTACCTGGAAGCCCTCTCCCATGCGACACAGCGTTGGGTGCATCCGCGTTCTTGCTGAGGTCCCTTGGAACTGGATCCTGGCCATCCACCCGGATCACCTCTGGGGACACTGGCTTGATAACATGGAAACCAACCTCGGTAATTCGATACATGTGGTGAGCAACGCCAGCAATATCTGGGACGTTCTGAAGGCTTCTCTCGGAAGGTCATCCAGCTGAAGACGGCCCTTACTCGACAACGGGATGCCCGCTCTAGCCCTGAGGATCGTGCTTGGAGAACCCTGCCAAGCGCCCTCGAGAGGCCCATCACCATTTGGAAGCACCCAATGGCTTTTCCTTAAGGCTACCTCCAGAAGCTCTTGAAGCCTGTTCTGAAGCTAGATGTAGGCGAGGCCGCCTCCGACCTTCACCTCGTCCTGTGTTCCCAAGATGAGATCCACGCAGTGGCTGCTGCTGGTGGAGACGAGTCTGATGCCCTGTCTGATGTGGTCGTCGAGGTTGCAAAGTTCTCATGAAGGAGACTCGGCAGAGGTGGGGGGCACGGCAGGAGTGGGCCAAGGAGACTACTAAGGATATAGAGAGGAGTGCTCATCGGCGTGCGAGGGACAAAGGCAGCGACGACCCACCACGCATTTCAGGCCTGCCTCCGACCAGGCGGTCGCCAAGGTGCCCGATGAGAAGTCCACCAGGCCCGATTTCCAGCAAGCCCCCGCCCGACATGTGACCCCGCCGCCTCCTGCTATGAACATGTTCGAGACCGCACTAATGCGTTTTAAACATACGGTTTGGCCTCGGCATCAACTTTTTGAACCCGCGCTCGTGACCCCGGCTGCCCCCCCCCCTTCTGCGCTGCAAGCGCTGCTGGACTTTATTCGGCTTTGGGAAGCAAAAGCCAGAGACGCCAGACTAATGGCCAACGATGACAGCGTTCACCGGCAAGCCTGAAACCGTGGAACGATGACCGCCGGCGGGCAACGTTTCCCCAGGGCGGACGCGGGCCAGGCTTGGACAGAACATCGCCAGACGGCGGGGGGTTCGGCACCAGATTCCAGCGTTTCGGGGGGCCTCGACTAGGGAATGCGACACCGCAACATCACGCCTCAACGTGCGTAAGCTGTGTCATTTTGAAGCTGGGGCTCAATTTGCAGACCTAGAAGATTCGATGGCAGATTTTCGCGCTACCACTTATTCCACCAGGCCAGGCTCGTCGACTTCAACGTTGCGCTGAGTGGTGTGGCACGAAAGTAACAGTCTGGGCCTCGGTGCCTGACCGTTTCATGCTGGTGGTACTTTATTAACTGGTTGTTTGGTCGCTACCTCGGCTATCAATGTGCTTAGCTACCGGCTTCTGAACGATATAGCAAATAAGGTCACAACTGCCATCGTGCGCAACGTGGTCGATGAGGCGCGCGCCCAATGCCTCAGGGCGCCCAAGTTTGTTGCAGAGCAGTTAAGTGGCACAGGCTGCCGCAACCTTGACCTGGTCTTGTCGAACTGCAAGACCGACGTCGTAGCCTCGTCTGGCGAGCTCGCGAATGCCTGGGAGAACATGCGGAGCAACTATAGACTCGAGCGGAAGAAAAGCAAGCGTTCACATGGCACGGGCTCACACGTGGGCGAGGCTAGTGATGACCACGGCGGGTAAGGGACTTAAGACATGTTCCCGAAGGTCTTTCAAGCTTCTCAAGCTCAAGCAGGCTGGGGCAATGATAGCCAACCTCCAGCGGGCAGGACCATAAACGCAGCAACACCACTGCGGGGGACAACGATGCGTGGACTTAGTGGTAGGCAAATCCACCAATATAGCATCCACAGGGGTAAAAAAGGAGAGCTGCGGTGGGCCTCGAGCTGGCCACGGCCGGCCAGGACCTGGCGCATCATGGACCCCTTGAACCTCTACCATTGCCAAATCAAAGGTTTTCGGGCTCGCGCCGCCTTCCTAGGTAGGCCGGGCCTTGATGTCCTGCAGCACCTGTCGGCTCCGGCGGTCGACGAACTCGAAGAGCCCGCCACTTTAGAGCCTCTGCCGCTAGTCCTGTCCAAATGGACCCGTCGTCTGTCCGACAGTTTGGGTGGCGCGCGCCATCTGCCGACCGCCATGTTATTGACGCAGGGGGGGGGGGGGGGCATTGGTGCAACCAAGATGGCCCCTAGGCAAGTTGGCTGGTTAGCTTTCGAAGGCTGCCCGCAATATTTCCGACTCGACTCCGAGGGGCAGGCCAGCTGGACCCGCCCCATGTTCTGGAAGCCTTTGGTCTGCCAGGCTTGCGATCGCAAGGGAAGCGCGCTTTAGTGCCGAGTCTCTGTCCCCACTGGACACTGTCGCCCACGACTGCTCCGCCGCGCGCCTGCGCTCCAACTTGCGGGGCAAAATCTCGAGAAGGCGGCGACGGGTCTTTTTTTTCCCTATGCCTATTGAGGTCGCGCACAGGCCTTTGTGGGACCATGGATGCAGCTTAAGATGGATTAAACAGCCGCCTGAAGGATACCTCACAGTCAACATTGTTGATGATGGCTCAGGTCGTTACCCTCGCTGCCCCATCGCGCGCAGAGCGGGGTGAACTCTTGTCATGCCCCGCGGTGATGGGGGCCTCGCTGGAGCAGCGCGCGGGCCCGTATCCTGGGAGCCTGGGCCCTTCCAGGCAACCCGGGGCGGGGGGGTGCTGCTTTGCTCCAGGCGACGAAGCGGCGCGCGGTCTTGCGCGCGGCCCGCGCGCTTTCCACATTGACTGCCAAGACGCAGTGGGCGCTGTCAAAGACTCGATTTTCTCGACGTCAGCGCGCCACTCCTGGCGCAGCATCTGGGAAGCCATCGAAGTCCAGGCGCGCCTTCCCTTTTCTGCTGCTAAGGCTGGGCGGATTTCAGAACGTGGTTGGGGTGGCAACCGCGCTGCAGATGTTCACGCCAACCAAGGGGCAATGCTGCGCCCTGACACAGCTGATTGTCCGGATATCTTGGAGGCTCTTGGAGACATTGTCCTGGAATTAGCACAGTGGGCCACGAATCAGAAAGTCCTGACGGCCGAACGCGAAGGGATTGACGCCCCCCCCCTTCCTCCTCGGGAGTTCTCGGGTCGCCCTCCTCCCTGCTCCAAGACAGTTCGGCTTTAGCCGTTCAGGAAGCCCTTGAAGCCCGAAGTTGAAAACGGCCTCGCCGCGCTCCTCAGCTCTGCCCCCCCCGCCGCCACCCCCGCCCACGAGGCCCGCCGTGCTCTCCTGCGTGGCTCGCGGAAGGTGCTCTTGGGAAGCCGCCCTCACGTTGGCGACGCCTTGCCCCCTCCCCCGCCCCGCCCCGCGCGCGCGCCGCGGCGCAGTGGCCCTCTCCCGCCGGACGAAGGGAACTCTTGCCGTTAAGCCCCCCTGCGGGCGCAAATCGCATAAGGGGTTGGACAGCGGGGCGGCGGAGGCACCGCGCCCCGCAGGCGCTGGCAAGCGCGCGTGCCCCGCGCGCTGCCAGTCCCATCTGGCAGAGACAGGCCCGCGTTCAGAATCTCGGGACGCTGGGCGAGGGTGGCAGGGAGATGCTGCGCGCTGCAGCCGCGCGTGGGTTGCGCGTCAAGGGTCTCGGGGCTGCTGCCCAGGCCGAGGCAGCGCAGCCCCGCCGGCGGCTGCCGGCCGAGGACTCGCCCGCCCCCCCCCCCTGCCCGCCCCGCCCAATGAAGGGGATGAAGGGGTGAGAGGTGGGTGGGGCCCCCTTTTTCCAAGCGCCTTTAAAGAGGCTGGCGCTCATGACTTTGTCGATTCTGAAGGTGATGAGGCGGGGGGGGAGGGCGGCGATGAGGACGGCGGTGACGATGATGGTGGTGTTGACGATGATGGCGATGCTGATGATGACGATGCTGATGCTGATGGCGATGATAATGATGATGCCGATGCTGCTGCTCATGATGCTGCTGATTCGTGTGATGATTCCGATGGCGATGCTGCTGATTATGGTGATGGTGATGCTGATGATGTTGATGATGCGGATGCTTATGATGATGATGCTGGTGATAGTGATAATAAAAAATGATGATGATCAGGACTCCCATTGGCGGCAAGGGACGAGACGAGGGCAGGCGGACGCGAGGCGAGAAGAAAGGAAACGACAAGAGGGCAAGCGGACAAGAGGCGAGAAAAGGGCAACCGACTGTCCCGTGGGCAAGGCACGATCAGCCAAGCAGTGAGAACGGCAGGCCTGCAGAGAGACAGTAGAGAACAGAGGGGCAAGCTGGTGGCGCCTCCGCAAGATCTGACGGGCACGGACATGAACAGAGCGGTGGAACACTTCAGACAGCTGAGACTCACAAGAACGCACGCGGTGATAACAAACAGCGAGCATGGCAAAGGCGATGGCAATAGGAGTCCAGTTGCTCAGGGCAGGACCATTCGAAAAGATGCGGGAGGAAACGCTCGCGGCTGTCACCATGCACAAATGAGCGGGGAAGTAGAAGCAGCAAATGGGTGCGGCAGCAAAGAGCAGGATAGCAGGATAAGTAAAGGGCAATACGATCACATGAGGTCGCTGTACAACCAGATCGAGAGGCAGCAGTTGGCTGGCGGTACCTCGAAACAAACCCAACCGTTGCAGAGAGTCTTGATGAGATTGCACATGACGAATGCTGATACACGTGGTGCCAATAATTGCAACCGAATTAGACAGATCGTGACATTGTTGATATTGTAGCGATTCCCCCTTTGCCAGTACCTCATCCGAGCCAATAGATAAGGAGCAACTTTACGTTGGTGAACGGACAGGGGTCGTACAATCTGGCTGTTGAAGCTCTTATTCTGGGGGTCATCTGGTCGGCCAGGAATCGATGAAAAGGGTATTCCAGTTGTTTTAGAGCTGGAAGAAGAGGCTCTTCTTCACGTGCTCGATCATGTTATGGGTCAATGTCCAGTCGGTGCCCTCCAAGATTTCACTGTAACAGTCCAGCAACCTCTAGAATGTGCCAGAGCGCCAGGCAGCTCTATATTGGGCCGCGCGAACGATCTTCTCAATGTCCTGAGCGTTGACTGGGATGACTGGGACGCTAATTTTTTTCAATCGCCAAAACAAGGTCAGGATGAATATCATGACGTGGCCATCGGGTGACGGCTTGGAGGCGTTCTCGGTGTGCACGTAGAATGCGAAAGATGTGATGATGACGATAATACTAATAACCATAATGTGCAAGTTTAACTGTTGGGAAACTTGTTGTTGTGTTCGGCCACTACGGGCCGTGACTGGGCCCCGGGAACGTCAGAAACCGACTCAAGATGAGAAGCTGGTCCCGGAGAAGGGGTCCAAACTTTTTGGGGGTCCACTTGTGAACAAATCATGACGTCGGGGCTCCTGGCTAAGGGGGTCGACAACGCCTCCAGGCTCCCCAGAGCCCCCACAGGACTCCCAAACACGCCCGAAAACTTTCAAAGAAACCTCGATCAGCGAGGAGGTTTGGGACGTGAAGGCCATCATGGGGCCATCTTAGATCTTGGATGCCCTCGATTTGCAGGAGGCGGCGGTGACCTCTCGGGTCACGAGAACGACCGACATTTTGTTCAGGATGTTTGGCCCTTCGGGGCCGCCTCGGACCCGGGAACGTCAGAACGACAACGGAGGAGGAAGAGGAGGAGGAGGAGGAGGAGGAGGAGGAGAAGGAAGACGTGGAGGGGGAGGAGGAGGAGGAGGAGGAGGAGGAGGCGGAGGAGGAGGCAGAGGAGGGGAGGGGAGGAGGAGGAGGAGGAGAGGAGGAGGAGGAGGAGGAGGAGGAGGAGGAGGAGGAGGAGGAGGAGGAGGAGGAGGAGGAGGGGGAGGGGGAGGGGGAGGGGGGAGGGGAGGGAGGAGGAGGAGGAGGAGGAGGAGGTGGAGGAGGAGGAGGAGGAGGAGGAGGACCGTTGTGTGTCCAGCTCAGAAAGTCTGGGGTCTGGGCCGAGGGGGTCGCCAACTCCTCCGGGCCCCCCATAGAACCCCCCGGGACTCCCAAGCAAAGACCCAACAGTTCACAAGACCCCCCCGATCATCGATCCTCCCTCCTCCCCTCCTCCTCCTCCTCCTCCTGCTGCTCCTGCTCCTCTCGTCCTCGTCCTCGCCCTCGTCCTCGTCCGTCCTGGTCCGTCCTCCTTTTCCTCCTCCTCCTCCCTTCCTCCTCCTCCTCCTCCTCCTCCTCCTCCTCCTCCTCCTGCTCGACCCTCGACTTCCAGGAGGCGGTGGCGACCCCCCGCCAGGTGGTGAACCCCGTCGGTCATTTTCTCAAGCCCGAGAGGGTCTGGTTTTCGGGTCGCAATTCTGGCCTCGGGCGGCCGTTCGGGACGATCTGTGCACCCCCAGGAAGGCCTCGACGAGGCGCTGCTGCTGGGAAGCATGCCGAGGCGAGACACCCTACAAGTACTCGACGTCCCTCCACCTCGAGGTGACCCCCCTGGCACTGCCCGAGATGATGCCGAAGACGCAACAGACGAGCACGACCTGGTCTGGACGCGACTTCCAGTCTGCGGGGTCGCCCAGCGTCCGCGCGCAGGCGTAGGAGCACACGAAGAGGATCACCTGCAGGAGGCGCAGAGTGTGCATCTCGGTGGAGAACTTCTCGTGAAAGCCCTCCGTCTCCTCCTCAGAGCATCGCTCCACTCGACCCCCCACATCAGAAGAAGACAGTGTGTTGATACCACGGCCCTTGCCCGGCTTTCGCTTTCGGAGGGCCTCCTGGGAGACACTCGTCACCACGGCTGAATTCGCATCGAAGTTCTGGTCAGAGCGCACCCCGGGAGGGGTCCGGGGAGAAGCGGTATAGGTATCTTTTGGTTCCCCCACCATCCCCACTGGCATGGCCCTGACCCCACTGGCCGACTCGGCCCCGGGCCCCGGGTGGGGATGCGCACTGCTGCTCCCTCCGGGCTCTGCGAGGCCCAACCCAATCCCACCTGGGCGAGCAGGACAATGCTTGAGGCACCGAAGAGAACTTTCCGACTCCGCAGTCGGCCATTCGGCCAGTCGGCCAGTCAGAGTCGGCCAGGGAGGGACGGGGAGGGGAGTCGGATGGTTAATCCCGGCGCCCAAAAATGAGGGGGCCCAGGGACACGCAAACAAATACACAAATCCCAGGAATCCCCATATTCTTTTATATTTTCTGGGTTTTCGTCCCCCCCCACTTCCCACATTTTCCTAGTTTTCTGGGGAATCGGCGATTCATTGCGTCTGTGTGTGATTTTCCTTCTTCGATCGGAAGAGGTGCGCTCTCGACCCGCGGATCAAAAAGTGTGTGATTTCCCCCCCTGACAAAAATGGTCCGATTGACCTTGGCCGCCTGGGTCGAGAAAAATCGTGACTCGGTGGGGAGGGGGGATCGGTTGGACCATGCTGCTCCTCGTCTGGGCCCAGCACCTCCAGAGGGAAGACAGGCAAAAAACGACGCAGCGCACGCGCGCATGGCTGCCCCCGCGGAGTGCTCGGATCGACACCGGGGCCGGAGGCGGCGCTGGAGGCGCTGCCCGCGACGCCGACCCGAGAAAGCCGCGCGGACCACCGAAACTGGGCGGCGAAATCTATACATGTCCACTGCTTTTCCTCCTCCTTCTCCTCCTCCTCCTGCTCCTCCCTCTCGTCCTCCTCGTCCTCCTCCTCCTCCTCCTCCTCCTCCTCCTCCTCCTCCGCCCTCCTCCTCCTCCTCCTCCTCCTCCTCCTCCTCCTCTCCTCCTCCTCCTCTCCTCCTCTTCATCCGCCTCCTCCTCCTCCTCCTCCCTCCTCCTCCTCCTCCTCCTCTTCCTCATCATAAGCAGCATCATCATCATCATCATCAGCAGCAGCAGCAGCAGCAACAGCAGCATCATCATCATCACCATCATCATTATCATCATACATTATCATCATCATCAGCAGCATCATCATCAGCATCATCAGCAGCAGCACCAGCATCATCATCATCAGCACCAGCATAAGCATCATCATCGTCATCATCGCCATAAGCATCAACATCAGCAGCATCAGCATCAGCATCATCAGCATAATCAGCATCATCATCATCCTCATCAGCATCATCATCATCATCATCATCATCATCATCATCATCATCATCATCATCATCATCATCATCATCATCGTCATCGTCATAAACATCATCATCGTCATCAGCATCATCATAATCATCATCAGCATCATCGTCATTATCATCGTCGTCATCGTCATCGTCATCATCATCAGCATCAGCATCAGCAGCAGCAGCAGAAACAGAAGCAGAAGCATCAGCATCCTCATCCTCATCCTCGTCCTCGTCCTCATCAACATCATCCTCATCATCATCCTCATCCTCATCCTCCTCCTCATCATCATCATCATCGCCACCATCACCACCATCACCATCACCAGCACCATCACCATCACCATCACCGTCACCATCATCAGCATCAGCATCAGCATCAGCATCAGCAGCATCAGCATCAGCATCAGCATCAGCATCAGCATCAGCATCAGCATCAGCATCAGCATCATCATCATCATCATCTCATCATCGTCATCATCATCATCATCATCATCATCATCATCATCATCATCATCATCAACATCATCATCATGATCATCATCATGAGCATCATCAACAGCATCAACAGCATCATCACTACTCCCTGGCCAGGCCCATACTGAACCCAGGAGCTGTGTATACGCCCTCCTGGCCAAGCCAGGAGGGTGTGGCGTATACACAGCTCCTGGGTTCAGGATTGGCCTGGCCAGGGAGCAGTGGACATTGTACAGATTTCGCCGCACGGCGAAAGCTGATGCTGACGCAACTTCTCCTTCCCCGAGCCTCGGTGTGAGCGCGCGAGGCTGACGCCGGATCCTCCTGCCAGCACTCCTGGCAGCATCGGCACGGCGTCACAATCGAATCGGATCGGCTGCGCCATGATGCACAACAACGCTCACGGAAACATCGGTCCGCACCGCATCGTCGGCGCATCGGAATCGGATCGGAGCGGGCCGGCCAAAATCGATTTCGGATCGGATCGACCGGATCGAAGTGGACCCCGCTCCTGGTCGGACGGGGTCGGCACCGCGGGCGCCTCGTGCACCACCTGCACCTCGTCGTCCACCGCTTCCAGGCCGTAGCTGTGCTCCGTGTCCCTCTCCGCGAAGCTCGCGAGCTTCGGCACCCCGCCGTGCTCCTGGGGCGGACGCACAGGGGGATGAGGAGGAGGAGGAGGAGGAGGAGGAGGAGGAGGAGAAGGAGGAGGGGGAGAATGAGGAGAAGGATGAGGAAGAGGAGGAGGAGGAGGAGGAGGAGGAGGAGGAGGAGGAGGAGGGGGAGGAGGGGGAGGAAAAGGAGGAGGACGAGGAGGAGGAGGAGGAGGAGGAGGAGGAGGAGGAGCAGGTGGAGGAGGAGGAGAGGGGGGTCAGAGATGCAGCTCGGCTCGCGTAGCTTCGGCTCGCTCGAGCCCAGAGGTTCCGCTCAGCAGGCGCGCTTCGCCGAACGGCAGCGCTGACGCGCCGTAAAAGCTGCTCGTGGTACTCTGTCCAGTGGAGTGCGTTCTCTCCCATTAAAAAATGCAACGCGCTGGCCTCTGCCTGGCAACGGCCAACATTAACAGGACGAGCAGGGGGAGGAGGGAGGAGGTGGACGAGGAGGACGAACAAAAAACGGCATACATATAATTTCTTGAAGGTCCGCGCGGATTTCTTGGATCGGCGCTGGACCCCCCTCCCTTGCGCGCGGAGCGCGCCAGAGGCGGCGCCGGAGGCGTCGCCAGGGGGGCCCCGCGCCAATCTAAGAAATCCGCGCGGACCTCCGAGAAATCATGTTTCGTGCCGTTTTGGCGGCGCGCACTAGGGTATGGGGGAGGGGGGAAGGCTTCTTAGAGCCGCAAGCAGCTGATCTCGTATCCCCCCCCCTTTCCCGATCCCCCCCCCCCCCCCTTTATTCATTTTTGAAAGAGAAGATGGGGGAGCGGACCACAGGACAGAGCCTCCAACTGTCCCAGCCTGCCGCTCGATAGGAATACAAGCTACACGCGTGGGGGCAAACACGCAGTGAACGGCGCCCGTGATATTTATGACGCAGATTCTCTCAGAATCGGGGACGCACTGACACAGGTCAATGCAAGCCCGGGCCGGTCGAGCTTTGCAAGAAGGATCCTGCAAGATCCTGCAGGCCTCTGCTGGATCCTGCACGCTGACCCGGGTCAGTGCAACCCGGGCTTGGCAGGATGCAGGATCCGACGCTCTGGGTGGCCCCCGCTTGCGTTGACCCCCGTCTCAAGGCTCCCGACTGGAAGGATCGGCGGCCCGCCCAGAGGGGGGGGAGCGAGAAGGGAGGCAGGCCTCTCTCGGAAGGCGGCCGGGCTTCTCAGAAGCCCCCGACCTTCAGAGAGAAGCCGCCTGTGCCTTCGGAGAAGGCTCTGAAAGCTTCGCAGAAGGCGCGGGGGCTTCCCAGCAGCCCCGCCGCCTTCTGAGGAGGCCTGCCCCCCCTCACCTCCCCCCAGGGCTCGCCGCCGAACGACGCAGATTCTCCGACGACGATGGAGGGGAGGGCGAGGAACACACCGAGCGGGGATCAAAATCGTGCCTCCCCCCCCCCTGAGGGGCGTGCATCTGCACACCGACCTGTTCGGGGCGCTTTTTTTGTGGTTGAGTGCGTGGGCCAAAACGGCGTCAGCGCAGCTGCCGACAGAGGGCGCGCATGCCGTGCGCCCCGTCCGGGGCGCGTCTGGGCAGGCGCGGGCGAGGCCGCGGCGGCCCAGGCACCCATGGCGGACAACCGCCGCTCGTGGTTCTGACTTTCGCCCGACGCCGGAGCTCCGCGGCCAGGTCCCTGCGGGAGAGGCTCAGCGCGTTCTGCCCCGAGACGTCAACCCTCGCGGTGAACGAGCGCACCAGGCGCCAGAGCACCTCGTGCTGCATCTTCGGGGTGACCCTTGTCTCAGGTCGGGCATGTCCTCCTACAGGGGGAGTTTGGACGAGCGAATAATCAAACATGCCCCCAAAATGGTCAAGAATACTTGAAAAATCGTCCCCGTATCATTTTTGACTATTCTTGCATGTTCCTCCTGTAGAGGGAAGTGCCCGACTTAACCCTCCTCTTTCCCGTCGCGCCCATATCCGCGTCGAATCCGTGTCGAACCCATGTGAGCGGCAAAAAATGCACGGGTCTCACGCGGGATGGCACAGCGACGCTGAGCGGCGGCTCACGCGGGCAGCCAGCGCGGCACGCTACATTGGGAACGAGGGCGCTTAAGCGCAACCTTACGCGGGCAGCTTACGCGCGAATGTCCACGTAGTTGACGTAGTTGAACTTTTTCTCTGCGTCGCTCATGTCGGGCTCGTCGAACCCACGTCGAATCCACGCCGAGTCCACGCCAAATCCGTGCCGAGTCCGTATCGAGCCCGCGCCCCGCACGAGAAGAGAACGCCAGCTGGGGGGAGACAGACGAGGCCCCCCGAAGATGCAACGTAAGGCACCCCCAAGATCATGAAGGCGGCCACGATAAATATGGGCACCACGTCTAGGAGTATGACACTCGCGAACCGGTGCAGGAGGGCGAACACCAGCAGGACGAATATGACCGCAATCCACGTGAGCGAGTGGATCTCAACCGTGTCCGTGGTGCACGAGCACACTGAGTACGCGAGGTAGGCGCTGAAAGCGAAGTTCTCGTCCAAAGCCTTGTGCAGCTTGCTCACTGGCACTTTCGGCAGTGAGTCGAGTGCCAACGTCTCCAGCACCTCCCTGTGGAAGGACGGGCGCTTCTGCCTCCACCCCAGCACGTCCGTGATGAAGTACGAACGCCACCGGCCATACCTCTTGACCGCAGTGTTCTCAAAACCCATTAGCCTGCTGTCGTGACTCACCGTCATCGCGGATCTGGCAGCACCTGCAACGCGGAGGATGCGCATCTCTTCCCAAGCGCGGATGGTCTTCACGCTGCCGCTCACAATGCGGGAGACAAGCGTGAAATAGATGAGCATGCCAAGGAAAAGCTTCATGTGCACCAGCTCCACCATGTGCAGCCAATCGGCGGAGGTTGGAGGAAGATGGATGCGCGAAGAGTGCGCCGGGAATGCGGTCGCAAGACCATCGAACAGCCCGGCCTGCCGCGTGATGAATATGAGGAAGGCGATGTATGCGCCGCCAGAATATGACCATATCCACCGCTGCTGGGCCGTGCCCCGAGGACTCGGGGAGCGGCGGATGTGGATATCTGCCCGCCAGCGCGGGCGGGTGGATTATCCACGTCCACCGCTCCTCGCGAGCTCAGGGGACGATTCCGAAGCGGTGGACGTGGACATGGTCTGGCGGGGCGATGTAGCCCAGCACCATGATCTCCGCGCACAGGCGCGAGAACCAGTGCTTCCTGGTGGGCCTCTTTTCCACTGCCACCACCACAAGTAGGAGGGAGAGGGGGCCCTCCTCCTCCTCCTCCTCCTCCTCCTCCTCCTCCTCCTCCTCCTCCTCCTCCTCTTCCTCCTCCTCCTCCCCCTCCTCCTCCTCCTCTACCTCCTTCCCCTCTCCAGCTTATGGTGGTGGTAAATGGAGAACGGGCCCATCGCTTCCAGAGGGGCACGGTGTACTCGTCGTGGAGGTGGCGGGCGCCGCCCGGGGCGTGGCCCGTGCCCGTCGACGTGTGGACGCTGTTGAAGTGCCGGCGCCCCGCCCCCGTCTGCAGCTGCCCGTAGTGGTAGCTCGTGCCCACGTGCTCCCGGAAGAAGTGGTACACGGCCTCCCACGCAGAGGGGGAGGGGCAGCTCGTGCTCACGTGCTCTCGGGAGAAGTGGGCATGCTCGAGGGGCATGGGACGAGGAGGAGGAGGAGGAGGAGGAGAAGGAGGAGGAGGAGGAGGCTCCCACGCAGGGGAAGGGGGCTAGAGAGGCATGGGACGAGGAGGACGCGGAGGAGGAGGAGGAGGAGGAGAAGGAGGAGGAGGAGGAGGAGAAGGAGGAGGACGAGGAGGAGGAGGCGGCCTCCCGTAGGGGACCACATGCGAACCCTGCTCCTACCCCCCACGATTTCCGGGAGGGAG
This sequence comes from Prorocentrum cordatum, assembly GCA_963575745.1. Classification (NCBI taxonomy): domain Eukaryota; class Dinophyceae; order Prorocentrales; family Prorocentraceae; genus Prorocentrum; species Prorocentrum cordatum. The sequence continues at coordinate 43,919 of CAUYUJ010015157.1, read as the reverse complement.
GGTCGGGTTCACTTCGCTCGGGAACGAAAGGGTGGGAGAGCAAAGTGTAGGGTAGAGAATCAGCTCGCGTAGCTGATTCTCCCAGCGCCTCCCGGCGCCGGGAGGCGCCCATGCATCGAGGAATGGGCCCGGCGGCGGGGCCGAAACCAGCTGCATGCAGCAGATTCTGTAACCCTCCCTTTCCCTACCCCCCCTTTCGTTCGGCCCGAGCCTCCCGCGCAGGGCTGGACCCAAGCGCTGTGTCTCGTTTCGCTCTCGCCTCGTGTCTCGCTCTGCTCCGGCCGTGCTCCCGCACCTCTCCCCCGCCAGAGCGAAGAACCGAGCACACCCGAAGCGCCCAGCAAAACAGCGATCAGGCCCGGCCCTGCTCCCACGAGCGGCGGCCACAGCCGCACCCGCGCCCTCGCGGCCTGGCTTCCGGGCCGCGATCCCGCGATCCCGCGACGGCCGCACGGACACGTTCCGCGCGGGGGGGCGTTCGCGGAGACGCGCCCCGCAACCGCGGGGTCGCGGCCCAGGGGCGGGCGCGGCCTGGATTCCGGGCCGCGATCCCGCGATCCCGCGACGGCCGCACGGACACGTTCCGCGCGGGGGGCATTCGCGAAGAGGCGCCCGGCATCCGCGGGGTCGCGGCCCAGGGGCGGGGCCCGCGAGGCCGCGGACACGGAGTTGGGTGTTTCGCCCACGAGCCTCGAAGACCAGAGCCATGCAGACCAGCACGATGATCGGGGGGCGCCAACTGGCCACCTCACCCATCCCGGCTGGGTCCACCACTGGGCCCACAGCCCCCCCGGACAAGTCATCGCGCCAGCCCCCTGCGCGTAGGTGGTTCAACGAACTTGTGCCTTCTCTCTGCACTGTTCCTATTGATAAACACCCCCTCCCCCAGGCGACCGGCAGCCGACCTGGACCAATGAGAACACCCCCCAACATCCCTCATACCAAGACCATACAGCATGCACTTTGCCTCCAAATTGGAGCATGCGCGGGCACCCCGCGACCACTTTGCGTTGGCTTTGGACAAGGACGGCAGGGGGTGCCGCGTATTACTTACTGCGCGCAGGCCGACCATCCCTGTCGAAACATATGGGACAACCTTGCAAAATACTCTTCAGCTCCAAATCTGGAGCATGCGCAGGACCCTCTTTTCTCTGAGCTCTCATCTGTTCCAAGGCTCCTCAATCTGTCACAATATGTCCATTGGTATCGGCGTTTTACGCTCAGTGGAGCAGCAGCCTTTCTCACAGGATGCTCGGAACTTCGCTTCAAGCGTACTCAAGATCCTCAACTTCTTTGGGCCAGGGCCCCAGGCACCTGGGGTCTTTGCTGGTTCCTCGTAGCTGGTGCACCTAACGCGGCTGGAGCACGTGGCACAACTGGCGCACGTGAAGCGTGTGCCGCACCTTGCACGTTTGAGCCTCCAGGGTGCATGGTTCACGCCTGGAACCCGTGGCGCGCATGGCATAGGTGACATTCTTGGGCGATCTGCTGACACTCGGGTGCTACTTGTGTGTTGGGAGGGCGGGTGGGAGTGAGCTAAACGGCCTGCTAACTAGTAGGGTCGTTTGATCACTGTTTCCTATTGATATACACCCCCTCCCCCATGCGACTAGTAGCCAACCAGGGTCAATGCGGCTCCCCACCCCGCCATCCCTTGCACAAGAAATTACCCTGGCGACGTACCCAACCCCTGCGCAAAAGCGGGGCGCAAATAGTTTAGGATACTTCATAAGGGGGCGATGACGGAGCGAGGGTTACATATGTCTGCAGACGGAATTCGGGAGACTCGCAGGACACTGGCTACAGGAAAAGGGCTTGATAAAGCTGATGATTTACAATTCCTGAGCACTCCTAGCCACTTCGAAAACGGGGATCACAGCAGGCCTCGAAAGTGGCGACAGGTTCACAGATCGCAGCCCCGCAGGGATGGCGAGGTCTCATTTGAATCTGCCCGTGGCCCTCACTGTGCTGGGCCCCCCAGCAGGCCTCGAAAATGGCGGCAGTTTCGCAGATCGCAGCCCCCCAGGGATGGCGAGGTCTAATTTGAATCCGCGCGTGGCCCTCACTGTGCTGGGCCCCCCAGCAGGCCTCGAAAATGGCGACAGTTTCGCAGATCGCAGCCCCCCAGGGATGGCGAGGTCTAATTTGAATCCGCGCGTGGCCCTCACTGTGCTGGGCCCCCCAGCAGGCCTCGAAAATGGCGACAGTTTCGCAGATCGCAGCCCCCCAGGGATGGCGAGGTCTAATTTGAATCCGCGCGTGGCCCTCACTGTGCTGGGCCCCCCAGCAGGCCTCGAAAATGGCGACAGTTTCGCAGATCGCAGCCCCCCAGGGATGGCGAGGTCTAATTTGAATCCGCGCGTGGCCCTCACTGTGCTGGGCCCCCCAGCAGGCCTCGAAAATGGCGACAGTTTCGCAGATCGCAGCCCCCCAGGGATGGCGAGGTCTAATTTGAATCCGCCGCGATTCACTGTGCTGGGCCCCCCAGCAGGCCTCGAAAGTGGCGACAGTTTCACAGATCGCAGCCCCCCAGGGATGGCGAGGTCTAATTTGAATCCGCCGCGATTACCCTCTATGCAGGACCCCCCAGCAGGCCTCGAAAGTGGCGACAGTTTCACAGATCGCAGCCCCCCAGGGATGGCGAGGTCTAATTTGAATCCGCCGCGATTACCCTCTATGCAGGACCCCCCAGCAGGCCTCGAAAGTGGCGACAGTTTCACAGATCGCAGCCCCCCAGGGATGGCGAGGTCACACCCCCCAGCAGGCCTCGAAAGTGGCGACAGTTTCACAGATCGCAGCCCCCCAGGGATGGCGAGGTCTAATTTGAATCCGCCGCGATTACCCTCTATGCAGGACCCCCCAGCAGGCCTCGACAGTGGCGACAGTTTCACAGATCGCAGCCCCCCAGGGATGGCGAGGTCTAATTTGAATCCGCCGCGATTATCCTCTACGCAGGACCCCCCAGCAGGCCTCGAAAGTGGCGACAGTTCCACAGATCGCACCCCCCCGCAGGCAAGACAGAAAGAGGCAGGAAAGAGGCGGGAGGCGGGAGGAGGAAGGACGCGACCACACTGCTCTGTTCAAGACGAATACCCAACCAAGGAGGGCTGGGAAATACAAACACACACTCTGCCTCCAAATTCGGAGCATGCGCAACGAACCCGATGCGGCCTCCCCCCAGCCATCCTTTTCAAAAACAGTATAGAGTACACTTGGCGGCGGCGGCGGCGGCGGCGGCGGCGGCGGCTGCGGCGGGGGCAGCGGCTGCGGCGGCTGCGGCGGTGGCGGCGGCGGTGGCGGTGGCGGCGGCGGGAGCGGGGGCGGCGGCGGCGGCGTTGGCGGCAGCGTTGGCGGCAACGGCTGCGGCGGCAGCGGCTTCGGCGGCGGCGATTCGGCAGCGGGGGGCGACGGCGGCGGCGGCAGCGGTGGCTGCGGGCGTCGCGGCGGCAGCAGTTGCGGACGGCGGCGGCGGGGCGCGGCGGCGACGGACAGCGCGGCGGGCGGCGGCGGCGCGGCGGCGGCGGCGGCGGCGGGCGGCGGCGGCGGCGGAGGCGGCGGCGGCGGCGGCGGATTCGCCCCCAGTAGCTGCCCATCCAAAGACGACTGCTGAAAATGCTGCGGCTCGGGCAAGGCTCGGGTGCTACGTATGTGTTGGGAGGGCGGGTGGGAGTGAGCGAGACGGCTTGCGGGCGGGGAGGGGGTTAACTTGACCCCTCCCCCTACCCACTCCCCTGGGTCTGGAGGGGGGGAGGGCGATGTGTCAGAGGGTGTTGTTTGGTTCAAGATTGGCTCGCGAGAGCCTCCGCGAGTCCAAGATGGTCTCCTAGATGGGTCAATATACCTCAAGATGACTCAAGATAGCCGCCGATGCACATCCAAGATGCCTCAATATGGCCCCAAGAGGGTTTTCCAGTGCCCGCCGAGCCTTCCGAAGACCCTCCCCCAAAGGCCCAAATATGACTTCGAAACCAACGGACAATTAATGTATCTTGCCTTCTCGCCTCTTCGCTTTCAATGATTCTCGGAGGCCTCAAGATGGCCCCAAAATCGCCCAAGAGAGGCCCAAGAGGGGTCCAAGAGGGCCCCAAGCGGGCCCCAAGAACACCCAAGAGCATTCCAAGAGCGGCCCAAGAGGGCCCCTAAGACGCCATGTATGAGCCTCCGATGGGGGTACCCGAATTGAGCACCCCCTCTGTTTGAGCCATGGGGCCCAAGAGGCCTCTCAGACACTTCCAATGAACCCCAAGAGGGCCCCAAGGCCCCCAAAACGAGCCCCAAGAAGGCCCCAAGAGGTCCCCAAGAGGACACACGGGGACCCCAAGAGAGTCCCTAAGATGGCCTTCGTCGTCCTTCAAGAACCTCTCACAACAACAGATCTCCAACGCCCGATTTCTCAACCTCCTTGTCATCGTCCGTTCCTTCCCTCCGCCGTTCCTGCCTCTTCCGTCCCCCTTCTCACACACACCTCTGCCTCCTCCTCATCAGATTCCTCACACACACACACCCCTGGATGCTGGGTCCTCCCCGATCCTCGTGCCCCTCTGCGAGCACCGCCCCCCCCCTGGAGCAGTTTTAAGGAGCCCTTGGCCCTTGCGGGGAGGAGGACCAGGCCCTGCAAACACGAGGATGTCCTGGGCCCCAGACCGCCGCGGAATCTTACCCGGCCCCCAAAATCGAGCGGTTCCTGCGGGGCGGCCAGGTGGTGCCCCCCGACATGAGGATGCAGGTCTCCACGAAGGAGTACTCGTGGAGGTAGCACTCCTCGCCGCCGTCGCCGTCCTTCGGGCGCTGACAGGAACGCATTTGTTCTTCTTCGCGACCATAACGGGCGTTATGGGGGGGAGGGGGGGTGGGGGGGGGCGGGAGGGGGCATAACGTAGCGCCCCCCTCCCCCCCCGCAGGCGATGGTGCCAGATGAATTGCGGCAGCGCCGGGGACGCACTGACGGGGGGAGCGTTACGTCATGTGGGGGGGGAGGGGGAGGGGAGGCATAACGAGGGGGGGGGCATAGCGCGCGCTATGGCCCAGAGGGTAAGACAAAACAAAAAAGCGGCACTCTCGAGAAGTGGCCCGGGCCCAACGGGGCGCAGCAGGGCACACTTGTACTATGCGCCCACTCGGAGGCGCATGCCCGAAGCGAACGTGCAACGCAACAATCATCATGTAGCATACATATATATATATATACACATACATATATATATATATATATATATATATATGTACATATATACATATAAATGTTTATATGAATGCACCTATATATACACATACATACATGCATATCATATAGACACATCTATAGCTCATATGTGTATATATATCATATCATGTCATAGCATATTTATATTATATAAATATATAGATAGTGTACTCCTCTTCTTATTTGTGTACAAGCCCTGGCGGGGGGACCCCCCCCCCCAAAAAAAAAAACGGGCTCCCGGGATCTGGGGCTTTGGGGCCCTCCAAACGGGCCTCGAAACGGCCCCCCGGGCCTCGCAGGGCGTCTTGCCAGGCCTTCCCAGCACACCTAGGGCGATCGGAGGGGTCATCGGAGACGTCCCAGAAACCCCGAAGACAGCACAAGAGCGCTCCAAGAGTGACCGACGTGACCTCAAGACGACCCCCAAGAAACCATCATATCCCCAAAGATCGTCCCGAAACGTCCCAAGAGGCCTCCAATAGTACTCCCAAGAAGGCCCCAAGAGGCAACAATCATTGATTTTCTATTGGTTTTTGGTGAATGTGGGGGTTCTCCTCTTTTGGGCTTCCCGACGCTCCAAGACGGCGGTCTTCTGGGTGTCCAAAGCCGCCTGGGAGGCTCTAAAATCGCCCCAGCGCCGAGGAGCCAGACGGCGACGGACTAGACAACGACGACCGCCGGCCGGCGGATGTCTACGTCCCCCGATGGCGCGCCGGGCTCCCAGCCGCCCTTGACTTCGCGGTGACGTCGGGCTTGCGCGCAGACCTCATCGCGCACTCCGCCGCCGACCCGGCCGCCGCCCTCGACCGGCACGAGGAGCACAAGCGGCAGCACCAAGGCACGGCGCAGGCCTGCCGCGACGCCGACCTCACCTTCATTCCGATGGTGGTGGAGGCGCACGGCGGGAGCTGGGGCGGCGAGGCGCGACGCGCCTTCGCCGTGCTGGCCAAGCGCGCTGCCGACGCGCGCGGGGAGGAGGCCGCCAGCACGGCGGACAGGATGGCCCAGCGACTCTCGATCTCCCTGCACAGGGAGAACGCGCGGGCCATCCTGCAGCGCCTGCAGCGCCCGCGGCCAGGTGCGACCCTGGCCCGCCTGGCGGCGGCGGCGGCGGTGGAGGCGGCGGCGGCGGCGGCCGGCGCGTGAGGCGCCAGGACAGGCGGCGGGCACCGAGGACGACGAGGCGAGGGAGGGCGACCTGGAGGAGGAGGAAGAGGAGGCTGACGAGGAGGAGGAGGAGGAGCAGCAACAGGAAAACAACAGCACCACGAGGAGGCAGCAGGGAGGCGCTGAGGGAGCCCAGAGGAGGGCGGCAACCAGGAGGAGGAGGAGGAGGAGGAGGAGGAGGAGGAGGAGCACCAGCAGCAGCGGCAGGAGAGCGACGACGAGACCACGAGGAGGCAGCAGGCGCTGGTGAAGCCCCGAGGAGGCGGCCAGGACGACGCAAGACGAGCGTCGAGGAGGAGGAGGAGGAGGAGGAGGAGGGAGGAGGAGGAGGAGGAGGAGGAGGACGCGCCGGCAGCCGGCGGACAAGAAGGAGGGCCCGCCCGGCAGCGGCGAGGCCGGCAGCGGCGAGGAGGGCGCCGTGGAGGGCGCGGGCGGTAGGGCCGCGGGCCGCGCGAGGAGGGAGGGGCGGCGGCGCCCGAGGGGCCGAGCGAGGAGGAGAGGCGGCAGCTGGAGGCGCTGGCCTGGCGCGGCCCGGACCCCGACGCCCGCGCGCGCGAGGACGAGTTCGACGACTACTTGGCCGACCTGTTCACGTGACGACGGGTCGCCGCGCCCTGGACATCCGGCCTTGTGCCGCGCCTCCCGGCTATAGGGAATCCTGGGATTTGTACCTAAGTTGTGCGTCCCTGGGCCCCTTTTGTTGAGGCACGAGCGCGAGCGGTGAACGTATCTTTGGCACATGGCACATGTCCGAGTGGCGCCCCATAACCATTCCAAAGGGCTTGCAGGCAGTCCAAGAGAGCCCCAAAACGGCACAACAGGGGTCCAAGATGGCCCTCAGAGAGCCCCATGGCGGCCCAAGATGGCCCCAAGGCACCCTCCGAAGCATTCCAAATCGTGACCCGGTCGTTCAGGGAGACCGCGGTTGGAGGCAGGGCGACCCGAGGAAGCCCCCAGAGGCCCCCAGAACACGCCCAAGAGGCCTCCTGAAGGCCTTAAGAAAGCTTGACACAACTTTTGCGAGGCCCCCAGAGGCTCTCCAAGGAGGAGCCTCCGCAAAAAGAGCCGAGGAGGATGGGGAGAATGCGCAGGGTATGGCGAAAATGAGGAAAAGAAACATGGAGGAAGGATAACGAATAACATTAGTATAGCGGCGATGCCAGAAAAGGCAACAAAGAGTTATTGCTAAATTGTCGGCTTGACCTTCCTGCTATTCCGCTTGCATACCAAAACTTCAAGGACCAAGGTGCATGGCGCGAAGCGCCACTGCAGTCTTGTATTTATATATGTATATATATATGTATATATATATATATATATATGTATCGTTTCCCGAACGGTGTGGCCCAGGAAGCGCCGGCCACGGAGCTTATACAACTAGAAAGAAGTTCTGTGCTTGCGCATGCGCCCTTGCGGGGCCGACGCGCACATGGTATTGGTATCGGTATGTCTGGGTGGCAGCGGCCCACGGTGGCTCTTGCTTCCCGAACTCGGGGATCGTCTGACCCGGGTCAATCCAGACGCGGGTCAGTCAGGCCTTGCAAGATCCTGCAAGATCCTACAACCCAAACCCGGGTCAATGCGAAAGAGATCATGCAAGATCCTACAGGATCCTGCGCACAAGCCCGGGTCAATGCGACCCTGGCCCTGCAGGATCCTGCAAGATCGGGCGCTCTGGCTGACCCCCGTTTGCATTCAACCCCGCCTCAAGGCTCCCGACGAACGGGATGGATAGGAAGCGCCGGCCACGCAGCATAGAACTGGAAAGGGATTCTGTATGTGCGCGTCGGCCTTGCGGGGCCGACGCGCACATATAGCATCACCACGGTGAGGAGGGCGTTGGACAAGGAAACCTCAAGTAAGGAATCCAGGGCCTGGAAGCAAGTGGAATACCTGATGGGCCTGTTTTCCACCACCACCACCACCATCTTAAGTTGGAGGGGGGAAGGAGGTGGAGGACAAGGAGAAGGAGGAGGACGAGGAGGAGGAGGACGAAGAGAAGGAGGAGGAGGAGGAGGAGGAGGACGAGGAGGAGGGAGAGGAGGAGGAGGAGGCGGAGGAGGAGGAGGAGGAGGACCCCCTCCCCCTCCAACTTATGGTGGTGGTGGTGTGGTGGTGGGTGGGAAGCAGGCCCATCAATACCAATTGATGCTTGGCCATGGATATCAGAGAGAGCGTGATCCACCGCCGCTTTACTGTGGAAAATTGCCAACCTTTCCTCCGGAACCCGGGGGTCCCCCCCCCTCCGAAAATCCCCCCCCCCTGCTGGAACCCCCCCCCCTCCCCTCCCCGGCAAACCCCCCCTCCCCTAACCCCTCCCCCCCCACCCCCCCCCCCCCCCCCCTCCCCCCACCCCCCCCCCACTACCCGAACCCCCCCCCCCCCCCCCCCCCTCCCGATCCGGAAAACCGGGGGGGGTCACTACCGGTTTCGTTCGCCAACCCCCCCCCCCCCTCCCCCCCCCCCCTACTCACCGCCAGCAAACGACTCCCGGTCCCCACCACCGTCCGCATCACATCCCCCACTGGTGTTCCCAGCACCACTGTCCTCACCACCGCTGTCCCCACTGGTTCCACCACCGCCCCTACTGTCCCCACCAGTGGCCCCACCACTGTCGCACTGTCCCCGCTGTCCCCAGAACTGTTCCCACCACGGTTCCACTCTCCCCACTGTCTCCACGGCCCCAACCACTGCCCGACTATCCCCACTGTCCCCACTGTCCCACTGACTCCTCCGCTGTCCCACTGAGCTGTCCCACTGTTCCCACCACTGTCCCCACTGTCCCCACCACTGTCCCCACTGTACCTCTGTCCCATTGTCCCACCGCCGTCCTCGCCACCGCCTTCACCACTGTCCCCACCACCATTGTACCCTCCACTGTCCCACTGTTTCCACCTCATTCCCATTGTCCCCACACCACTGTCCCCACCACCACCGTCACCACCACTGTCCACTGTCCCCCCCTGTTCCCACCATTGTCCCCACCACTGTCCCCACCACTACCGTCCCCACCACTGTCCCACTGTCCCACTGTCCCCACCACTGTCCCGCTATCCCCTCACCACTGTCCCCACCAACACCGTCCCCACCACTGTCCGCACCCCCGCTCGGTTTTCGAGGGGGGGGGGGGGTTCGAACCGGTAGTGACCCCCCCCCCCTTTTCATGATGAGCGGGGGGGGGGGGGAGGGGTTCGAACCGGTAGTGACCCCCCCCTTTTCCGGAGGGGGGGGGGGGGGGAGGGGTTCGAACCGGTAGTGACCCCCCCCGGTTTTCCGCCAGCAGCGGTAGAACACTCTCTTTCGGATATCACCACCGCCCTCATCAGATAAGGAAACCTCCAGGGTATGAAGGCTCCTGGGCACATCCCTTAACGAACACCCCCACCGCATGTTTGGGTGGTGCCGACCCAGGGTGGCCCCAGCTTTCTCTCAGGGGGGCACAGCCGACTTCCAGAGCACCCCTCGCGAGGCCCAGAGGACACCAGAGACCCCAGGATGGCACGAAAAGCCGGGAGCGCCCTGGGCAAGAACCACTTCTAGCACCACGCCGACCCAGACAAGCGACTTCCTGACTTTCTCCATACGGGGCCCCCGAAGTCCCGACCCTTCCTCCAGGGCCAGTGTTCCACCCCGACGCTCCCCCGGAGCCCGAAAACGGCCAACAGAACCTTCCGTCGCGATTTTTTGCACGACGCGAGGAATAGTTTTCGGGTTCTGACTCGGGTCTCTGGCGCCCGTTCGGGACGATCCGGGCACCCCTGGAACGCCTTCTTCGGCGAGGCGCAGCTGCTGGAGCGCACCCCGAGGCTGGAAAACCGCCGAGAAACAGTGAAACGTCCGAAAACCTTGAGCCTCGTATACCCGAAGAGGAAGAGACGAGAGAGGATGTCTGGGAGGAAGAGACGAGGGAGGGAGGACCCCCACTGGAGATCCAGGCAACCCTGGAACGCCTTCGGCGAGGCGCAGCTGCTGGAGGGCACCCCGAGGCTGGAAAGCCGCCGAGAACCGCCGAGGCGTCCGAAGGCCTCGAGCCTCGGAGGCCCGAGCCGCCTTCGTCGCGATGCTTTGCCGGAGCAGCCCCCGACTCCTCATCGCACCACCACTTCGCCGCGCCTGAGGGGCGACCCTCGCCCTCCACCTTCCGCACCTTCCGCGCGGCAGGTGCCGCACCGCGGCGGACGCCGCCGCCGAAACCGCTGCTGCGGCCTCGGCGGAAGCCGCAATGGCGGCCGCGGCGGCGGCCGCCGCGGCGTGGAACCTGCCTCGCGGAAGGTGCGGAAGGTGGTGGGCGAGGGGATGGGATGCACAGAGACATGCTCGTGCTGCACGTCCGCCTTGGAGGCGTGCGCTCGACCCGAACGTCCAACACAACCGTCCTGTGGTAGATCGCTTCCCAGGTGGTGTGGCCAGAAGGCGCCCGCCGGGGTGCGTATACCATGAGAGTTCTCGGTGCGCGCGTCGCCCCTTGGAGGGCGACGCGCATGCAGTATTAGTATGTCGCTGTGACGCCGCGGCAACGCTAGGGGGGGGGGGGGGCAGCCCAGGGGGGGAACCATTGGCCTGGAATCTGCGATACAGCACCGATAGATCGGCGATCGGCCGCCGACAGCACATCCGCACGGTCCTGGGCGGAGTGGGCCATCGGGAGTCGACGCATCTCGCCCTGAGGCTGTCCACCCCCGTCGTTGCTTTTGCTCCTTTTTCTGGAGGAACGCAGGACGGCACGGACACACTGAGGAAGCTGGAAGCACATACGGAGGAGGCCAGTCCACAAGAAACCTTCCACAAGAAACCCAACCCTGAGACCCCAGGACGTCCATAGATTCCTGGTGCGGGAACATCGCGCCTTCCCACAGCAAAGCCATCGGAACCAAAGAGACCCAGGGCTCCCTGGAGGCGGGCAGGGCGTTCTTGGCATGGGCCGCCGCTGTCAGGCCCCAGACATGTCTGCGGCGTAGATCAATGGATGGTTTCCGCGGAGGAGATCGACCAGGAACCCGGGAGCCCGGGAACCCCAAACCCACCGAAATCGGCCAGTGACCGGAAACCCGGGAACCCGGAACCGGGAACCCGGGAACCCAGCCTGCTGCCAAAATCGGCAGGAAGCGTTCGCCAAAGCTTCCAACCTCCGCTATCCCTCGCCCTCCACCTTCCGCACCTTCCGCGCGGCAGGTTCCACGCCGCGGCGGCCGCCGCCGCGGCCGCCATTGCGGCTTCCGCCGAGGCCGCAGCAGCGGTTTCGGCGGCGGCGGCGTCCGCCGCGGTGCGGCACCTGCCGCGCGGAAGGTGCGGAAGGTGGAGGGCGAGGGATATAGGACCCCTGCAGTGCAAGCACTGCTTGGGGACAAAACGCGACGGCGCCGACCGGCCACGGGCCGCGCCCGGCCTCCGGGAGCCATCGCGAAAGGCCCATGGGGACCCAACGAGACACCCGTCTCGTTGGCGGTCGACTCGCGAGCCGACTCGCGAGGAAAGGCCGGCCCTGGGCGGCTGGGGGCCGCGGCCTCGCCCCCTCCCCCTGAGCCTGGCCCCCGTCTTGGCGAAGCGCAGAGTGGAGGGGGAAGGCCTCTTGGAAGGAGGCCGCTCCTTGGAAGGCGCCGGCCCCACATCTGTAGACCAGGCCCGCGCCTTCTTAGGAGCCTCCCCCTCCCTCTACCTGCCCTACCCCTCCTCTAAGAAGCCTTCCCCCTCTTTCGACCCCTCCTCCATCAAAGAAGCCTTCTTCCCTCCCTCTAACCCTCCTCTATAAGGGTACTTCTGAGAAGCCTTCCCTCTAAGGGTGCTTCTAGGAAGCCTTCCCCCCTCCCTCTGCCCCTCCTCTGCGCGCGGCTGGCGGCCTTCACACGCGCCCGATTGCAGTCGCCGATAGATCCACCGATCCCGGGCCCCAAATGGGACCGTGACCAAGGCTGCACGCGGAAACGTCGTGTCGACCTTGGTCACCGTGGATCCTGGTCAGCGCCATTTCGTGGATCCTCCTCGCGACTCGGCGACGGCCGACATGGACCATGACCAAGATCGGCACCGACAAGATCCGACAAGATCTCGCGACATCTTGGTCATGGTCCCCGTATCTCTTCCCTCGATCAACGAGATTCCAGGTGCCCGAAAAGCGGGGGTGAAGACAGGGGCCCCAAAAGGGTTCAAGGGGGCCATCTGGGGCCGCTCTTGGACCCCCCCCCTCCCCTGAGATCCGACGTTGCAACAGAAAAGTGCAGCATCGCAAAGAATCACGACCGGAGCACCCGACCCCCTCTTTCTGCATCACTCTTCGAGCCGCATCGATCTGCGAGGGTCCTGGAGCCCGAAATTACGCGACAACGCCCGTTGTGAACATATCGCAAAGAATCGCGACTGGAGCACCCGCCCCCCTCATTCTGCAGCACTTTTCGCGCCGCATCGATCTGCGAGGGTCCTTGATGGGCATGTTTTCCACCACCACCACCATAAGTTGGAGGGGGGACGGAGGTGGAGGATGATGAGGAAGAAGAAGAAGAAGAAGAAGAAGAAGAAGAAGAGGACACCCTCCCCCTCCTACTTATGGTGGTGGTGGAGGAAGACGAGCCCACCAGTCCTGGAGCCCGGAATGGCGCGACCACGCCCGCTGGGAACAGGGTTGCCACCGCCAGGAGCGCAGGCTCTGCGCGTGGCCGACGACTCCCCCCCCTCGGCGTTTTGAGCAGGGGCCGACCGCCCCGGCACTCCTGCAGGCCTGCGACGACATGTTCTTGGAACTCGACGAGCGCGCTCCACTACTCGCAACGTAACTGCTCGCCAATGGCCTGGATCCCCCGCGGGGGATCTACGACAAGTCACATCAGCGCGGGCATGTGTCTTTTGTTTCGGACGTTTGCGAGGAGGTACTTTGCTAGTAGTGGAACGCGCTCGGTGAAGGACCCACAATAATGGTCCGAGAACAAAAGCGAGGCTCTTGGAACAGAAGCCCGACGTGTCAAAACGGGGCAGCCCCCGCCAGAGAGGTGCTGAGAACACCTCGCGCAGCCCACAGCAGGTCCTCAGAACCTCCTTTGGCGGGCCTGCCAGGCGAGCCAGCGGCTGCACGTAAGAGTGACCCTGGGTAAGAGTGAGCGATCTTTGGTGCGCGGCTAAGCGGGGGACGCGGGGCGACCACACCTGGGCGCGCAAGCCGCTGCCACCGCCTCGCGCTCAGCGATCGGGGGACCCTCTTGGGCGCGCACCAGGATGTCACTCCGGCGAAGGGTCACCCTCACGTCCAGTCGAAGCCAGGACGCTTCGCCACTGCTCGAGCGGTCCCAGGCATGCAACATCCTGATTTTTCCAGGACGGCGTCCCCGGAAGTCCAGACCCTTTCCCCGGGGCTGGTTTTTCATCCTGAGTCGTTTTTTGACGCTCCCGAAGCCCGGCGAGGGCCACCAGGGCCGAAAGTAGCGGAAAACCTCCTGCCCTGATTTCTGTTACGACGCGATCATGTCTGGGGTTGGGCCCCGGCTCGCCGCCGCCCCCGGCCGCGGCCGCCGTGCACCTGCAGGCGGCCACGGCGAGCAGCAGCGCGCGCCGCGGCCGAGCCCATCGCATAGGCGCCGGCCGCGGCCCGCGGGTGGGCCCCCCGCCGCGGCTGCCGGCCCCGACGTCGGCGCCGCCGTGGGGGGCGGGACGCCCGGCGTCTTTTGACCTGACAAACGAGCAGCCGCAAGCGTAGTGTCGTGCCTGAAAAACTCAGATGACCTCCATCAGCTGGTACTGCTTCGGGGAGCTGGCGCAGCACCGAGGCAGACAGCCCACGCGGCTGGCCACAGCCTTGGTGAAGGCGCTGGCCGAGCGCGCGGACCCAGCCGGCGACGGCCCTGGCGAGCGCGAGCCGCCGTCCGAGACGCACGCGGAGGCGCTGGCCTAAGAAGCGCTGGCGGCCGCCCGCGCGCCAGGACCAGAGGACGACTTGCTGGAACGGCTAAGGCAGGAGGCCCGCGTCGAGCGGCAGGCGGAGGCCGCGCGCGGCGCGGACGGCACGGCGGGGGCTGAGCTCAGGCCCGAGGCGCTGACCGAGCAGCAAGCCGCGACTGCCGAGGCGCTGGCGGCCGCTCGCGCCGCGGGGCTTGAGCAGCACCTGGAGACCGAGCGGCTGGCGGAGGCAGTGCAGGGCGCCGAGGCCGAAGCCTCGCGCCCGACGGAGGCGGAACGCACGGCCGCCGAGGCCGCGCCCCTCGGGAGCCTGCCACGAGCGGCCAGGCGCCGCGGAGCGGGCCAGGCCAGAAGACGCCGCGCTGGCGACCCGAGCCCATGCCTCGGGCGGAGCGGCCAGGGACGCCAGCGGCGGACAAGAGCCGACCTACCAGGAGCTGCACTCCAAGGGCCAGCTGGCGAGGCTGCAGGCCGCCGAGCAGCGGGCCACAGGGCGGCGGCGCCGAGCAGCGCCGCTGGCCAAGGCGCGCGCCCCCGACGACCGCCGAGCGCCGCCGACCGCCGACGCCCGCGCGCAGCTGGCCGCGGCGCAAGCGGACGCCCTCGCAGCGGAGACCGCGGCGCAGACGGCGCAGGACGCGCTGCTGCGGGCGGCGGCCGCTCGCCAGGGGGCAGCTGAGGCCGCGAAAGAGGCCGAGCTCGACGCGGGAGCGGGGACGCAGGACGAGAGGGCGGGCGAGGAGAAGGACGGAGCGGGCGCCCCCCGGAGCTGCAAACCCTGGGGAGCCCGTTGAGAAAGCGGGCGCACCCAGGGGAGCGGCCAGAGGCCGAGCGCACCGCCAGCGGCGCCCGAGCGCGGCCGCCCCATACCCTGGACGGGAGCCCCTTGAGAATGGGGGCATGCCTGGGGGAGGGGCAAGCGCTGCGTGCGTCGCCGCCGCGACGCTGGCCGCACGAGACCGCTGGAAACCGTCCCCCTCCCCCTCCTCCTCCTCCTCCTCCTCCTCCTCCTCCTCCTCCTCCTCTTATTATTATTACTCTTATCATTGCTAGTAGTTGTAGTGTTAGTGTTGCTCTTCTTCGCATTAGCATTATGGTTCTTATATCATAGTAATAGTGTTCGTCGCATTCGCATTCATATTATCATTATTATTCGTAGTATTATTGTTGCTGTTAGTATTGTTAGTATTATGATTCGCATTCGCAGTATCATTATTATTATTAATATTAGTAGTAGTAGTCGTACTAGTATTCTTATTCTTATTATACTATTATCATTATCATTCGTGCTCGCAGTATTATTATTGTTATTATCAGTCTGCTGTGTATTAGTATTCGCATTCTTATTTTTAACTAATATTAATATTACTATTAGTCTTGTTATTACCACTATTACTCATACTGTTATTCGTATTCTTACCCTTATTAATAATAATATCATTATTATTATTAACAGTATTCTTGTTATTATTATTAGTATTATTATTATTATTAGTATTAATAGTATTATTAGTATTATTAGTATTATTATTATTATTATTATTATTATTATTATTATTATTATTAATGCTAGCATTCGTCTAATTATTCTTATGTTGTTTGTCCTCTTCCTCCTCCTCCTCCTCATCCTCCTCCTCCTCCTCTTCACTCCTCCCCCTCCTCCTCCTCCTCCTCCTCCTCCTCCTCTTCCTCCTCCTCCTCCTCCTCCTCCTCCTCCTCCTCCTCCTCCTCCTCTTTTGAATCGGAATCGGAATCGGGTCCTCAAGGCATGTCACATGGCTGCCTATCCTCCTCCTCCTCCTCCTCCCTCCTCCTCCTCCTCCTCCTCCTCCTCCTCCTCCTCCTCCTCCTCCTCCTCCTCCCCCCTCCCTCCTCGTCCCTCCTCGCAGGGGCCACCCGACTGGTCGAGCGGCCCCGTCGCGGATGCCGCGAAGGCCCACGGGCCCCCGAGGCGCGCCGGCGACGGCGAGGCCGCCCGCAGGGCGCCGGGAGGCGCGGCCCCTGCGCACGGCGACGTGGGCCTCTGGGGGGGGGGCATGCAGGCAGGAGGGAGGGAGAGGAAGGGAGGGAGAGAGGGTGGGGAGGGGGGAGGAAGGGGGGAGAGAGAGGGGAGGGGAAGGGAGAGAGGGAGGGAGGAGGGTGGGGGGGGGAGAGAGGGACGAGGGAGGGAGGGGGGGAGAGAGGGAAGAGAGGAAGGGAGGGAGGGAGAGATGCAGGAGGGAGGGAGAGAGGGTGGAGAGGAAGGGGGGAGGGGAGGAGAGGAGGAGGGGGAGCACGAGGGAAGAGGAGCTGGGAGCAGGGAAGAGGAGCTGGGAGTGCCTCACGTGGGGTGGCTATCGGCACCTTGCGCACATCGCCGGCTACTGGTAGGAGGAAACATCTTCCTCCGCGAGCCAATCGGAGTGACCGACCCGGAGGAGGGAACGGTAGCGATTCCGCCACCCTTGCCTTGTTTCTTGGTGCCTTTTTGGGCCTCCTGGGAGGCCCTCGTCGCCGCCTCTGGATTCGCCTCGAAATCGAGCTCAGAGCGCGCCCCGGGAGAGGTCAGGGGAGCAGCAGTATCGGTCCCTGCGGTTTCCCCCGGAAGGATCTTCCCCCGCGAGCCCGCGGGCGGGCCCGAGGGGGCCACCGTCGGCCCATATGCAAGAGGCAGTGCGCGGAGCGGCCTCGCGTGCGTGCACGCGGGGCAAAGCTGCAGGCATCCCAAGCGTCTGGACCACGCCCTCCAGGCCTTGCATCGACCTTGCAACTTCATGCGGAGGGGGGGTGGTCGCAGCGCAGCACGGGCAGTTGGACCCGCGACGAGAAGACTGTGCGGCACGCGCGTCCTCCTCTCTGCGATGCGGGTGCAAACCTGGCATGATACGTGGCACGGTGCTCTTGGCTCCTGGGAGCCTTCGACCTTGACACTCTGGCCCAAGCTTGAAGCATCGGCGGGCCGTTTACCTCCCGCCTCTAATACAGAAAAGCATGGTACCGTGGTGCTGGCCACAGTACGGCCCTGAGTGACATCTAAGACCGCTTCCCAGAATATGATGGGGCACTTGCAGCCTAGCATGGAACGCGTCCAAAACTGTAGGCGCCTAAAGCACCTGGCGCGGCCTTCCTCCTGAGTCCCCCAGTGGTGCTCACAACCAGACCGAAGGAAGTTAAGCCTCGGTCTTTGGGAGCACCGATGGGACTTCGCCGCAGGGGAAACGCACAAAACTTTGGCCATGCCTTGGGCCGCAAACTGAAGCTTCTCACTGAATTATTGTCATAAAGGTCATCGTGATCGGTAGGTAGAGGACGGAGGAGGAGGAGGAGGATGAGGATGAGGAGGAGGAGGAGGAGGGCTCAGCTTGGCCAGGGAGCCAGCCTTGAGGTCACCCATGCCGATCCTCCTGTCGGGCCGAGGGGGACTAGCAAGGACTTGGTGGGACCTATGGGCAGGAGCGCGTGCAATGCGCGATTCTGTTGCTCCGGGAACAAGCCCCCCCCCTCCTGCTCGCTCAGCCGTGCCTTCCAATATCCTGATGGTGCAGGTGGTTCTGACATACCCTGACCACCGCCATACAACATTGGCAACCCTCATGCTCGCTCAGCCGTGCCTCCAAGATCCCTCGTGCACACCACCCCCCCACACCCCTCATGCTCGCTCAGCCGTGCCTTCCAAGATCCTGATGGTGCAGGTGGTTCTGGCATACCCTGACCACCGCCACACAACATTGGCGACCCTGCCACCGCCCGGTGCGGAGCCGCCTGCGGAGTCTGCCGAGGGGCGCCCCACGCCGCTCCTCTGGCACGGGCAGGGATCTCTTCGCCTCCACACCGGGAAGCCCAGGCATGAGCAGCGCGGGACAACTCGCTACTCGTGGACGAGCACCAGAGCCGCTCAAGCACACATCCTCAAGACTCTGAACCTGTGGAACCCCAAGGGATCGGATTCGCTTCGGGGTCGCACAAGACGGGGGTTGGGGTTATTCGCAGGGGGGGGGATTTCAACGGGGCGATCCCACTTCATATTGTCGCAAAGCAACAAATCTGGCTCTCTGCAACCTCTCTTAGCCGTACATGGTGAGCGCCAGCAGCATCGCCTCGAGCCTGAACAGCGTCGGGATGCTCGCAAAGCCAGACTCTATGCTGCATACCGTCGGGCTTGCCGCAGAAGGGGGCACTTGCCGCCGGAGTCGTACCCTGTCGCGCATGCCCTTGCTCGTCTCCCTCCACACGCCCCTGCGAAATCAAGCGATGGCCATGCGTTTCCCCCGAGGGGGGGAGTTTCTCCGATTGTGGCAGAAGATCTTGAGAGCAGGGCCCAGGCAATCACGGCCCCCATCAAAAGCAGGGGTGAAGTCAGCGAGTTGCCGTTCGTGGTGCCCTTGGGTCGCAAGCTGCATGAACTGGACCTCGAACGCAGGGGAGTTGAGCCCAAGGTGGACCTCCCGCCCAGAAGCATCTTCCAACGCAAGGGCAGAAGTTGCCCTCCAAGGGAGGGCGGGAGGCCTGCGTCAGCGGCATGCCACAGCACGCTGGCAGCAAGGCTGTTGCCCTCGCTTCTGGCGTTTCTGGAGAGGGGCCGTGAGTTGCTCGCTGAAGGCACGCTTGCCGATCCTCTGAGACTGACCGTAGAAGTCCTCGAGCTCCGCGCAGGAAGCCGGGACCCAGCGCAGGCACTGCAGCCGCTGCGCCTCCTGAGCCTGCAGCTGCCCCTGATGTGCAGCCGGTCCTGCGGGAAGTGTTGCTGGAGGGTCTCCTCACCCTGCAGGACGTGCGCCCAGAGAGCCATCCATAGGACCATCACGTCCAGCAAACCGCGACCGAGCTGTCCGTGGCACCGGCGATGTCCTCGCCTTCTGTTGCTCGCAGATCGCTCGGAACCGTTTGAAAACCTCACTGTTGAGCAGGCGATCCATCGGGTCTTTATTTTCGGCAGGGAATTCATCCACACACATATAGACCATGATGGAATAGGCGATGCGGCCAACGATAACGTCTCCACGAGCTCCTTACGCAGCTGCTCCACCGGATTCTCACCCGCGACCATCTGCTGGGTCACCAGGCTGTCAAGCTTCTCGCATGTCTGGCATAGCTTCTCTCTGCTGTACAAAATGCTGGGAAAAAACGATCAGACTTTGAAGCAGCAAGTGCCAAACGATGACCAGCATTCGTACATAGAGGGAGCGCAGGCTTGAGAGCCGAGGAGGAGGAGGAGGAGGAGGAGGAGGAGGAGGAGGAGGAGGAGGAGGAGGAGGAGGAGGAGGAGAGGGAGGAATAGGAATAGGAATAACCCTGGGGCGCCGCACCGTCCATCCAGCCTGCCAGGAGGGCGCCTAGGTTCTACTACTGTAGGCCGAGAGTGCCGCCTGCGCGCTGGCCAGCGCCACGGTGGGGCTGGCTCGGGCCCAGTGGCGCACCCAATGGCGCGCAGCCAAGCGGCTGCCACCATCAGCACCGTCCTCAGGGAAGCTCTTGCCTGAGCGACGCACACACGAAAGGGGGGAGAGGCAGAGCGCCAGGCGCCTTGCCCCACCCCCCCGAGGGACGAGGAGGAGGCACCACCCGAAGCACCCTCAAGGCAGAGGAGCCCGCGGCCCACCCCTACCTCGAGAGCGGCCTCGAGCTGCGCCCTTTCCACGCCCCTTAGCCCCCCTGCCGCGGTAGACAGGGGGTCGAACATTAACTGCAACAGCTGGCCCCATTTCAGAGGCATTCTGGATCGTGCACATAAGGGGGGGAGGCTCAGAAGGGGGCTCCAGGCCAGGAGGAGGAGGAATGGGGCGAGGTAAAAGCAAAACAGGAGCAGGCGGAGCGGCTAAGCCTCGAACGCGACGAGCCGCCTCCTCAGAAAGATGACCTGCGCGCAGAAGTTCGCGCACACGGTCGCTCTGGCTCCAGTCGAAGCCGCTGGAATGACTACGAACACCAATCACTTGACAACGCCCAGCAGCCGCTGCGCCTCTCTCACGAGCACCCCGCGAGGCGCCCCTCCTATCGTCTTGGTGCCGCCCTCGGCGCGGAGCGTCGCCCTGATCGCCTTCAGCAGCCCGATCGCTTCTGGAAGCTCTCCAGCCAGCAGGAACTGCACCTTCACCACGTCCTCGCCCTCCGAAGACTTGGTCTTGACCCTCTTGGCTTTTGCAAAAGCGGATCGTGTCCGCCAGCTCCTCGGGATCCGTGATCTTCATCACGGTCTGCACCCAGAAGGCGTGGGCCGCCTTCCTGTCCTCCGCCAAGAGCGTGCCCCCCATCGGGCTTCGTCGCCGCCCCCTGCGCCAGCGCCGTGAAGACACGAAGGTGGGGCGCGCGCAACTTCTTCTTCGTGTAGGTCGGGTCCTGCTTCTCCTTCTCGCGCTCCTCCTGCGCCTCCGAGTTGAAGGCCTGGTTCTCCTCGAGCATCAGCTGCGCGGTCGGGGAGTCGACCTTGCACAGCCACGTGTCGTACACCGCGCCGATGAGCGCCCGCAGCTCCGCCTCGTCGCTCAGCGCCAGCTTTGCGAGAACGATGACCAGCTCGTCCAGGCTTTGTTTTTTTTCCCACCTTTGGCGGATCCGCGGGGCGCGCCGCCTCCCTTCTCTCCTGCCTTCGGCTTCTTGGACGACGGCGCCTGCTCGGACAGCTTGGCCATCCAGCCTGGGCGCGCGAGCGTCAACATAGCTCACAGGCGCCTCACCAGCAACAATATAGCAGTGTCGGTGTCGATCGTAAATAGAAAGCTCTCGGGGAAAATGAATACGGACGTGAAACTGATAACTCTTGAGATCAGATCCATGGAATTCACACAGCAGACATTGTAGATCATTAGGCTCATGCAGGGGCTCTTGAGTGCGCCCCCCACCCGGATAACAGCAGCCTCTGTTCATGGAACCAGCCAAATGACGACTCGCCGTGACGGTGCTAAAAGAAGACCTCGAGGCAGTTGGGGCACTGGTTGGTTTTGCAGAGGACGTGCCCGAGAGACCGAATCCCATGATGAAACCTCATATGATTAAGGGCAGCTTTCTTATCGGGTAAAACTTCACCACAGACTTGTTTAGCTCCCTTTGTCCCAATACATACCCCACAGACCCACTTCACCCCGTCCTCCTTGATGCTAACCTCCTCCTCCAACTCCGTGACAGGGTCCTTCGGGATATACTCTGGTGGGGGAATACATACGGTGTGACGCCGACGTTTAAGAAGAGAGAAATCTATTTTTCCCAGCGACTTGCCGAGATCCTCATCCCACCAAAGCGCGAGGAACGAGCCTTGCAAGCGGGCGAGCAACTCCTCGCCATCTTCCAGCACGCGCAGACTTTCCAAGTCTGCGAAGAGAAGTCTTGCCCACGGGTTAGCGTAGGCCGTGAGACGCCCCATGTAGTCATACTGGGGACCAGGGCCAGAAGGAAGCTCCGCAAACAGTGCCGCGATGATCTGCACGTGGCGGCGCGGGAAGCGCACAATCTGCACCAACCAGTTCAAACGCCTAACCCGCAGCTCAAGAAATGTGGGGTTGAGCCTCCAATAGTCCAAAACCTTCTCATTGGATAAAATATGTATATGTGATTCTCCTTCCCAGGAGGCTCCTCCCCTCATCGCAACTCTACAGTATTTAACAAAGGCAGTATCAATACGCTTACACTGGCCCTCGGTTACCAGGAACGCCTCAAGATTTTGGAGCCCGGCATTTTGCACCCCCATCAAGACAGATCTGCGAAGACGGAAAGCGACGTCCTTGGTCGACCAGAACTTGCCCAGGGAATGGGAAGAGGCCTGCAAAGCTGAAATACGTTTGGTCACTTCCACCGAGATCACACCCGCAGCATGTATCTGTCCTCCCAGCACCCTCATGTAGGGACCAACCCCTCCATCAAAAAAATACTCGCTGTTCCTACGTAGCACACGATTAGCAGCAGCAGAGCCTCGGCCTACCAGTGAGACGATGGTATTCAGCTTGGCCCGTTTCTGAGCCCACCCACCGGCAGCCAAGGCGGTGTCCAGCAACTGATTGGAGTGCCGATTTGCAGCACTCAAGACTTCGAGGGCCGCGTCCTCTCTCAAAGATGCCGCACCTCCTCCGATATGAAGCTTGGTAAGGTCGTCAGCGTATTTCGTCAAGCTGAGATCGACCTCACCCAAACCTAAAATAGGACAATCGGCTCGAAGAAATTCTTCAGAATCAAGAGTCTCTCGAAGTTGCTCACTCCACTCTTCTACTGGATGTGAATATGCCCTGCTAAAGATTTCGACAGCGTGCGGGTCCCCCATGAGAGCACCACAACGAGGCCTGACGATAAGTTTACGATCTCGAGTCGGAAGTTCGATAGTCGCCGAGCGAAACCGATCCAAACCAAACTCCCAATCCTCTAAGTCCAGGAGCTCCGAGTTGACCCTTTCCAAAAGCTTCCAAGACGTCGAGGGGAATGCATTGCTGAGGTCCTTGTTGGACCAAGTAGTACTGTAACCTCCTAGCCGAAGACGGTGAGACATAATCTGCATAACCAACATGGCACCTTCCTTCCTCCTCCCCCTCGCGAATCCGTAGTCACATGGTCCCAGAGGCTGTGGTTTGTGCCTTCTCATAGCTCCAGAAAGCCACGCCTTTCCCAAGGGATCCAGCAAATGAATGACTCGTTTGCCACGGGGGCCAGCAACGCTGCTCTTGGGTAAAGCACAGCCAAAACTACGGTTCCACGAGCGGGGAAAGCGCCCTGCAAACCTAATGCACATGAGTCCTCGCTCAAGCGCTTCCTGCAACGAAGTCGCGTCCAAGGGGAAGTCGGCGCCGAGGCCGTGCCTGCGCTGCCTGAGACCAAACTGCGGGTTCGTGATCATGCCCCAGATCTCTACAGGAACAGACCAAGGGGGGCAGGCGCGCCGTTTAGGCGCATGTTTGAGATAACCTGCAATAGAACCAAGATCAATCTTAGCTTCCACTGAACAAGAACCGTAATAGCCCTCCTTCCTCTCCTCCAGCTGGCACTCGTTCTCCACCACCTCCTCCGCCTCCATCCCACCCTGGGGTCCAGGAAGTTTCCAGACGGATAACCATTCTTCTGCCGAAAGTGCAGCTCCCTGTAGATGTCTGAGATTCCTGCGCCAATGGGCCTTACCGCGGCAGGCGAGCAACCTAATAAGTCGGTGCGCCTCCTTCAAATTTCTGACCCTCCAGGCCTCGTCTAACTCCCCGGTGACCTCCTGCCTCCACCTCCTGTGCTGCCTCCTCCTCACTATAGCGCATTCTTTACTGCACTGCTTGAGCTCCTCCTTCAATTCCTCCTCCTCCAGATCGTTGACTGCCTGCGAGAGTCGTAGCCTGAGTTGCAGGCGACGAGCGAGCAGTGCACGGCGTTCAGCAGCTTGCTGGCGATACAGGTCCGAGCAGCTGGCTAATGATCCACTAAAGATGCTTGCTGCCGTCTCCTGCAGCGCTGAATTGAACTTCTCAAAAATATCTGTCAGGCTGGCCGTGCTCGAGGGCCTCTCCAAGATCCTCGGGCAGCTCCTGAACCTTCTGGGAAGCCTTCTCCAAGAACGAGTGGCGACCTTCCGAGAACTTCATCGCCTCAAAATTCCAGAAAACGCGTGCAACACGATCCTCCTGAGGGGGCTGGAAGTCCCATTTCAAATTGCAGTGCAGTGGAACATGGTCCCTGGGGTACTTGCTGGGGATCAGCTGGTGCTTTCGCATCAGCTTCATCAGGGGGCCTCCAGAGATCTCAAGGGACGCAGCGGCAGCAGGCCCAAAGATGTAGCCCACTCGACTGGACTGAGACTGGTTGCCAAACCACGTAGGCTCCACCTTCTCTCGCAAGCCTAGCAGAACATACCCGTACTCCTCCATCAGCTCCCTGACCTGTTCACCAGCTCCCCCCGCCATCATCTCCTTTGTGCTCAACTCCTCCCTCACGGCGCTCGTATCCGTATACCTCCATCTTCCCTCCTTCAACCCGATGCCTAGCCCGTCATTCAGGTCCATACTGATCCAGGGCAGGACCCTGGCATGGTGAGCCAGCTCAGAAACAACGGATCGAAGCCAGACGACCAGCTTCTCAACAGTGGCCATGTAGTTCGGACGGCCGAGTACTCCGCGAGGCCGCGGCGGGAAGTAGGCGCCAATCACCGCAAGGTCGAGCCCCGCCCGCTTGACCCTCACGCCCAAACCACGGCCTCCGAGTGCGGGTGGAGGGAGCCAGTGCCTGACGATGTGACTTTCTCTCAGCCCACAACTTAACGTCATAGATACACCTGTCGAGCGATTCGTGTAGGGCCCTCTGCCATATCCTGCCTCGAGCAATAGTACACCGTGCACCCGCCTTTTTTACAATGGGGAGTCACGAGCAGCACGGGCCTGCGTGCCCACGAACACAGCCACATGGAAGGACTGGGCGGTGGTGACGATCACCTCTTCCTGGCGGTCCTGATTGTTGAAACTCAGGGGATTCCAGTGCGAGAATCGAACAACTGACATGAAGACGGCCGCGCTCAGCAGCCTGACCCACTGGCCAAAAAGAACGTTGCAGTAAACAGAGTGTGTGTACTTCATTAGATATCAAAGGTGGGGGGTGCAACGGGGCGCGCTCGCGCCACCTGGAGGAGAGGGAGGAGGAGGAGGACGAGGACGAAGACGGGGAGGCGGAGGGAGGGTAATGGGGGAGGAAGGAGGGGGATGGGGAGGAGGACGGGGAAGGAGGGGGGAGGACGGGGAGGAGGAGCGCTGGTACAATGAAGGGTTCAATGTCTCACGATACTCAACGCCGAAATGCTGGCTTCAGCCAGCTTTAGGGCCGAGCAGCGTTAGGCGGAGGAAACAGAGACTAATCGTTTAGCATTTCGGCCAATTCCGCGTTGAGGGCATTCAGCTGCTGAGGCACAGGTGAAGAGCGCCCGTCTGAATGGGAGGCCACTGCCTTAGCTATATGATTTATGTATACACAAAAAAGCAAAGGGTAGCGGTCATTTCCTGGGTGAGGTGAAGCGCCGGGTAATTGTGGCACCGAAAGACCGAGCCCAAGATGGACGAGGCGACACGGAGGGGCGACAGCTCGCGGAGGAGGAGGGGAAACAGATGTGCAGGAGGATGAGCAGGAGGTGGTGGTGAAAGAGGGGAGAGGGGATTGATTCCAGGAGGAAGTGGGAACTCCCGCCCCCCTCTCCCCACTCCTCGTTCCCTTCACCTCCTCATCGTTGACCGCCAGGGGCGAGCACACGTTAGCGCTGGCCCTTGCCTCCCACTCGGCGTGCATCCTGCTCGACGCACATGCACCCTGAGCTGGGTGGCCGCGCCTGCACCCACAATTTGTCCGATTTGCCTGGAAGGGGATCCTCCACAGGTTCACAACTGGTCCTCCCGTGATTGGTCCGTGGGTTCCGAGAGCTCCTGTCCCCCTTCCCCCTTCATCTCCTCGATCACCCCGTTCCCCCTCCTCGTCCTCGTCCTCGTCATCGCCCTCGTCCTCCTCCTCCTCCTCCTCCTCCTCCTTCTTGTTCTTCTTCTTATTATTATTATCATTATTATTATTCGTATTATTATCATCATCATTATTATTATTATTATTATCATCATCATCATCATCATCATCATCATCATCATCATCATCATCATCATCATCATCATCATCATCATCATCATCATCATCATCATCATTATTATTAGTAGTAGTAGTAGTAGTAGTAGTAGTAGTAGTAGTAGTAGTAGTAGTAGTAGTAGTAGTAGTAGTAGTAGTAGTAGTAGTAGTAGTAGTAGTAGTAGTAGTAGTAGTAGTAGTAGTAGTAGTAGTAGTAGTAGTAGTAGTAGTAGTATTATTATTATAATTATATTATTATTATTATTATTATTATGTTTCGTCTTCTTTTTTTTCTTCTCCTCCTCTCCTCCTCCTCCTCCCACCTCCACCTTCCTCTCCTCCTCCTCCTCCTCCTCCTCCTCCTCCTCCTCCTCCTCCTCCTCTCCCCTCCTCCTCCTCCCCTCCCTCGCCCTCCTCCTCCTCCTCCACCCCCTCCGCCTTCTCCCCCCCCCGGTCCTCCTTCATCTCCCTACCCCCTTCCCGGTCCCCCTCCTTCCTCCTCCTCTCTCCTCCTCCTCCACCTCCTCCTCCTCTTCTTCCTCCCTCCTCCTCCTCCTCCTCCTCCTCCTTCTCTCCTCCTCCTTCTCCTCCTCCTCCTCCTCCTCGTCCTCGTCCTCGTCCTTGTCCCTCGTCCTCGTCCTCCCCCTCCCCCCGCCCTCTTCCTCCACCCCTCCGTCTTCTCCCCCCCGGTCCTCCTCCTCCTCCTCCTCCTCCTCCTCCTCCTCCTCCTGGCTCCTCCTCCTCCCCCTCCTCCTCATCCTCCTCTTCCTCCTCCTCCTTCTCCTCTTTATTATTGTTCTTCTTTTTCTTTTCCACCTCGTCCTCCTCCTGGGCAAAACATAGAGAGCCACGGGTTCCGCAACTTCCTACAAAAACATGACCAACTCAGATTGGAACGGACCGCGACAATTCGGAGGATGCGCGAAACGCCCGACGAGACGCGCCTGCATTCGCCACGATGGAGCTTGCTCCAGATATTCTTAGCCCACGTGGGCAGTTTACCCGCGCGCGGAAAGGAGAGCAGGGCAAGTCGAGCAGACGAAAACACGCCACATCGGGAACAACCAACGAGATTGACTCCCTCCTGGAGTCTGAAGAGAGCGAAGGCATGGGGGGCTTTGCCCCGAGCCTGAAAGCCCCTGGAGGCCGCATTTGAAATCGGAACCACATCCATGGGCACGGGGTCCTTCACCAAAACAAACTGGGGCTCGCTCGGGAGGAATCAGGGAGCGCGCCCCCTGCACGCGCCACCCACTGCACCCAGGACTTCAACACCCTCGCGCGGGCAGAGAGGCGAGGCGGTGGGAGTCAGAAGGCCTGTGTTGCCCACTTGGCGTGGGCGTCGGCGACGTCGTTGCCGACTTTGACGCAGATGGCCAGTGGCCAGCATCAACATCGGCGTGGGTCGCATGGGCAGGCACATTGACAAACGAAACCGGCGGCGACGACACCCCGTCGAACCCCCAATCATCAAGCCTGTCCCAGACCTGTCGCCAAAACAAAAAATGCATACTGAACGGTCGAGTACATTCAAGCCTGCCGCGCGCAGTGACACCGTCGAGAACATACTTCGGGCGTGCGCAACACTGGGCGGTCATGCGTGCCTGAGGCAATGCGACAATGCCTGCAGCTCAGCTTCATTGATGGACGGAAACGCAGGAAACATGGGGCCGCACAAGACAACGGCTTCATCACAACACGCGCTGCGCCCCTCTGCCAGAAGCACCACCGAGCGCCCTGGGGCGGCCCAGGGTCCGACATCGCCCTGGAAGCACGAGCCATCCAGGAAGACGTCCCCAGAGAGCAGGCCAGGATGCCCATGGCCCACAGGGATTGCGGTAGGTCGGGGTGAGATGGGCGCGGAAAAAAGAAAAACATCGGCACAATACATCCCTCGGCTAACAGCTGCGGGGGCCCACCTTGCCTGGCAGCGCCAGCGAGGGGCGCGCGCGACACGTGCGGATCGACCGCGAGCGCGCGCCGCGCGCGCGCAGTGCCTGCGCGCAAGCGTGCCGAGCGCGCGCGCGTCGACGGCCAAACGCGAAAGGCTGCGCGGCTCCGCGGGATAGCCAGCTTGCCATGGCCTCGCCATGGGCCACTGCGCACCAATGGCACATGATCTGGCATAACCCTTCTTCTGCGGCAGCACTCTAGAGCGCAAAATGGAGAGGGCAGGGGCGCGGGGCGCCCCGCCGGCAAACTCAGGTGCTTCAGCGTCCCCCGCTATCTTCTTGCACTGCCACCGGTGCACCGCGCGCTGCGCGCGCTGCTCTGCAACCGAGGGGCAGGCCCCAGAAATGCTCAGCACGCGATCCTCAAGACATATCCATTCCTCCAGAAATTTGGCCCTGACACCTACCCTCCACAAAGAGGCCCGAAGAGTGGTGAAGGGTCCTGCGATAGAGCTCCACGGGCACATGGGGGCCTGAGGTGGGCATCCACATGCAGGAGGCTCTTCTGGAGGATGGGGCCCAGGTCCTCGCTGGGGGCATCCGCCAGGGACAACGTGAGGCTACTGTCTGACTGCTCGTGGTCCTGCAACTTGCCTGCAAAGCTCCCCAGTCTTGCGCCCCCTCCCATTGACACCCGTGACCGCTGTGCCGCACGAGGTGGCCCCTTCAAGCGCAGCTCGACTCGCCTGCCCAAGTAGTCTCCTACGTGCGCGCCCTGGTTTCAGAGCGGACATGCGGCCTCGCCATTTTTTTTGCGGCAATGCACCTGGCCTTGGTGGCGCGCCTGGGCTGGGCTCTTCCAGCGGCGAAGTCGACTCCGAGATTGCCCTCCGTCGGCGCAGCAAAAACGCCAATATTCCAAAGCCCACGAGGGATGCGAGTGCGAAGCGCCTTGGAGCTGCCGCGGGCTCTGCCCTTGCCCGCAGCGAGCCTCATGTCCACTTTTGCCAGCTCACCAGCCAGAAGCGATGCAGCTCCACAGAGCTCGTCTCCAACGCGCCCCTCGCCACTGAAGCGCTGGAGGCCGACGTCGCCAACGTTGATAGACAATGCCGCCGAATGGCGCGCAGCTTGCATTTTGCCCGGGGGCCCTAGGAGCGGCAACTGTAACATGAGCGCAGCAAGCGTACACCCAGGGACCGCCGTCTGTTTTCACGCGGATGAGCTCGCTGCACGCCCCTCGGAGGTCCAGGTTGCGAGGGGCTCGGTAAACATCGACCAATAACCTAAACCGTCGCAGAGGAAAGACTGAAACGATGGCAGCCTGCAGCAGATGCCGGCGCCGAGCGAACTGCAGCGCCTTTTTCAAACCGAGCAGCATCGCTCCCGAATGCCGTCACTGTATAATGCGAAACTCAGACCAGGCACTGGATATCCAAACGCAGTTCTCGGACGACCGCCCCTTGGCGGCCCAGGAGAGATGCCGAAAGTTGCGACGCTGCACTCGACAAAAAACGTGACGCAGGCCGAGGGGTCGGACACCGCCCGCTCTCTTCATGATAAATACGGCGCGGCTGCGCATCTGCGGCCGCCCGAGCCTCTGCTCGATGCGCGAGATGACGTCACGTGGCGGCTGGGTCGCGTGATCTGGCAGGAACAGGAAATTCCTGGGACTAACTTGATCAAAACCAGCCCCTGTCTTGACGGAGAGCGCGCGAAGGACAGCTTTGAGATTAGAAACCGAGAGGCAGGGGGGGCGATCTCCAAGGACATCGGGCCAGTCTAGCGGCTGTCTTTCATGATGTACTCTCCACCAATCTCCCCGTTCAGCTTGCAGACTGTCGACCTGCTCCTGGGAGCTGGCGGGCCGCAGCGTGCAATGGTCCAAAGCTGCCGGCTGCCGCTCGCCAGGCGGCGCGGAAAAAAAAACAGCCAGGGCGCGCGCCACTGGCCGAGCGCGCGGCGATCCGCTCGTGCCGCTGTCGCTCCACGTGCCCGGCAGACTGCTGGCGCCGGCGTGGGGCCTGCTCTTCGGCCCACCCCTTGGAGCTTCTATGAGGCCAGCGGGGACCTGCCCAATGACGCCCCAGACAGTGGCCCACCCGACGTAGAGGTCCTCGTGAGGCAAGACATGGGCCCTGGAGAGCTTGCGGGGCCTATTGATGCTGGAAACACACATGTGGATCTTGTCGGATACCTGACGCTGAGCCCTCCAAATCCAGAAGCGCCACATGCACTTGCTTCCACCCGACAGCCAATGCCGATAGCCTCGGGAACCTAGGAGGCCCAGGGCGCCGAGCAGACTGGAAACGGGGCCTGATGGGCATACTTCGCCCACGGTATTTATCCGCCTCGTCCGAGGGTATCCGAAATGTCCCGACCCATTCGCATTCAGCTATAGAGATAAACGCATCCCACTTGGCATCAATCGAGCCTCTGTCTGCGATTACTTGCGATGCATGGCCCCAGATGTTGTAATCTGGCTCGCTCTCGCATCCAATAGGGATTGCAACTGGAAAGCGCCTGGGTACCTTGATCATGCGCACCTGCACGTCGCTGGACACAGCAATAATACGCAGAAGCACGGGCGAGTGGGGAGAAGTGGGGATCTCCTCGAGGGTCCTGACGGAGTGCTTACCCAAGAGGTTAGGAGAGGGCACGAAGAAATCGATCGTGCGTCCAGCAGGTGTGCAGGTACCAGTGCTGGCCGCCACTATGGTAGCATCAAGCGCAGTGGTCCATCCTGAAGAGGCCAACTCGCTTGGCTCGATGTTCCAGCCACCGCCTATGATGAAGGGAACGCGTGCTCGCTTGATAATAGCACCCAACCGCGCTAGAAGGCTCCAATTCAAGCCGGCGGGATCGCCACCATTCTTCGGATCGATGTTGCCCAAGAGAAAAACACCTTTCACCATCCGCCCGACATGGAGAACCGAACAGCGTCCACGGAAAATCTCGAAGGGCTCGGGGCCAAGGAAGGCCATGCCAATACGCTCTGGAACCAAAGTAAGCAATCCCCCATGAGGTAACTCCGTTTTCGGTACGCACCGCTGTGAAACACTTGGCCGACCACCCATCGCGGCGAAGGGAGGCTTCGTGATAATCGGTGTTCAAAACTTTGTGGGTCTCCTGAACGACAAGCGCATCAAAATCATAATGCCAACTGAGGACCCTCTCGTGGCTGAAATATTCGGTGACATAGGAGGTACCGATGAACTAATCTCGAAATCTGTTGGTGCTGTCCAGCACGGCGGCTTCGTCACTGCTAAATTGACGGCATACGCTCGCGCTCTGCCAACCGAGGGGAACGAAAGCCATGACGCCTAGACTCAGGCGTGGGGGCGCTCGCCGCCGTCGCTACCACGTCGTCGATGATGTGCGTTCTCCTCCTCCTCCTCCTCCTCCTCCTCCTCCTCCTCCTCCTCCTCCTCCTCCGTCACTCTTGCGAGGGCGAACACATCAACGGATGCAGCTGCCAAAGGGGCAATAAAAGACGTTTTGGCCGGGGCCGCTCCGAACCCCCCAAGTGCGCGAGGGGCCTCCAGGGCGAGGTCCCCGCCGCTGCGCGGTCCTGGCTCGGCCAACCTCGGAGGGATCAGCAATCGGGAACGCCAGCTGCTGCTGCTGATGTTCCTCCTCCTCCTCCTCCTCCGTCTGCTCCTCCATCCCTTCTCCGCCTTCTCCTCCATCTCTTCGCCTCAACCGTAGAAGAAAACAAATAATAAAAATGATGTTGGTACCAAACATACTAAGACGAATATAAAAAATACCAACATAACAATACTATAAACATAGTAATAATCATACCAACACTACGAATAATCACACTAATAATACGAATAATACTAATACTACTACTACGAATACTATTAAACATAATAATAGTAATAAGACTAGTACTGATAATACGAATAAGAAGAATGATAATAATACGAATACTAAAAACACTACTACTACTACTACTACTACTACTACTACTACTACTACTACTACTACTACTACTACTACTACTACTACTACTACTACTACTACTACTACTACTACTACTACTACTACTACTACTACTACTACTACTACTACTACTACTACTACTACTACTACTACTACTACTACTACTACTAAGAAGAAGAAGAATAATAAGAAGAATAAGTATAATAAGCAACGCCATGAGCATAAACTTTGAGCGCTCCGCGCGGAGATCTTGGATCTGCGCTGGACCTCCTCCCTGGCGCGCGGAACGCGCCAGCGGCGGCGCCGGAGGCGCAACCAGGGGGGCCAAGAAATCCGCGCGGAGCGCCAAAGTTTCTGTTTACGGCGTGTCATCTTCCTCGAAGTCGGTAACGTCAACTGCTGCTGCTGGTCCTCCTCCGCCTGCGCCTCCTCCTCCTCCTCCACCTCCTCCTCTGGCCGTCATTTTCACTGCCCAGTGGTGTCCTCGCCCCCTGTCGCACGGCCGTGGGGTGATGTCTCCCCTGCGGTGACAGTTGCTCAGGGGGCGGCCAACCTTCCTGTACAGGTTGCGCGGCAGGCACGGGGGAGGATTTGCCCTCCCCGACCGTATGCCCTGCAGCGGCGCTGGACTGTTTCTCTTGCTCTGACCACGGGGCGGTCGCCCGTCGTGTGGCCAGTGCCTCCTAGCCCATGGGGCTGCTGGAGGTACTCTTTCGGTCAGTGAGGTCTCCCTCCCTTCCAGCAGTGCTTTCCCAGCCACCGCTGCTGTGCTTTTTTCACGAAGGCTGTGCGGGCGCTGAGCTCAAAAAAATCCTCCTCCTCCTCCTCCCCCGCCTGCTCCTCCATCCCTTCTCCTTGTAGGCAGCACCTCCCTGTCGCGCCGCCAAGCGCGTCAGCAGGCGGGCCAGGCGCTTCGCTGGGGACTTCTGTACCGTGTGGAGGCTGCCCTTATGATTTCCACCAGTTGCACGGGTCAAGGCTCGGGTCGGGCATGTCCCCCTACAGGCGGATTTTGGACGACAAATGATATGCTCAAAAATAACCAAGAATACCCAAAAATAGTGGAAACCTCGTCACCAAGCTATGTTTTGACCATTTTTGAATTTTCCTCCTGTAGAGGGACATGCCCGACTTCAGTCAAGGCAAGGGCCTGCAATTTTCCTCAAGTTGGCTCTCGCCCTTCAAAGCTTCCGACAACGTTGCACGCGTGGGAGCCGCTACGTCTCCAGGACGGGGCGTTCGCCAGAGGCGTCCTCCACAAGTGCACCACGGGCGTAGGCCTGCGCAACTTTTGCACGGACGGAGGGCGGCTCCCTCTCAAAATGGGGCCATCGCCTGAGGCCTCGCAGGGTTCTAGGGCCAGAATGGCGCACGAGGGAGGAGGGGGGGGAGGAGGAGGAGGAGGAGGAGGAGGAGGAGGAGGAGGAGGAGGAGGAGGAGGAGGAGGAGGAGGAGGAGGAGGAGGAGGAGGAGGAGGAGGAGGAGGAGGGAGGCAGGAGGCAGGAGGCAGGAGGGAGGAGTTCCCCCCGTTGCGCGCGCCGCCAGCATCCGGTGCTCGCGGTCGCTCGCGGGGATGGGGGCAAGGCGAGGCCAGCGAGGCGAGACGAGCGCGCGGTGCCGCCGAGGCGGCGCCCATGTGGGCCTGTGCGGGGGGGGCGGAACCCTCAGCTCGTGGTGCGTGCGCTCCGGTGGCCCACGGCATGCTGTGTGAATCTGTCTGGAGCAGAGCGAAGGGGGGCGCTCAGGGCAGCGCAGGAAGGAAGGAAGGGGCAGCCCAGACATGCGACGACCTGATTTTTTAGTACAGGCCCCTCCGGAAGTCCCGACGGACCGGCTTCTCATCCCGACTCGATTTCTGACGGTTGGGGGCCTGGCGTGGGCCCCTGGAGGCCGCAAACGGCCAAAAACCTTCCATCGTGATTTTTGTAACGACGCGGGGAGGCGTGGTTTTCGGACGCTCGGGACGATCCGGGCACCCCTGGAATGCCCTCGGCGAGGCGCAGCTGCTGGAAAGAACCCCGAGGCTGGAAGAACAGCCGAGAACCGACGGAACGTCCGAACCCCCCGAGCCTCGTAAACCGAGGACGAAGAGACGAGAGACTGAAGATTTCCGAGCGATTTCTGTCTGTCCACGTCGTGGCAGGCGCCTACTGCGCGCCCCGCGCGGCTCGCGGTGGCGGGTCGCTCTCGGCGGGTCCTCCTCGGCCCCTGGCCGCTGGTGGCACCAGCGCCAGGCGGCCAGGGAGTGGCTGAGGGCGGCGGGCTGCAGTCTGCGTGGAGGAGGAGGAGGAGGAGGAGGAGG
This sequence comes from Prorocentrum cordatum, assembly GCA_963575745.1. Taxonomy (NCBI): domain Eukaryota; class Dinophyceae; order Prorocentrales; family Prorocentraceae; genus Prorocentrum; species Prorocentrum cordatum. The sequence goes on along the minus strand of CAUYUJ010015157.1, from coordinate 9,997 downwards.
AGGAGGAGGAGGAGGAGGAGGACGAGGACGAGGACGACCCCCCCCCCTGACGACCCGCGCGGTCCGCGGCGAAGTCGAGGGTGCCGGCCGCGGCGGGCGGCCGCGCGCCGGGCCCGCCGCCGCCCAGCTGCGCCTGGCGGATGGCCTGCTCCGCCCGCTGGACGACGTCCTGCTGCCACTGGGACAGCGGCTCGCCAGGGTGGGGCGGGCGGTCCAGCAGGCCTCTCTGGGGGAGGGGGGGGGGAGGCCAGAGAAGCCGGGGGGGGGGAGGCCGAGGAAGCCAGGGGGGGGAGGCCGAAGAAGCCGGGGGGGGCGAAGAAGCGGTGGGGGCCGAAGAAGCGGTGGGGGCCGAAGGAGCGGTGCACCTCTGTGAAGTCCCAGGGGGGCCCCTGTGGGGTCCGCTCGGAGGCGCACGAAGGGCACACCTCTCGCCACCCCTCCGTTCCCAGACCCCCGATGTCATGATCTTTTCGTGCAGTAGGAGTTCGCCCACAAGAAACCTTCCACGAGAAACCCAACCCTGAGACCCCAGGGCGTCACACTGATTTCTGGTGTGGGAACGCCAGGCGTTCCGTAGCAGAACCATCGAAGCCCACGACACTCAAGGCACCCTGGAGGAACCTTTCCACGAGAAGCCCAACCCTGAGACCCCAGGGCGTCCGCTGATTTGTGGTGTGGGAACGCCACGCGTTCCGTAGCAGAACTGTCGAAGCCCACGACACCCAAGGCACCCTGGAGGAAACCTTCCACGAGAAACCCAACCCTGAGACCCGAGGGCGTCCACTCAGTTCTGGCGTGGGAACGCCACGCGTTCCGTAGCAGAACTGTCGAAGCCCACGACGCCCAAGGCACCCTGGAGGAAACCTGTCACGAGAAACCCAACCCTGAGACCCCAGGGCGTCCGCTGATTTCTGGCGTGGGAACGCCACGCGTTCCGTAGCAGAACTGTCGAAGCCCACGACACCCAAGGCACCCTGAAGGAAACCTTCCACGAGAAACCCAACACTGAGACCCCAGGGCGTCCACTCAGCCACGCGTTCCGCAGCAGAACCGTCGAAGCCCACGACACCCAAGGCACCCCGAAGGGAACCCTTCCACGAGAAACCCAACCCTGAGACCCGAGGGCGTCCGCTGATTTCTGGCGTGGGAACGCCACGCGTTCCGCAGCAGAACTGTCGAAGCCCTCGACACCCAAGGCACCCTGAAGGAAACCTTCCACGAGAAACCCAACCCTGAGACCCCAGGGCGTCCGCTGATTTCTGTCGTGGGAACGCCACGCGTTCCGTAGCAGAACTGTCGAAGCCCACGACACTCGAGGCACCCCAGAGGAAACCTTCCACGAGAAACCCAATCCTGAGACCCCAGGGCGTCCACTGATTTCTGGTGTGGGAACGCCACACGTTCCGTAGCAGAACTGGCGAAGCCCACGACACCCAAGGCACCCAGAAGGAACCTTCCACGAGAAGGCCAACCCTGAGACCCCAGGGTTTCCTCTGAGTTCTGGTGTGGAACGCCACGCGTTCCGTAGCAGAACTGTCGAAACCCACGACACCGAAGGCACCCTGGATGAAACCTTCCACGAGAAACCCGACCCTGAGACCCGAGGGCGTCCACTCAGCCACGCGTTCCGTAGCAGAACTGGCGAAGCCCACGACACCCAAGGCACCCAGAACCTTCCACGAGAAGGCCAACCCTGAGACCCCTGGGCGTCCACAGATTTCTGGTGAGGGAACGCCACGCGTTCCGTAGCATACCTGTCGAAGCCCACGACACCCAAGGCACCCTGGAGGAACCCTTTCCACGAGAAACCCGACCCTGAGACCCCAGGAGCGCGTTTCTTCATGTTCGGCGATGACGGGCGTCATGGGGGTAGGGTGGGGAGGGTATGACGTAACGCCCGCCCCCCGCCGTGTGGCTCGGGCACCACAGCCGCGCCCGCGCGCACGACGCGACGAGCGACGAGCGACGATGAAAACGACGACGACGACCACGACGACGACGCGAGCTTCATGTATGTAGGTGGCGATATGACACACTGCGCCTGTGTACACCACGACGCTCGCGTGCACCACAGCGCGCGTGTAAACCACAGCGCCTGCATACACCGCAACAACCGTGTGCAACGCAGCGCCTGTGTACACCACAGTGCTTGCGTACACTACAGCGCCGGTGTACATGTGTACACTGGAACAACCACGTGCAACACACCGCCTGTGTACACCACACAATGCTTGCGTGCACCGCAGCGCCTGTGCACGCCACGCCGCCTCTCTACACCACAACATCCGCGTGCAACGCAGCGCTGGTGTACACCACAGTGCCTGCGTGCATAGGACAGGTAGAAGGAGCATGTATGTGAGGATCTGCTGCTGGCAACTAAACGCCACGCCAGGAAAAAAACTGATAATCGAATGCGACGTTCTTCCCTCCTCCCTCTTCCTCCACCTCCACCTCCTCCTCCTCCTCCTTCTCTTCCTCTTCCTCCTCCTCCTCCTCC
>CAUYUJ010015157.1:0-2500 GCA_963575745.1 Prorocentrum cordatum | reverse complement strand
TTCTCCTCGGGGGGCGGGCGCCCCACTGCGCCCCGCCAAAGCCGCCGCCGCTCCGGCTCCTCGCCACCTCGGAAGCCCACCGTGCTACTGTGCGGTGGGAAGCGGACGCCCCTCCGAACCCCGCCAATGCCGCCGCCGCGGCTCGCCTTCCCCTCCGCTTGGGGGCGGGCACACCACTGCCTCGCAAACGCCGCCCCGTTAAGGAAGGCTGCCGCCGCGGCACCGCCTCTCCGCCCCCGGAGCCTTCCGCGCGCGCGCGCGCCCCGGCGCTCTTCCCCCCCCCTCTCCTCCTCTCGCCATGATAAGGCCCCCCCTCCGCCGCCCTGCTGGCCACCCCTTGCGCCGCGCCCGCCGCTTCCCAGGTGCACCCCTGGAAGGCGCCACTCTTCCAGCGGCCCCAGCGCCGCACCAGCGCCGCGCCTTTGAAAGCGGCGCAGTGCGCCGACGACGCCCCTCCGACGCGGAGGCCGCCCGCTCCCAAGTCGACCGGGCCAGCTCCCTGTGCTTCTGCGGCCTGCGTCGCGATCCTCCGAACATCAGCCCCAGCGACCACGTGCTCGTCGCGCGTCGCGAACAGGGGGTCCGACTTCCTGCGCCCCGAGAGCCCCTCCTTGGCCCATGTCTCGTACAAGGCCAAGGCCTCGACCGCACCGAAGCGGACCTCATCCTGCCCTCTCCCCCCCGATCCGCCCGCCGCCGCCATGCGCGTCGTGCCTCTCTCGCCAGACTGTTCCGCGCCAGTGCGGTTCCTCCACCCGAGGCTCGCCATGGCGCCTCGGAGTATCACCTGCTCCACGCACGCACTTGCTGCCTGCGCAGCCGGTCTGGCCACTCGCCGCGCACACGCTCGCTCTCAAAAACGCGAAACACCCCTTGGCGATCGCAATCCACAGCGCAGCTCCCTTTTCGTGCGATTTTTCTGGCTCCAGCTTTTGAGCCGCCTCTCATCCTCTCGCCGATCAAGATCGAAGGAGAGCACAACATAAATGATGAAAATTATGATTCAGCAAGCCGAGAGAGAGGCGGGGACAGGGCGGGCGGTCCTTACCTCCGCGTGCTTCCACCACTCCGACGCCCCTGCTTTGAGACCCGCATCTCTTGCAGAAGACCAGACCGAGCCCCGTCTCGAGGCACCTCGAGACCCAGAGCCGTTGGCCTGTCTGGCTCCAGCTTCAGCTTGGTCCACCTTGGCACCCTCGGCGCGACTGGCTTATTCCTCTGGGGCTCTCCCCGGCGTCTCCTCGAGCCGCCCGCTGCCATGCACGACCTCGGCCTTGCCGCCGTCAGGCCCAGGGGGCCCAGGGCAAGGTGCGCCGCTCTCACCGAGCTGGGGCCCTCCTTGGTGGCGCCCGCCTTCTTTGCGCCCTCGCCGCTCCAGGTGCGTGGCGAACTCTAGCCGGAGGTGGCCCCCACGCCCCCTCGCATGCTGGCCCACATCCCTCGGGGGGCTCGACCCCCGAGCTCGGCACAACAGGGCCCGCCACCTCCACCCCGGGCTGTGCGACTTCACAGTGGAGCCTGCCAGCTTGGCCAAGCCTCGCTCCAACTGGTTCTTTCCCAATCCTCCTTGGCCTTCAGATCGGCGAGCACCCTGCCGTCGGTGTCGGCTCTCTCCGCGAGCGCGAGATCCCTGGGCCCCAGCTGGCTGGCGGGCGCAGGCAAGCTCGGCACCGCCCGCTTACGCGGCTCGGCGCCCGCCCGCCGTTCGATCCCTCCTCCCCTCTCCCTGCCGCGCGCATGGCCCACCCCGGGCGTCCAGCGCGCTGGTGCGGGGAGCCCCACTCCGCCACGAGACGCCCCAGCTCGGCGCAAGCCTCGAACTCCTCCAGCGAGCCACTCCTCCTGCCCGCGGCGTTCCGACACCGATCGCGCGCCCGGGTCGCACGACGTCGAGGTGCAGCTCCAGCCTGCGGCCTGCCCCCCTCGCCAGTCGAGCCGCTCCTCCTGCTGGCCTCCGCGGCCCGACGGACGCGCGGCAGAGCCCCCGGGGGCACCCTCGTCCCTCTCGCTGCTCGAAGGCACTCGGAGACCACCCCAGGGGGTCGACCGCGCGCGCCCCTCGCCTCTCACACGACTGCCCCGCTCGTCAGCCAGCCGGGCCAGGCCAGGCGCCGGATGCCTGTGCCTCGTGGCCTTGCCCGCCTGCCCTGGAGGCGAGGGCCCCCCCCCCAGAGGGGCCAAAGACTTGAGCGCAAAGCAGCTGCGGAGAAGTGCGGAGGGGGAGATGGCGAGGCATGGTTCGGGCCCAGTGGCCAAAACCCGACGTTGCAACGAACGGTGAAAGAACGTGGGCCACCACAGGCCTGGACCCCTTCCCCAGAACCGGCTTCTTATCCCGAGTCGGTTTCTGACGGGTCCCGGAGCCCAGCGAGGGCCCGAGAAGTGTCAAACACTTTTTCAGTCTTGATTTTGAATGGACTCGAAGAAGGGTTTGGGAATGGCTCTCGGGGTCATGATTCGAGCCTCCAGCGGCCGTTCGGGACGATTCGGGCACCCCCAG
>CAUYUJ010015156.1:334669-347169 GCA_963575745.1 Prorocentrum cordatum | reverse complement strand
CTTCTCGAGCCCGATCGCGGGAGACCTCAAGAACCGGGTAGGCCAGCTTGCGCAGAGGGAAGGAGGGTGGCACAAGAGAGCGAGGGGGCCGAGGAGGAGGAGGACTACGACGACAGAGGCAACCAGGACGACGACGACGACGACGACGACGACGACGACGACGACGACGACGACAACGACAACAACGACGATGACGACGACGACGACGACGAGGCGAGAAGTGGAGAAGGAGGAGTGGGAGCAGGAACAGCAGGGGCAGGATGAGGACGACGACGAGAACGACGAGAACCAGTGAGCGAGCGGCCAGTGAACCAGTCAAGGAAGCAAAGCCCCTGACAGTGCGAAGGCGCGCGGGAAGACCGTGCAAAAGCAGAAGACTGCCAGTTGGCATGCGGTTGAATCGTTGCAGACGTTTTGGACGGGTGCTAAGCCGCTCAGTTCATATCAAGCCAAAGCTCCTTTACATGTCGTGTGCATCTGGTGGCACACACTCGAGGCCGTGTCCTCACTCCGTTGTGCACGGCCCTGGCTGCTTGTGCGAGGAAGACATGTTTCCACGCGCGTTGAAATGCCACCCAATCACAGACTCTACGCTATTCTTCCTTGCCACACGCACAGTACGGCGGATGTCTGTATCGTGTACCCTCGTATCCTCCTGCTGCCGCGCACTCTGGGACGAGGAAGAAGAGGAATGAACCCAACAATGATGGATGCTAACATGCTCCAGAACCTGACGGAGTCCGTATTGTCCCCCGCATCATAGGTGGGGTTTTGTTTTCTCTAGACCGCCCCTAGTTGTTCTTAAAAGCGTTGGGGGCATGGTGTTGTGCCGTTTTCCACGGTTCCTTCTTCACGCCGCCAAAACACGTAGCAAAAACGGCACCACAAGCAGGCGGAATGGCCATTTCTACCAGCGTAGCGAAAGAACAATGGAAACGGTAAGAGAACGGGATGATGGGCCACAGGCCAATCCTGGACCTGGAAATGTAAAAAAACGGTGTCCAAAACGTACAACAGAAAGTCAGTCTTCAAAACGGAAGAACCCATCAGCGGTTTGTCTTACATCTACCCCCACCCCCGCAGGAAGAACGTGCCCTCCCCACATGAGCATCAGCATCAGCACAACCATCATCTTACATACACGCACCATCACCAACATCGAGCATAGATATAACCATTACCGGGTACACACTCACACATTCACTCACATCATAGATTCGCTCATTCAAGTTGTCATGCACGAAGACATTGAACTCGTGAAATCACTCACGGTCTCATATACAATGATTAATACTTAATACACTCATCTTGCGGAAGTCTCGTGCGGGAGCCACGTCTGTGCACATTACGAGGATGTCTCGAGCGGGAGCATCCTCCACATGGTCCCCCCGCTTCATGTTACTAATCCGAGGGGTCGTCCAAAACCTGTAACACTCGTCACCTTCGGGCAACTGAACCCTGAATCTGGAAGAAGTCTCAAGCAGGAGCATCGTCTATGAGTGCATTGCGAATAAGTCTCGAGCGGGAGCCCCCTCTATGTGTTATTAATCCGAAGGGGTCATCCAAAACTTCTGAGTGTGGTTTTGGGATCCTGATGCCCTGAATATATCGAGCGGGAGCCTCGTCGATGCGTGAATTGCGATGAAGTCTCGAGCGGGAGACATCATCCTATGGGGCCCTCGCTTTGTCACTAATCGGATGGGGTTGTCCACATCCTGTAACTGTTCTCACTTCCGGGCTCCAGAGGCTTGAATTTGGAGGATGTCTCGAGCGGGGACATCGTCGAACCGAATAAGCCGTGTCATGACGGCACATCGGCTGCAGTACATACCTCGCGTGAAAGAAAAATGCAGCCTCATAGCGACTCGCCTGCTCAGCTCACACGGGAGAAAGGGGGGAGAGGGGGGGTGAGGGGGAGGGGGGAAGAGGACAATCGAGGTGCGCTCGCGGCATATCTGACATCCGACCCCTCCCACCGATCCCTTCCCGTTGCGCTGATGGTTCCTCTGTCCGCCGACGGGTGCCAGAGCGAACCTGGAAATCGCAAAAGGATCGGAGGTTGGGGGGGTGAGATCGCAGCGGAACGGAGACACCCAACCGGGAAATCGTTTCGTTTCGTTCGTGTCGTGCGTGCTGGGCTGATGTATTGGGAAACGCTTAGGGAAAGGCTTGCGGGACACGCTACAGGCTCAAGCAAGCCGCGCCGAGGTGTCCTGCCAGAGGCCGGGACGAGCTCAGGGGCTACCCTGCGGTGCGGGCTTCTCATTCTGCAACCCTACAGCTCTCCAAGGAGCTGTCCGGGAACGTCAGCCCAGCCCAGCACACCCCCCCCTGCAGGCCAGAATCGGTTTATCTTAAATTCCAGACGGTGTGTGGACCTGGAGATGAACAAGCCGCGTAGGGCCTGCTCAGCAAAACCTGTCAGTTTTATAAGCCAGCCCTGAAGCGATCAAATTGCGTGGGAATTGCAGAAACACATGACTTCGGGCTCCTGCCCGACGGACCCGAAAATGTCCCGCTGAGAACGTCCTGCAGAAAACACTGTCTCGACAGGGCACCTTTTCTTCCTCCTGCTGTCCCGAACGCGCACCAGACAAGTCAGCGTTCGCGCCCGAACGCGTGTTCTGGCCAGCTCCGCGAGGCCCGTGCACGACTTCCAAATTGCAGCGCGCTGGCAGTCTTGCGGCTGCGCTACATCCGCACGGAGCTGTGCTTCTGAAAAACGAAAGAAACATTCGGAGCACAAATGTACTGAACGTCGTGTGATACATACGTCAGGCATCATGGCCACCCGCCCAAACAAGCACATATATTTGGCTTCGGCCTCCAGATGGCTTCAAGAGAGCCGAAGACCTCCCCGAAAAGGCTGCAAGGCCGCCCAGGACCGCCCAATCACTGCCCAAAGAGCCATCAAACGCTCTAAGATCTCCCGATGATGTCCCAAGACGTCCCAAGAGGTCCCAAGAAGCCTCCGAGGAACTCTCGGCCTCCAGCGAGGCCCTGGGAGGCAAAGAAAAATTCACGTGCCACGGGGACTCAAAATGCCCCTTGCTCCCGAGGCCTCTCGGCTTCAGATCGACTCGGGAAGCATCCGAGAGCCCCAGGACTGCCCCCGAGACTGCTCCAAGAGAGCCCCCAGATCGCCCCAAGGCTGCCCGAGGGACCCTCCGAGACGACCCGGGACGGCCCCACGACCGAGGGAGCGAGGCCGAGCTCGAGACCCACGCGAGTACAGACCGCGCCCTCCACCGGCGTGCGCCTTGAAAATCACACTGCAACGGTCGAAGCACGGCCCGACGAGCCCGCAGAAGCTCCAGGACCTCACCAAGACGCCACAGGAGGTCTCCACGAGATTCGCAGTGAGGCCTCTACTGAGGCCCTCGGTGGCGAAAAGCATCGAAAAAAGCCTAAGTGACGTAAATCAATATAGTTTGCTTCGAAGACCTTTCGGATGCAGATCGCTTCGGGAAAGAATCAGACAGCACCAAGAAACCCCCAAGACTGCTCAAATTTTGCCCAAGAGAGCCACCAGGTGTCCCGAATACTGCCCCAGGACCCTGCAAGACGGCCCAAGCAGGCTCCAAGACTGTCCCAAGACTGTCGGAACGGGACCGGATTTGAGACCCGCGCGAGTTCAAACTACGCGCTCAACCTCCTTCGCGCGGCGCTGCAGCGCTGGCACGGCGGCAGGGATTGCCACATATCGGTAGTTCAGAAGGCCTCAAGATGAGAGCAAGCCCGCAGAGGTTTCTGGGTTTACCACTGTCAGATGTGCCTGGACCGATCCCACACTCGAATGCCTATATCCTCTCTTGCTGCCATGCGAGTTCCTATTGCCCTTCTCAAGGCAACTCATCTGCGAATCGTGTATGGATGGGCTGACGGGAATAAGCAAAGCGTCAAGCATGTGCGATTGCTTCCGTTGTGATCCTGTGCTGCTCTCGCACTCGGACACGGAAGGCAGCAGCGCATTATGGCTTCGAACGGGAGGGTACATTGCCGAATCAACGACGTGTGCTCCTCCTCCTCCGCCCTCTCTCTCGCACCCCTCTGCCAAGGGGAGGCAGGACCAGAGCGTGGCATCGTTGAGGATATCCAGGCAGATGCCGCCGCTGCTAGGGTCGATGTTCGGATGGAACACCCTGCCCGGCCAAGGATGTCCAAGTGCAGAGGCCAAAGAAGAAGTCGATGAGGGGGATGGGAAGGGGCAGAAGGAGAAGCAGAAGGATGGGGGCATGAGGAAGGCTGACGAGCAGAAGGAGGGCGTTGCGAGGAGGAGGGTGGGTATTGCGAAGAGAACCAGGAATAAGAGCTTAGCCGGTCGTAGGATGGACCTATCACGGGAGCAGGGTGTACGGAAGCAGCCCTGCCATTTGCGACCTGGTGTCGTGGCCGCATTCGGCTGCAGGAGGGTAAGAACAAGGATGAGGACGAAAAGAGCAAACCCAGCACACGCCACCGATGCTGCAATACACTTTACCATACCCCTCTATGCATGCCAATAGACATGTTCATTGTCAGTATGGCAGATGCCTGCTGGAAATGTGGGGGGGGCATCGGCCTGCATGGCGAGAGCCCTATCGATGTTCAAATGCGCATTAACAAATTGCACAAGGGGGTCGACCACATATAAGTAGTTTGAGAAACACAAGCGGGGTGCCTAATTGAACATGCGATTTGAAAAAGGGCTGCCTTCCATCCATCCGTGCGGTCATTGGCTACTGGGCATCTCAAACTTTCCGACCACAACATGCTGCGAGGAAGTTTCGGGCGGGAACACGACGTAGAAAAGAGCCGCCTGCCATCCGTGTTACAGTCGGAAATATCGATCAAGCTCTAGACTCCAGCCGCCCGTCACGGTCCACCCACGCGACACACCCGACACGCCTGCTAGAACCCTCCCGCCCCCACGCCTGCTTGACCAAATCTTCCGAAACCGACCAGGTCTTGCGAAGCGGGCCGGGCCTTGCCTTGCGAAACTGGCCGCCCGAGTCTTCCGAGAAACGGGCCAGGCATTCCGAAAACGACCACATCGCTCCTTGCGAAACCGACCACATCGCTCCAAACCGACCGCCAGGGTCTCTCGAAAGCGACTGGGCCTTCCCAGGCCGACCGGGCCATCCAAAACATCACCCGAGGAGCTTGCGAAGCCGACGGCGCGGCCGCAGGAGTCCCCGCCAGGTCACGCCTTGCGGAACCGACCGGCTTTTTCCAGGACCGCCGACCGCCCAAGTCTTCCGAACTCGAGCGGGTCCTGCGAAACCAACAGCCGTGAGAGTCTGCCGAAGCCGATCGGGTCTGCCGCAACTGATCGAGTCTGGCGAAGCCGATCGAACTTACAGGACCGACCGCCCGGGCCTTGCGAAACCCAACAGGTCTTGCGAGACCAACTGGGTTTTCAGAAACAGACCAGGTCTTGTGAGACCGATCGGGCCCCCCGAAACCGAAAAGGTCTTCCGAAACAGACTGGCCCTCTCGAAACGATACGGGCGGCCGCCCTAAAACGACATGTGGCATCTGGTTTCGCAAGATTCTTTCAGGTCTCTCAGAAACGCCCGTCCGAGGAGCGGCTGTTTCAGTACGAGCCAACCTCGCGAGCTGGCCTCCGCTTGTAGCCACACGGCCGCCGAGTCGGGCCAGCAATACTTTGTATCGTCAGCCGTGGCCTCCTCCCCAGAGCTTGCGTCTGGGGCAGGGAGCGGCATGGGAGGCAGGAGCGGAGGGAATCGGGGGGCTCCGATCCGGCGGCGAGCAAGGGGGGGAGGTGAGAAGGAGAAGGCCTTCTCAGAAGGCTCGGACGTCCCCCAGCCTCCTGAGAAATTGTCTGAGCCTTCCCCGAAGACTGGAACATAAATTTCTCGGAAGGCGCGAGGGTTTCTGCGAAGTCCCGCCGCCTCCTGGGAAGGCCCTTTCCTTCTCACTTCGCCCCCCTCGCTCACGGAGCGACCCGAGCAAGCCCACCGCAGCCCTGCTTCCGCCGTGGGACGCACGCGGGACCTGGGCCGCCCCGCACGGGCAAGACACAAAAGCACACGCCAAGGAGCGCTGTTGGCGGGGGGCGGGAGGGGGAGCGGAGCGGGGGGGGGGGGGAAGGGGAGGAGCGCAAGGAGGAGGGGGCAGGGAGGGAGGCTGAGGGCGGCAAAGGGTGGGGGGGAGGAGGAGGAGGAGGAGGAGGAGGAGGAGGAGAAGGAGGAGGAGGAGGAGGAGGAGGAGGAGGAGGAGGAGGAGGAGGACGAAGAGATGGAGGAGGACGAGGAAAAGGAGGAGGAGGACAGGCGCCGAAGGTTTCGGAGGGGATCGCCCGAAGCAAATTGATCTGTTGTTACGCTCTCGGGAGACCTGTCCCCACCCCATGGGGGGAGGAAGAATGGACGAGGCGGCTGGCGGGCGTGAGCCACGAAGGCCCCTGTTAATCTTGATAAGCGCGTTCCACTACTCGCAGAGTAGCTACTCGCAATTTGCCTGGATTCGCCACAGGGATTTACGATATATTACACAAAGGTAGACGTATGGTGTTATAACGCTTGCGAGTTGTGGAACGCGCTCGGCGATAATCAGCCTCAAACAGATCCCGATCCCCGATTATGATGAGCATCGCCGTATCCCGATGCCAGTCGTGGGGATTCCATCACTTCCTGAGGGCGCACGCCTAAGGTTGTCATCCCCTTTGGGCTTGTCAGTTTAGTGACAGGAATGGGTTCGCGGAGGAGGAGGAGGAGGAGGAGGAGGAGGAGGGACGACTTTGTTCCCAGCCGAGAAAAAAAACAAAGACCTCCTGAGGTCACGTTCGAGGCTGCTTACCCTGGGGAGGACGACGACGACGACGACGACGACGACGACGACGACGGCGAAGACCCCCTGGGGTTACATTCGAGGCTGGTTACCACGGGGAAAAGTACTACGCTGCCCTGCGGGCCCCATCCTTCGCGGCGAGAGGAAGCGCACGCCCGGCGGCTTGAACGGGTACCTCGAAGAGCGGCGAAAAAGGCAGTGGAGGCGGAGAAGGAGCTGTTCCAAAATGTCTTGCGTATCTTGGTTCTCGCCGCCGCGCGCTGCTGCAGTACCAGGGCTTGACTTCTCATTTCACTGAGCACTGCGATCCGAACCGTGTTTGCCCCTACCATCCTGTGGTGTTGGGTCCTCGTTTTGAAAAGACAGCGCCCCGCGTTCCTCTCCTCTCCTTCCTCCTCCTACCCCTCCTCCATCCTCCCCCTCCCCCTTCCTCCATGCGTTTCACCCACCCAGTACAGCGCTTCGTGGCCCCATGGGGGGGTCCACCGAAGGCGCCAATGGCAGGGATCGCATGGCGGTGGCCCCATAGGAGCTCCACCTACGGCCCCAGCGGCAGGGTTCGCATGGCGGCCTCGGGCCATGTCGGCACACCCCTCACGAGGAGCGCAGCCCCACCCCACCGAACGCGCCCGCGGCAGGGCTCGCATGGCGGCCTCGGGACATTTCGGCACACCCTCACTAGGGTCGTAGCTCCACAGGAGCTCCACCAAAGGCGCAAGTAGCAGGGTTCGCATGGCGGCGTCGGGCCATTTCAGCACACACACACACACACACACACACACACACCACGAGAATCATGGCCCCATAGGGAGCCCCACCGAAGGCCCAAGTGGCAAGGTTCGCATGGCGGCCCCGGGCCATTGAGGCACACCCCTCACGAGAGCTCCACCGAATGCACAAGTAGCAAGGTTCGCATGGCGGCCCCGGGCCATTGAGGCACACCCCTCACGAGGATCGTGGCCCCATGGGGAGTTCCACCGAAGGCCCCAGTGGCAGGTCTCGCATGGCGGCCCCGCACCACTTCGGCACACCCATCACGAGGATCGTAGCAGGGCTCGCATGGCGGACCCGGGAAATTTCGGCACACACCCCACGAGGGTCGCGGCACCACCGGGGCTCCACCAAGGCGCAAGTAGCAGGGTTCGAACGGCGGCCTCGGGCCATTCCAGCACACCCCTCACGAGCATCGTGGCCCCATACGGATCTCCACCGAAGGCGCCAGCGGCAGGGTTCGCATGGCGGCCTCGGGCCATTTCGGCAACACCCCTAACAGGGGTCGTGGCCTCATAGGGAGCTCCACCGAAGGTGCCAGTGGCAGGGTTCGCATGGCGGCCCCGCCCCATTTCGGCACACCTCTCACACAGTTCGTGGCCTCATAGGAAGCTCCACCGAAGGCGCAAGTAGCAGGGTTCGCATGGCGGCCCCGGGCCATTGAGGCACACCCCTCATGAGGATCGTGGCCCCATAGGACCTCCACCGAAGGCGCCAGTGGCAACCTCCCTCATGGCTCTCAGAGCCCTCTCTTGCTCCTGCTCCACGGTCAGAGCGACGCCGTCCTCGTCGTCGGCGCCCGCAGAGACGGCCACGAACGTGTCCCTGAGCATGTCGTGTTCCGGCGGGAAGCCGTGGCCACACAGGGAGCGCGGGCGAATATGGTATTCACAATTGCGGTATTCACAACTGCATATGGTTGGGTCCTTCGCCTGGCAACTTTTTGGATCATTGCCACCAAGACGCGACGGCTCAAGCAAGCCAACGCTAGTGCAACGTTAAAGGAGAATCAGGGGACGGAGGGGTCAGGGAGAGGCAAAGGGAAAAGGGGAATGGAGAGGGAGCCAGAACGAACGGGGGCAGCGGACGCGCAAGGGAGAGGCGAAGGACGAGGAAAAGGAGGAGCTGGAGAGGGGGCGGGATGAGGACTCTGTCTCCTGGCCCTCGCACCCATCGCTCCGCGCGCCGTCGCGCCCGCTGTATGGGCAGAACTGGAAGGCGCACCAGCTCGGGCGGACGGATCTACTTCTGCAGCTCGCCCCCCCCGACCGCAAGGCGCCGCTCGCACAGCGCGAGTCGGCCTAGGACGGACCTCGCCACTGCGAATTCGCACCGAAGGAAGACGGCGGCCGCGGAGGGGGCGGGAGCGGGGGAGGCAGTCAGAACAAGATGAACAGGTCTGGCCGCTGGCGCTGCGGCACAGGCTCTGGGAGGAGTCGTGCCAAGGGGCAACCAGGGGCGGCGCGGCGCTGACATGCAAGGACGCACGGATGTGGGGGAAGAATGGGGGGCGAGGAGGGAGCCGCCGCCACCGAAACGACCACTCGGGGCGGAGACGAAAGGGTAGGACAGCCAAGGGCAGGGTAGAGAATCAGGTCACGCGGCTGGCCTTCCTGGCGCCTCCCGCGATGGGGTCTGATCCCAGACGGACGGTCCACCTCCCAACCGGTGAGACAACCAGAACGGTCCAGTTCCCAACCACCGGACAAAGCAATGTGAAACTTTCTTATTGCATGACCGTCTTGACAATGAGAACCAAACGGTTTCCCAGAAAGGAACGCATTCGGTTCTCATGGTGAGCAATTGAGATCTAAACAGCTCCGCTGCGTTATTACTTGCAACGTCTAAGTGTTCCAGGGAAGCCTTATACACGCTCAAAGCACCCCACAACGGCAGTGTATACAAACTACACGAAACAGATACAATACTTGTATCAAACGTGTGGACGCGTATCCGAAAGTCACCAAACACGCATACGAAACGTGTGCATGACGCTTCAGAAACGCATGCAAAACGAATGCCCAACGCACACGAAACGTATACACAACGTCTATGACACAACACCCTTTGGGAATCCACACAAATCAAATGGGAATCGTTCAGAAATCCCTCGGGACTCATCAGGAATCCCTCAGGGAGCTCGGGGGATCCTGAGGAATCGTTCGGGACTCCTTCGGGGATCCTCGGGAATCTTCTGGAATCCTCATGAATCATTTTGGAATCCATCTGGAAGCTTGAAAGGAATCCTCATGAGCCCCTAAAGAATCCCTCAGAAGCCCTTCAGGAATCCTCTGAAATCCCGAAGAAAAATCAGGGAGGCCCTAGACATCCCTGAGGAATCCTCAGGAATATCCCAGGAACCCGTCAGGATTTCCTTAGGAATCCTCAAGGAATTCTCAAGAATCCCGCAAAAACCCTCAGGAATCCGTCAGAAATCCAAGAAGAATCCTCAAGAATCCCTCTGGGATCCCGTAGAAGACCGTCAAAGGTTCTTGAAAAATCCAAATGGCATCCCTCCGGCATCTTCGGGAATCCTCTAGACTCCTCCGGAATCCCTCAGGAATATCCAACCATCCCTCCAAAATCCTCAGGAATCCCCGCGGAATCCCTTCAGGAATCCTTGCAAATTCCCGTGGATCCTCACGAGTCCTCAGGAATATTACGGAATCCGACCGGAATCCTTCAGGACTCCCCAGGCAGCCCTCAGGAATTCTCCTGGTTCCAAAAGAACCCCTCACGAATTCCCCAGGAATCCCCCTGGAAACCATAAGGGAATCCTCGGGAACCCGTCAGGATCCTTCAAGAATCCCTCAGGTGGCCTTAGAGGAACCCACGGGAATCCTGCACGAAGCTGAGGAAGCACTTTCAAGGAAGCGCCTACGCAGCGCCTATCAAAAGCCGATGTAGCGCATTCCAAGCGTTCCAAGCGCTTGGAAACTCAAATAAACATGGTTGGAATCTGGACCGCTCCGGTTTCATTGCCGATTGGGATCTGGACCTTCTAGCCGTGATCTTCAACGCCCAATTGGGATCTGGACCTCCGTCCCCCCCGGCGCCGGGAGGCGCCCATGCATCGAGGAATTGCCAGGCGGCAGGGCCGCAAACAGTCGCGCGCAGCAGATTTCGTAACCCGGACGAGACAAGAATCTCACTGAGGAGACACATTTCCTTTTGCGAATCACGGCGGTGATAAAAGACCTCGGCCCGGCCCTCTTTTGCTACGAGTTGCACTGGCACTCTCCAAAATGACATGCTGGTTCTCGCGGCTCATGTAATTTTCTGACTCGAAGGCCCCATCTTCTCTGTCAGAGTCATGCCAGCCTCCTCTGATGACTGCGATCGGGCTGTTGGTGCACTTCTTGGCCGCGAAAGAGTTGGTGCCATGGCAACGACGAGTTGACCCCCAGAACGTGCAGTCCAGATGGTAAAGCGATGGGAACACGCCCTTGCCCTTCAAGTTACGCCTCCTGTCGCGGTCCACGCCTGCGTAGGGGTCAACTACCCAATCCTGGTCATAGGCCCATAAATCGTAATCGTCCGAAGGCAAATGGAACTCCCAGAAAATCTGTTCTCATGATTGCTTTCTGCGGTGACGCACCCATTGGTGGACCTAATCTGGGCAGCCCCTGGCGCAGATGGCACGGAGCTGATGCTGGTCACAAAGCTGGGCCGTCACTTTGGTTCGACGCCAAATGACATCTGGCCTCTCCACCCGGTTTCTGTCGTAACCAAGTGATCTCTGGGTGTTAGTGTCGAAGTTCTCGCAGTAAACAACCATCCGATTCGCCATGGTTACAAAATCCCATGCTTAACCCTGGGCGAAGAATCGCAGCGCCCACGTTCCCGCCATGATGTCTCATTGCGAACGGCTGCATCACCGTAGACAGACTCCATGCTGGCGATGGTCGGGCTGCCGTGCCAAAGCAAGACAGACCAGGTGGTCAGCATGTCAACGCATTCCAAATCCTGCAGCTCCGGCAGATTCTGGACATAGACCTATACGTTCTCGATAAAACACAATTCAGACATGCCCAGAAGTAACACGTTGGGCAAAACAGGTCACGGATAATCTCTCTACCTGGCAAACGCTACTAGACCATTGGCCACGCTTATTCCCGCGGTTCTCTGAGAGGGCTGCTCTCCAGGAGAAAAATACCCCTGCGAATGACCAAACCATCTGCAATTGTGAATACCGCAGTTGTAATTATCTCTTTCGGTGGAGCTCCCTAGCCGCCTGCGTGCGCAGCCACTGGGGCCTTCGGTGGAGTTCCTCATGGGGCCACGAAATGTGTGAGGCGTGCGCCGAAGTGGGGGTGGAACCGCATGCGAACGCAGCCACTGGGGCCTTCGGTGGAGCTCCCCATGGGGCCACGAAACGTGTGAGGGGTGAACCGAAGTGGGGATGGAACCGCATGCGAACGCAGCCACTGGGGCATTCGGTGGAGCTCCCCATGGGGCCACGAAGCGTGTGAGGCGTGTGACGACATGTAGGGTGGAACCGCATGCGAACGCAGCCACTGCCTGGAACCGCACGCGAACGCAGTCAACCCTCGAGCCACTCCCTGGCATGCGTCATAATTGTCATTAGGATTGTGAGTAGCAACTCATATGATGTCCCGTAGTTTCGCCAGTTCTCCACAAAGGAGTTCCACCTTTCGAGTTGAACCGAGGTGCCACGTCCCTTCTCGGGCCGCTCTGGGTTCACAGCTCAGCAAAATATGGGATGACAGCTGTTTGCCTGTCACTGCTGGGTACCACTTGTAAAACTTTATGTACGCAATGAATAATTCACCTTCCTCCGAACCATGTAACCTGCCTGTGGCTTCGGCGCTCTCAAGTTTCTCTGCGAACATGTGCCACAAGTCGTCGTGCAGCTTTGCTTGTTCGCCAAATAGAGATTCAGCATCAGACTCGTATTATTGTTTCTGATTTTCCTG
>CAUYUJ010015156.1:329669-332169 GCA_963575745.1 Prorocentrum cordatum | reverse complement strand
TCAAAGCAGCAAAAAAGCACGCCCCCATCAGGGGGTCAAAACAGGCCCAGGGGGTGTCAAAACAGCCCAAATCTGCTGACAACAAAAAAACCCCCCAACAGTTTCCAAAACACATCAGAGGCATATTCCACACAGCTCAAAAACAAGTGGCACGTGTGCCATGGCTCTTGCACAAAAAGGAAGGGGGAGCGGTGCCGAAATAAAGTGGTCGGGGCGGAGGGGGCGCTGGGCGGGCGCTGGAGCCGCGGGGGGGCGATGAGACGGCGCGGGGGAGGGGGCGGAGCGGGGGGGGGGGTGCGGTGCCGAAATAAAGTGGTCGGGGCGGAGGGGGCGCTGGGCGGGCGCTGGAGCCGCGGAGGGCGCTGAGACGTCGCGGGGAGGGGGCGGATCGGGGACGTGGGTGGCGGTGCCGAATAAAGTGGGTCGGGCGGAGGGGGCACTGGGCGGGCGCTGGAGCCGCGGGGGGGCGCTGAGACGGCGCGGGGGAGGGGGCGGAGCGGGGGGGGGGTGCGGTGCCGAAATAAAGTGGTCGAGGCGGAGGGGGCGCTGGGCGGGCGCTGGAGCCGCGGGGGGGCGCTGAGACGGCGCGGGGGAGGGGGCGGAGCGGGGAGGGAGGGTGCGGTGCCGAAATAAAGTGGTCGGGGCGGAGGGGGCACTGGGCGGGCGCTGGAGCCGCGGGAGGGCGCTGAGACGGAGGAGGCGCATGACGATGATGATGTGGATGATGTTGATGATGATGGTGATTATGATGGTGATGATGGTGATGGGGAAGATGATGGTGATGATGATGATGATGATGATGATGATGATGATGATGATGATGATGATGATGATGATGATGATGATGATGATGATGATGATGATGATGGTGATTATGATGGTGATGATGGTGAGGATGATGGTGATGATGATGATGATGATGATGATGCTGATGGTGATGATGATGATGATGATGATGATGATGATGATGATGATGATGATGATGATGATGATGATGATGATGATGATGATGATGAAGGGGGGGGTGCGGTGCCGAAATAAAGTGGTCGGAGCTCTAGACACCCTGTGCAAGAGAATAAACTGAACACATCCGAAACCGGGAAGAAACGCCCGCAGACAGCCGATATCGGCCCAAGACTGCCAACAGGCCTCCAAGGCGGCCCCCAGACCTCACGGCAGCCCGAGGGGCGCCAAAGACGGCCCTAAGTGCACAATGGGTCTACGTGGCTCGACGAGCTGCCGCGGGGAGTGAACTCGACCGCACTCCTGTCGCGCGGACGAAGACGAGGTCGAGTTTGCGACCCGCCCCAGCCCCCCTTCTTACCGCGTAGACGAAGACGAGGTCGAAATTACGACCCTCCCCAATTCAGACCGCTCGCTCAACAGGCGTGGGGCACGAATTCGGCCTCCTTCTTGCAGCGCGGACGGAGACGAGGTCGAGTTCACGACACGCCCCAGCTCAGACCGCTCGCTGAACTCCCGACTCCTTCCCACCACGCGGACGAAGTCAACGTCGAGTTCACGACCCGCCCAAGTTCAGACAGGTCGCCGAACTGCTGCAAGGCGTGAACTCGGCATCATCCCATCATCCCTACCCCACGGACGAAGACGAGGTCGAGTTTGCGACCCGCCTCAGTTCATACCGCTCGGCGAAGTTAAGCTGTACCTAAGCTCAAACTCCTTCCTGTCACGGAGTTGCAAAGGACGGCGGCGGGGCTTGCCGCAGGCAGCTGGATATTGTAAAGGCCGCACAAAGTCACTCCCGTACCCTGGGTCGCATGTGTATAATAGTTGGCCAGCTCGGGGGGGGGGGAAAGAAAAAAAAAAAAAAAAAAAAAAAAAATGCGCACCATGTCCGAGCTCATGTCGTGGTAAGGCGACACGGGCACCACGAGAAGGACAGGAGATTACAGCAAAAGTGGGCAACAGCGAACAATATGGCTGGATGTGCCACGCCAGGGAAAGCTGCCCCCAATACCGAAAAAGGATGCACGTGCTGTGACGCCGGCTAGCAGAGCGCGTGCAGGAGGAACGGGGAATGCCAGAGGGCGGAGAAGACATGAGGCACAACTGGAAGTAAAGAACAAGAGGAAGGGGCGAGGAGGGGTCAAGGTCGAGGACGGGCTTGAGAGGAGAAGGGGGAAGAAGGACTCTCTCGGCCATCTTGGAGCTCTCCTGAGATGTCTCGGGACGGTCTCGGCTCCTCGGGACCCGCCTCGGAAACTCTTCGACATTCAGCGGACCAGCTGGGAGGCGGCCGGCTCTCCTGACCATCTGGTCGTCTCACGGGGATCTCTGGTCGCGCCTTCTTGGGGCCCTCTCGAGCACAAGGACGGCGGGGGGCGAGTCCTTTTCGAGTGAACGGCTCTCGGCTCAGCGCCACGCACGCTTGTTTCATAAAGGAGCCACGAAGAGAAGGATGGAGGGCGGGCCGGTTCCGAAATGTGGCTTTCGCCATCGCGCCGCGCACTCTCGCCTTCACAAAAAAGCTACCAGACGC
>CAUYUJ010015156.1:314669-324669 GCA_963575745.1 Prorocentrum cordatum | reverse complement strand
CATCGTCATCGCCATCATCATCAGCAAGATCATCGTCAGGATCATCACCGTCGTCATAATCAACGCCGCCGCCGTCATCGTCGTCATCAATGTCGTCGCCCTCGTTCACCTTCTGCGTGCGGGCACTTCCTCATCATCATCACCAGCGCCATCGTCGTCATCATCATCGCCAGCGTCATCGTCGCCGCCGTCGTCATCAGTTTAATCACGATCATCCTTGTCTACATCGTATCGTCCCCATCACTACTGCCATCACCATCGGCATCAGCGTCATCACCACTGTCATCGCCATCGTCGTTGGCGTCGCGGTCGTCACCATCGCCACCCGTACGCCCGTTGAGATCATGGCAAGATGAGCGTCGCCAACAAGTTGCGGGCTGGAGGCGACATGCTTGCATGAGAGCGGGAGATAGCGACTGCGATGTCCACAATTGGGTTGCACCACGCAGCTTCCGACACGTAGATTGCACCACACAGCTTCCACCGCATAGACTGCCTCTCCACCTGGAATGCACAAACTCATCGTTTGGGGCCCACGCTGGCGAACAAAGACAGCTGTATACACTGGACCTGGCTGAACCGGTACAGCCATGAGTTGGAGGTCGCAAGGCGGGTGGGCCAGCGATGTTTCCAGGTCTAGGTCCCACTACCCTCGGCCAGCGCGCTTGATCCCTTACGACCCCCGTTCGCCAGAAGCTCTGATCTCAGGCTCTCTCTTACCGACGATTGGGCCGCTCAGGTTCGCTTTCACCCAACGACTATTACCCCATCCTCCGTCGCCCCACAAACACCAATCGCGCTCGCTGCCCCTCAGCGAGCTTCAAGCCAAGAGACTCCCCAAAAACCCAGCGTCGTGATTTGTTCCACACGGGGTCACTGGGAAAATCTTGACCCCTTCCCCGGGACCGGTTTCTCATCCTGCGTCGGTTTTTGACGGTCCGAGGGCCCCTGGAGGCCGAAAAGTGCGAAAAGGCTCCGTCTTGACCCCCCGAAAAACACAAACACACAAAAAAACTAACTAACAAACAAACAAACAAAACGAAACTGAGCACGAACAATAAAGACAACAACTACAACAACAGCTGCAACAGAGACAGCAACAACAACAACAACAACAACAACAACAGCAACATCAACACCAACAGTAACAACAACAGCAGCAACACCAACTACAACAACAAAAACAAAAACAAAAACAACGACAACAACAACAGCAACACCAACAGCAGCACCAACAACAACAACAACAATCATTATAAGACTGTTCGCTCTTACTTGCCCGTGTGCCATTCAAAACGAGTTCCCCACACCCTCGATACCCGCCCTTCCTGTCTTCGATTACGCCCCCTTTGGGGGGATTATTTCTCTTTGCGGGGGGCGGCGGGCTTAGACAGGCGGGCAAACCTGAACGGGCGGACAGTCCTTCGTGGGCGTACATGTGCCCGCCATTGGGATTGGTGGGCCCTGCAAAAAGAGGAGGGGGAGAACGAGGGAGAGTGGGAGGAAGGGAGGGGGAGGGACGAAGGAAGCGGGAAAACGCCAGGAGAGAAGGAGCGAAAAGGGGGGGATTAGAGGCATATAGAGAGAGAGAGGAGAAAACAAAAAAAAAAAAAAAAAAAAAATGTCGAGAAAGAGAGAAAGAGAGAGAGAGAGAGGGGAAAGAGAGAGAGAGAGAGAGAGACAGAGAGAACGAAAGACGGAGGGCGGAGGCAGGAGAGGGGAGGGAGAAGGAAGGAGGGAGAGGAGAGAGAGGGGATGGGGCAGAGAGGCATAAGGATGAGGGAAGACAGGAGGGAGAGAGAAGGGAGGAGAGGAGGGAGGAGGGAGGAGGGAGAGGGAGGAGGAGCAGGAAGGTAAGAGCGCGAAAGCGCCGTTCCTGAAGGAAGTCTCGGGCGGGAGCCCACGACGGATCCCCTGACGGGCGGATCGGGCGGGTGGGACATTCAAGCGGGATGCTTGCGTATGGCGAGAGCGCGATTCCGAAGTAAATTGTGACGGCGTCCTTGGCGCAGCGTTTTTCCTGAGCGTCGAAATCGCGATTTTAAAATGCATGGAAGTCACAAGCGGGAGCGCAATTCCTGAATAAAATGTGAAGGTTCTGGCGGGAGCGGGGGTCTTGATTAAATTGCGAAGAAATCTTGACTCAATTGCGGGGAAGTCTAAACCGGGAGCGCCGTTCCTGAGTAAATTGTGAGGAAGTCTCAGATGGGAGCGGGGGTCCTGGCTAAATTGCGAGGAAGTCACAAGCGGGAGCACCGATCCTGAGTAAATTGTGAGAAAGTCTCAGGCGGGAGCGGGGGTGCGGGGTAAAGTTGGAGGAAGTCTTAAGCGGGAGCAGATGTTGTTCTCATCCGGGGGGGGGGGGGGCCAAAGGCACAGTTTGAGCAGGAAGACTTCCCCTGTCAAAAAACAGGGTGCGAGCGTAGAGGGGCACACTTTGATTGAGAAAAACAATCTGCACCAGTGAGGGGGGATCAACCACAATCAACAAAAACAACAACAACAACAACAACAACAACAACAACAACAACAACAACAACAACAACAACAACAACAACAACAACAACAACGACGACAACGACAACGACAACGACAACGACAACGATAACGACAGCAACAACAACAACAACAACAACAACAACAACAACAACAACAACAACAACAACAACAACAACGAAGGGCACGAAGTAGGCACGAAGTAGGCACGAAGTAGGCACGAAGTACGCCACGAAAGGCGACAGCGGGGACACGAAGGGCAGATAATGCGGGGGCACGATGGGCAACGACGGGGCCACTGAGGGTAGCAACTGGGCCACGTAGGACAGCGAGGAGGCCACAAAGGGCGACGGCGGGGCCACGAAGGGCATGCATGTGGGGCCACGACGGGCGCGAACGAGCGGGGACCCCGAAGGGCATACATATATGCGGCCACGAAGGGCAGCAAGGGGGCCACGACGGGCTGCAACAGAGCCACGAAGGGCAGCGAGGGGGCCACGAAGCCACGAAGGGCAGCGAGGGGGCCACGAGGAGCTGCAACGGGACCACGAAAGGCAGCGAGGGGACCACGAAAGGCTGCAACGGGCCCACGAAACAAAGCGAGGGGCCACGAAGGGCTGCAACGGGGCCACGAAGGGCAGCGAGGGGACCACGAAGGGCTGCAACGGGGCCACGAAGGGCAGCGAGGGGGCCACGAAGGGCTGCAACAGGTCCACGGAAGGCAGCGAGGGGGCCACGAAGGGCTGCAACAGGGCCACGAAACAAAGCGAGGGGGCCACGAAGGGTTGCAACGGGGCCACTGAGGGCAGCGAGGGGACCACGAAGGGTTGCAACGGGGCCACGAAGGGCAGCGAGGGGGCCACGAAGGGCTGCAACGGGTCTACGCAACAAAGCGAGGGGACCACGAAGGGCTGCAACGGGGCCACGAAGGGCAGCGAGATCCCGATTCCTAAATATAAGCTGTGAGGGTGTCCTAATTGTGAGTGCGACTCCTGGGTGCCTGAATGTCGGGAGCGCGGCGCTTGAGTAAATTATTGGACATTCCAACACAAGGGCGCTATTCTTCAGTAAATTGCAAGCAAGTCTCCAGCGAGAGCGCGACTCCAGACCGCCGAGAGAGCGATTCCTGAATAAATTGCAAGGAAGTCCCAAACGAGAGCGCGATTCCTGAATAAAATGCGAGGAAATCTCGGGCGGGAGCGGAGGCCCTGGCAAAACTGAGGAAGTCCCAAGCGGGAGCCGTTGTCGTTGTACTCTGGGGGCCAACAACGCAGTTTGAGGATGAAGACTTTCCCTGATATTAAACAGGGTGCGAGCGCCGGGAGGGGCACTTCAACTGAAAAATAAAATGTGCACCGGAGGGGGAGATGAACAAGAATGATTTTTCAATTGTGAAAGCTCAACAACAACAACAACAACAACAACAACAACAACGACGACGACAACAACAACAACAACAAAAGCAGCAACAACAACAACAACAGCAGCAGCAACAGCAACAGCAACAGCAACAGCAACAGCAACAACGACAGCAACAACAACAACAACAACAACAACAACAACAACAACAACAACAACAACAACAACAGCAACCACACTAACAACAAAACCAACAACAACGACAACAACAACAATCATTTTAAGACTGTTCGCTCTTATCTGTTCGCGTGTCATTCGATACGCATACCCCAAACCGTGGATACCCGCCCTCTTCGTCTTCAATCGAACCCCCTTTTGGGGGGCATATTCATTCCCTGCCACGCGTGGTTGGCGAAGCCCTTTAAAGCGAAGGGTACCAGATAACGGGGGGAAATGAAAACAAAGGGATCGGCGGAAGGGAGGGGAGGTCAAGAAGGAGTGAGGACGATGATTTGCGCTGCGAGTGGCGATTCAGCTTACGCCATGGCTTGCGCCAGCCACTCCAACACAGGAGAACAATAAGTTTCGCCATGGGTCGCGCCATAAACAGCGCCACGTACCACCCCCTTGAAAGAACATATCGTGGATACCCCCGCGGGGGACGTACAGCTGCGAACTGGCGTCAAATACAAATGTCGTGGAAACCTGAAAAGAAGCGGGACGTTGGGAGAGTGGGGCGGAAGGGTAGTGAGAACTGCAACCGTGTCGAGAGGAGCGCGGGGATGTGGAGCGGATTGGGATGGAGTGGACAAGAGTAGGGTATCAGGCGGGAGCCGTTGTTGGCGCGGGCCACGACGGGCGCGAACGAGCGGGGGCCCCGAAGGGCATACGTATAGGGGGCCGCAGAGGGCAGCGACGGAGCCGCTGAGGGCAGAAACGGGGCCACGAAGGGCAGAGCGGGGGCCACGAAGAGCGACAGCGGGGCCACGAAGGGCATGCATATGGGGCCACGACGGGCGCGAACGAGCGGGGGCCACGAAGGGCATACATATATGGGGCCAGAAAGGGCGACAGCGGGGCCACTGAGCGCAGAAAGTGGTGGGCCACGAAGGGCAGCGAGGGTGCCACGAATGGCGACAGCGGGGCGACGAAACGCATGCGTATGGGACCACGAATGGCGCGAGCGAGCGGGGGCCACGAAGGGCAATTAATCCGGGGCCACAGGGCAGCGACGGGGCCGCTGAGGGCAGAAACGGGGCCACGAAGGGCAGAGAGAGGGCCACAAAGGGCGACAGTGGGGCCACGAAGGGCATGCATATGGGGACACGACGGGCGCGAACGAGCGGGGGCCACGAAGGGCATTCGTATATGGGGCCACAAACGGCAACAGCGGGGCCGCTGAGGGCAGAAACGGGGTCACGAAGGGCAGCGAGGGGGCCACGAAGGGCGACAGCGGGGCTACGAAGGGCATGCGTATGGGGCCAGGACGGGCGACTGCGAGCGGGGGCCACGAAGGGCATATAATGCGGGGCCACAACGGGCAGCGACGGGGCCACTGAGGGCAGCAACGGGGGCACGAAGGGCAGCGAGCGAAGGCGACCGCCGAACCAGTACGGGCAGCGAGGGGCATCGAAGGCGGGCGAAGGGCAGCGAGCGGCGACTGCAGTCCCTAACGGGCTGGTCGGGCGGGCAGGCCCTGACGGGCGGGTCGTTGAAGCATAAATTCTGCTTGAACCGCCAGACAATATGTAGCGGGAGCGCGATTCCTGAGTGTCGAGGAGCGGCATCTGAATAATTTGTGAGGAAGCATCAGGCGGGAGCCGCGATTCGGTGGTAAGTTGCGAGGAAGTCCCAAGCGAGAACGCGATTCTTCAATAAATTGTAAAAGAAATATCACGCGGGAGCCGCGATCCGGTGGCAAATTTCAAGGAAGTCCCAAGCGAGAGCGCGCTTCTTCAATACATTGTGCGGAAGTATCAGGCGGGAGCCGTTGTTGTTGTAAACCAGGGGCCAACAACAAAATTTGACCCTCAAGACTTTCCCTGATGAAAAACAAGGTGCGAGCCCCAGGAAGGGCACTTCAATCGAAAAAAACATGTGCACCGGACGGGGGGTCAACAATAATTATGCTTCAGAAATGAGACTTCAACAACAACAACAACAACAACAACAACAACAACAACAACAACAACAACAACAAGAACAACAACAACAACAACAACAACCACTACAACTACTACTACTACTACTACTACTACTACGACTACTATTTCTGATACGACTACTACTACTACTACTACTACTACTACTACTACTACTACTACTACTACTACTACTACTACGACTACGACTACGACTACTACGACTAATACTACAAGAACAACAACAACAACAACAACAGCAGCAGCAGCAGCAACACACATCACAACAACAACAAACAACAACAACGGCGACAGCAACGACAACAACAACAACAACAATAACAACAACAACAACAACAACAACAACAACAACGACAACAACAACAACAAGAAGAACAACAACAACAACAACAACAACAACCAGAACAACAACAACAACAACGACAACAACAACAACAAGAACAACAACAACAACAACAACAACAACAACAACAACCAGAACAACAACAACAACAACAACAACAACAACAACAACAACAACAACAACAACAACAATTACTAGCACGTGGGGACACTCCGTTCTCACCAGTGCCAGGGTTTTCATAGGAGGCGGGCAATACCACCACTTTGTGGGGGGGCCGGTTCAAGCTCTACCAAATTTCCAAACGACTCTTCGCCACCACCCACACCCAGCTTCCCGCCCTATGACGTTCGGACACTTCACTTCGTGGCATGCGGACGACCGTGGCTACTATTCAGGGCCTCGCGGCCGACGACGACGGCGTGCGCGCGCGAAGAAAAAACGAATGTGTCCCGCATGGTATTATTTGACAGGGATGATGGCCCTGGCAGGTGCGCAACCGTTGTCGCAGAAGTTCGAAAAAGTTGCTCGCAAAAGCCCGTTTGACTGAAATGTTTAAAAAGTGTTGGTTTTCCTACGAATCCGCAAGAGCGCGCGGGATGAGATTTTGACATTTTTTTGTTGAAAAAACATTGGTTTTTTGATGTTTTTATGTTAAAATCGCTCCGAACACTAAGCTTTTGGAAGGATTTCGTCTTGCGCGCGCGAATGTCCACTTTACCTTATTTTTTGCAAGGGATTTTTGAAATTTGATTATATTAGAACAAGAAATGTCATTTTATAGTGTTTTTTGCAAGGGAAAGCGGGGGGGAACAAAACAACCGGATCTTGATCACATCGAATTACCTGAGGCTTCCTCACGAAAATGAAGAAAATGTAGCTGCGGCCTAGGCGGCGCAGGGGGGCCGTGCACCAGGGGTCCCAACAATAATTATTCTTTAGAATTAATAATGTTCAACAACAACAACAACAACAACAACAACAACAACAACAACAACAACAACAACAACAAGAACACCAACAACGAAGGGCACGAAGTAGGCACGAAGGACACGAAGTAGGCCACGAAGGGCGACAGCGGGGACACGAACGGAATGCGTATGGGGCCACGAAGAGCGCGAACGAGCGGGGGCCACGAAGGGCAGATAACGCGGGGCCACGAAGGGCAACGACGGGGCCACTGAGGGTAGCAACTGGGCCACGTAGGACAGCGAGGGGGCCACGAAAGGGCGACGGCGGGGCCACGAAGGCATGCATGTGGGGCCACGACGGGCGCGAACGAGCGGATCGGGAGAGGAGGAGGAGGAGGAGGAGGAGGAGAAGGAGGAGGAGGCAGGGAGGAGGAGGAGGAGGAGTGGGGAGGAGGAGGAGTGAGGAGAGGAGGAGGAGGGCAGGGAGGAGGAGAGGAGGAGAGAGGGAATGAGGGGGAGGAGGAGGTGGAGGAAGAGGAGGTGGAGGTAGTAGGAGGAGAGGAGGACGACGACGACGGACGCGACGACGAGGGGGAAGGAGGATGAGGAGGAGGATGATAATTGCTGAGGAGGAGGAGGAGGAGGAGGAGGAGGAGGAGGAGGGGGCCACGAACGATGGCCGCGAAAGAGCGGATCGCTGGGCCTCTGGCGGTGGACCCCCTCCCCCCGCCCAGCGCCGACCCCTCCTCGAGCGCCAGCACGGGCGGGCGTGGCAGGCCCTCTCGGGGGCGCGCGCCGGGCTCGCGCGCCGTCCGCGGGGGGAGGGGCGCGCTCTGCCGGGGAGGAGGGGGCCGAGCGGGGGAGGAGGGGGAGGAGGGGGAGGAGGAGGAGGAGGAGGAGGAGGAGGAGGAGGAGGAGGAGGAGGAGGAGGAGGAGGAGAAGGAGGAGGAGAGGAGGAGGAGGAGGGGAGTGAGGAGGAGGAGAGAGGAGGAGGAGGAGGTGGAGGAGGAGGTGGAGCGAGGGGGAGTGAGGACGGAGAAGGCGGAGGGGTGGAGGAGGAGGAGGAGGAGAGGAGTTGAGGAGGAGGGAGGGAGGAGAGTACAGGTGGGGTGAGGAGGAGGGGTGAAGAGGAGGAGTGAGGAGGAGGATCGAGGATCGGGGGCTGCGGCTCGCAGGCCGGAGAGGGTTTCAGCACGCTCCCCGGCGATCTAGGTATGAGGTATATAACGTATTAGGCTGGTCTGGTCCAATGCGTTGCTCGGCCCAGTGACGACTGTGGAAGAGGGCAGTGTCTGCGCGGGGGCGTCTTGTGCCGTCGGCTAGTTTGGGTATGGCGCTCGGCTTTGGCGTACACGGCTGTTTCCGTCGGTTTTGAACCTTGTGCAATCCCACTTCGAGGATCGGTGATCGATATCTGCTTCTGCATCGTTCTCTAGCTTCCTGTCCCCAGAAGCCTCTGGCGACCTCCAAGGACTCCCGTAGAGCCGTAGAGGTCCCTGGGGACCTCCGAAGGACTCCAAAGACCAGCGGGCGGGAGGGGGACGAGAGGATCCGAGAGGCACAGGGGCGGGGACGGAGACGAGGATCGGGAAAGGCACGGGGGAGAGGACAGGGCACGGAACGAGACGCTCGTGGCGGGCGGGAGCCCAGGCCCCCATGGCATGGCCTCGCAGAGTGGCCGGTGGGTCGGGAGCCCTCTTAGAAAGCCGAGGTCGCATGTGGACGGGAACAGCGCCACCACTTGGATGCGAACTCGCACCAGAGGATGCCAGGTTAACCAGCCGATGGAATGTCCTGGCGGTCCGCTCACGCAAAACAGGCGGCGGGGGAGGGCGTGGAAGGGGGGCCAGGAACAGAGGTATCGGGACGGGGACCGGGAAGGGCAACTGAGAGGGGGCAGGGTTGGGTAAGGGGACGCCGACTAGGACAGAAAGGGCGGGGGAGAAGAGGGGCATGGGCTTGTTGACTGGACGTGGGCATTGCGAATGCGTGACTCTGAGAAGAGGAAGGGAGGGGGGAGGGGGCGGGTGAAGGGGCAGGGGCAGGGGGAAGGAACAGGCAGGGGCAGGGCAAGGGCAGAGGAGATGGGGAGGGGAGAAGAGTGAAGGGCAAGGGAAGAGGCAGGCGCCAGGTGGAAGGCCGAGGGGGGAGAAGGGGAAGGGGGGGGGCGACAGGCAGGGGGAGGGGGACGGGGAGGAAGAGAGGGATTGGGAGAGGAAGACGGGGAGGGAGAGCGGCTGCGCCCAGTAGGCTCCCACCCACCACCATCCACCAATCATGCGGCCAGACCTAACGCAGAAAAACATCCTTCAGGAACATGATACCCTCCGCCGGCCGAACTGAAGAACATTCGAGGGTACCCTCCCACAGGATGCACAAGAGCATCCAACAAGCACGAAGAACATTAGGGTACCCTCCCCGAGCCGACCTCGATCTTGTAACTCGGTCCGACCGTATCGCGCGCGCGCTCAGCGCTGAGGGATTGCTACTCAAGCCCGAACGTTTGCTTGAGGTTGGCACGACCAGCGCACGCTGCGGAGGCCGTGCGCTCCGCAAGAGGCGTTCCGGCATCCACGCGTCGACTGCGCGCTGACACGCGGGTGGCTCCTGCTGCTGCTGGCTTGTCCTCCTCCCCCTACTCCTCACAGTGAAGGGCAACGATAGGGGGGACTGGCATGGGGGGGGGGGGCGGGAAACATGGACCTGGAATCTGCGATACATCGCCAGTACAT
>CAUYUJ010015156.1:304833-309833 GCA_963575745.1 Prorocentrum cordatum | reverse complement strand
AAGCCTTCCCCCCTCCCCCCGCCCCCCTTCTGTGACCGAAGCAGGAGACCCCCGACCCACACCGCCCGCCCCCGCGCGCCGCCTGCATGCGGCCGCGGGGCGCCCGCGCTGCTCCGCCGCGCGGGCCGCCCGCCCCCGCGGGGGGGCAACCCCGCCGCGCGGCCGCGGGCGGCCCCGCGCCGCGCCCCGGGGCAGCGGGGCGCGAGGAGCGAGGAGGAGGAGGAGGAGGAGGAGGAGGGAGGAGGAGGAGGAGGAGGAGGAGCGAGGAGGAGGGGTTGAGGAGGAGAGGAGGAGGAGGAGGAGGAGGGAGGAGGAGGAGGAGGAGGAGGAGGGGTGGAGGAGGAGGAAGGAGGAGAGGAGGACGAGGAGGAAGGAGGGCGGAGGAGGAGGAGGAGGGGGGGAGGAGGAGGAGGGGGAGGAGGCGAGACAGCGGGGAGAGGGTGGCCTGGCAACAAGGAAAGGCGGCCAGGAGAACTGCCGGCAGAGAGTCGTTCCCTGGTCTGGGTAGGGGCTGCGGCTCGCGGGCCTGGGGGTGTTTCAAGATGTGGGGTACGTCGGTGGAGGAGAGGAAAGGAGGAGTGCGGGAGGGAAGGGGGAAGGGAGGGAGAGAAGGAGGGAGGGAGGGCGGGAGAGGTGGGGGGGAGGTGAAGGCGTCGGCAGAGGCCTGCCTGGTATGTTTCTCTCCAGGGCCAGACCATGTCTGCACCGCAGACTATGGCGTGCCTGTGGACGAGGCACTGGCAGCCTGGGCCGCCGCCTCGCGGGCTTGCATCCGTGCCAAAAGCGCCGCCATCCCCTGGTTCTGAGGGAGGGCGTCCAGTAAAGACTGCCGCTGCGCCACCTCGGGGGGCGCTGGAAGCGTGGCAGCATAACAAAGGCTAGCGGCCCCTCTCCGAGGGGTCGCCGTGACAACAGAAGTACCACGATGATGCAGATACAAACCGTCGCAAAGATTCCTCAAAATGGTGCGAACTGCAGCGAGCTTTGTTGCTGGCATTCCTTGCCGAGGACATGGCAGCGGCTGGATGTGTATGCACCGCACACAAAACACAAAAACTGCGTCTTCTCGTCCACACCACGCTGCACTCTGTTGTGTGCAAGGGTGTGGCCGAGGGAGAGGTCGAGTGTCGTTCGCCACGTCTTATTCATGCCACGGAAGCCGAGCATGGGGCGGGTCAAGGGATCGGTACTGAGGCGGTGACAACAAACGCAGTCTACCTAACTCCAGGTTTTGCCACGCATGCCATCCTCCAAATGTTAAAAGCTCGGCCATGGGACCCGCACTCGACCCACGTTCGAACCTCCTGAGGAACAACAGCTAAGACCTTCCCGAGGACCCGTACAATGGTCTGCAGCTTAGCAAGAGTCCCGTCCACCTCCTGGAGCTCATGGGGCGACGGCTGGGGGTGTTCGAGGAAAGCTCTCTTGGCCTGGGCATCCGCATGCCAATTTCCCAAGCGTTTTCCCTTCTCATCAACGGGAAGCTGATCGATGATCTCCAACTGTCGGTGTGCGGGTGTGTACTGCGCGGTGTGCACTGTCAGTGTGCGCGTGGCCTGCCTGGTGGCGGGAGCAGGAGCGGCGGTGGATGTTCGAGGCTCGATGCTCCTGGAACCACTGGGGACCTCCCATGCAACAAAAGACAATGCCAAGATGCTGCATGTTGTATATCGTAGCGTTACCTTGGATACTCCTCCTCCTCCTCCTTTTCCTCCTCCTCCTCCTCCTCCTGCTCCTCCGTCTTAGGGGGGTGAAAACTATGTAGCATAGTGCCTGGGACACCTAGATATTTCCGTCCGCCGCGCGCTCTACACAGCCTGCAATCGCGAAGCGTCGCGGGCAAGCCAGACCCGGTCCGATCCGAAAAACAACGTCTGCCTGGGAAAAGCTCGGCGCAGCTGGAATGGGCCCAGCGTTCCGTCCTGCTCGCAGGAACGACGGGAAACGCTCGCGCAGGCAACGAAGACGCACGGTACCTCCTCAAGGCACTATCGCGACATCGGGAGAATGGGCTATTATACTGTCGTGGAGTGGCGCACTCCCCCACCCGTGCTGCGGTTCGTGGCGCTGTTGTGGGCGATGTTGATGCGGCATTGTGACGCCGCTGCATCGCCTCGCGCTTTCAGGGCGAATCTGAAACCCGCCGCTAATAGAGGCAGGCCCGAGCAAGCGGGGACAAATGGTGGCGCGATTGGGCCAGGAGAGGCTCGTCGGAGAAGCGTCGCGGGCTCAACACCACACGCGCCAGTTGACCACCTTCGCCAGACACGCCGAGCTGCAGCACGGGCGCCCATGCTGGCCTTCAAAAAAAACGACTGCGCCAAGAAATCGAGCCATGTTACACACGGCCGCTGCGGAGGTTGCACGGATGCCCTGGCGGCAACGCCATGAGCGACCACCAGAGCCACCTGGCTGGGCGACAGAGTCCCCCTGGGAACGCCAAGGTGCAACCGAAAGCAAAACGCGGGGCCGCTTCGAGCAGGTCACTGGCACAAATTGGTCCTCGGTATCGTTGTGGGGCGCAAGTGAAACCGCGAATGCCCGCGCAGGCTTACGGGCCGCGCCTGGACCGTCGCGCGCGAGCCAAACTGCTACGAGCGTGCAGGAGGGGGGACACGCGGGGGGACTGTCAGGACCCAGCGGGCTCGCAGGCCTACGAGCCACGATCGACGTTCTGTAAAGTGTCTGTGGCCTGTGAGTAACCCTTTACGTTTTCTTTACTTTCGCGCGACGCAACCAAACATTATGCACAACCAACGCCGCGCTCCCGAATACGGCGGCCGCGCTGGCCCCCGCTTCGGTTCCGGCAGGCGGGAAGAGCGACGCCGCCTTCCTGGCAGGTCCACCCAGGAGCCTCCTCCACGGCTCCAAAATTTCCCCCGCGGCGTCCCTCTGCGAGCGGGCGTCATGCGAACCCTGCCACTGGGGCCTTCGGTGGAGCTCCCTATGGGGCCACGATCCTCGTGAGGGGTGTGCCGAAATGGCCCGAGGCCGCCATGCGAACCCTGCCACTGGCGCCTTCGGTGAGCCCCCCATGGGGTCACCATCCTCGTGAGGGGTGTGCCAGCCAAAATGGCCCGAGGCCGCCATGCGAACCCTGCGGCTGGTGCCTTCGGTGGAGCTCCCTATGGGGCCACGATCCTCGTGAGGGGTGTGCCGAAATGGCCCGAGGCCGCCATGCGAACTTTGCTACTGGCGCCTTCGGTGGAGCTCATATGGGGCCACGATCCTCGTGAACGAAATGGCCCGAGCCGCCATGCGAACTTTGCTACTGGCGCCGGTGGAGCTCCCTATGGGGCCAGATTCTCGTGAGGGGTGTGCCGAAATGGCCAATGCCACTGGGGCTCCCATGGGCCACGATCCTCGTGAGGGGTGTGCCGAAATGGCCCGAGGCCGCCATGCGAACTTTGCCACTGGCGCCTTCGGTGGAGCTCCTATGGGGCCACGATCCTCGTGAGGGGTGTGCCGACATGGCCCGAGGCCGCCATGCGAACTTTGCTACTGGCGCCTTCGGTGGAGCTCCCTATGGGGCCACGATCCTCGTGAGGGGTGTGCCGAAATGGCCCAAGGCCGCCATGCGAACTTTGCTACTGGCGCCTTCGGTGGAGCTCATATGGGGCCACGATCCTCGTGAGGGGTGTGCCGAAATGGCCCGAGGCCGCCATGCGAACTTTGCTACTGGCGCCGTCGGTGGAGCTCCTATGGGGCCACGCTCCTCGTGAGGGGTGTGCCGAAATGGCCCGAGGCCGCCATGCGAACTTTGCTACTGGCGCCTTCGGTGGAGCTCCAAATTATGGGGCCACGCTCCTCGTGAGGAGTGTGCCGAAATGGCCCGAGGCCGCCATGCGACTGGCGCCGTCGGTGGAGCTCCTATGGGGCCACGATCCTCGTGAGAGGTGCCAAAATGGGGTGTACCAAAATGGGGCGGTGCCGAGATCGGTGATGATGATTATGATGATGATGATGATGATGATGATGATGATGATGATGATGATGATGATGATGATGATGATGATGATGGCGATGATGATGATGATGATGATGATGATGATGATGATGATGCTGCTGCTGATGATGATGATGATGATGCTGATGGTGATGATGATGATGGTGATCACGATTATGATTATTACGATTATTATTTTGATGCTGGTAATGATAATAAGAATAATGAATAAATAAAAAATAAATAAATAAAAATAATAATAAATGAATAAATGAATAAATAAACAAACAAACAAACAAACAAACAAATGGATAAAAATACATACATACATACATACATACATACATACATACATACATACATACAAACATAAATAATAAAATTAATAATAATAATAATAATTATTATAATGATGATGATGATGATGATGATGATGATGATGATGATGATGATGATGATGATGATGCTGACGATGATGCGAGGAGGAGGGAGGGGGCAGCGAGAGGAGGAAGGAACGCGGGGCGCTGTCTCTTCAAAACGAGGACCCAACACCACAGGATGGTTGGGAAAAAAAGAGGGCGATCTTCGCTGACTTTCGATATTGGGGAGTTTCTCGCCGATTTCGATTCCTCCAGGGTCGTTTTCGGGCCCCCTGGGCCGTCAGAAGCGGATCCGGGATGACAAACTGCGCGCCGGGGGAGCCGGAACCTGCCCGAACGGCTGCCGGAGGCCAGAGCTATGGCCAGAAATCCGACCAAGCGAATTTCCCTGACCTCCAACGTTTTGAACAGAACAAAGTCCAAGACGGAGGTGAATCGCGCCCCCCGAATATCTGGAGGCCGTTCCCGGGACCATCCCAAAAACGGCTCGGGATGTAAAGTCAGTTCCTTGGAAAGGGTCGAAAGCTCCAGGGGACCACGCATGGACAAACTCGGGACTTCGGAGGCCTGCGTTGCTCGGATGGCGGTCAAGCTCGGGCGCGCCGGCAGGCAGGTTCGGGTGGGCCCGCGCCTGTTGGGGGGCAGGTCCCGGGGCTCGCCGCAGGTCTCCTACT
>CAUYUJ010015156.1:287333-299833 GCA_963575745.1 Prorocentrum cordatum | reverse complement strand
AAAGCATGAAAGGGTACGCAGCGGTGCGGAAGGGACGCACCTAGCATGCCTACAAAATTCGGGGAACCTGTGGGGACGAGAGCCCGGCACCCCGAGGACAGAGGCGCACCTCGAGGACAGAAGCACCCGAAGAAAGGTCGGTCCCATGGGACCTCCATCAGAGCGGCAGGTCCACTGGAGCTCCTCCTCCTCCTCCTCCTCCTCCTCCTCCTCCTCCTCCTCCTCCTCCTCCTCCTCCTCCTCCTCCTCCTCCTCCTCTTCCTCCTCCTCCTCTTGCCCAACTTCCTGACCAAAGAGTGAAGCTGTTGTCCTGTCCCGAGGACGCGGCGTCGCCCCTTTCTCGTCCGACGCAGCGGCGAAGGGCGCGACCAGCCGGCCACATCACCGGCCAGACCCCGGCGCGGACTCTGGCGCGGACTCCGACGCTCCAGGGGGCATCTCGTCCTTCTGCGGCAGCTCCTGCGCGGGCGGAGCAGAAGCGCAGGAGGAGGCGAGCGGGGGGGCGGGGGAGAGGGGGAGGGGAGGGGAGTGGAGAAAAAGAGGAGCACGAAAGGGAAGAGGATGAAGTTGGGGAGCGAAAAAGGGAAGACGCGGGGTAGCGATGAGGGAGGGGGGGCAGGGGGGCAAAGGGGACCGAGAAAGGGATAGGGGGAGGGGGCTGGCAGGGAGCAGAAAACTACGCACGTAGCGCAAGAGCAGTGCGCAGCGGGCGCGATGGTCTCCCCGACTGTGGGCGGATGCCAACGGCAAGGAGGGGAAGCGGCTGAGGAAGAGGAGGGAAACGAGGAGGAGGTTCCCCAGAGATCTGCAGTGGCATGTGGGGGCTTTAAACTGAAGGCTGACAAAAAGTTTTTATCCTCGGACCTCGAACCTCGATGGAAAGGATGAGGAAGAGAAGGGGAAGGCGGAGGAGGAGGAGGAGGAGGAGGAGGAGGAGGAGGCATGCGAGGAGGAGGAGGAGGAGAAGGAGGAGGAGGAGGAGGAGGAGGACGGCGAGCCGAGGCGGCGACAGTAGGGGGATTCTGGACGCAAGGCGCGCGTTGAACACACTGCCCGAGTAGAAAAGAGCACGAGTGGACGAGGAGGAGAAGGGGGAAGAGGATGAGGAGGAGGAGGAGGAGGAGGAGGAGGAGGAGGGGGAAGAGGATGAGAAGGAGGAGGAGGGGGAGGAGGAGGAGGAGGAGCAATGAGCAATGAGCAATGCGCGGGGAGTCCAAATGAGTTACTCGATCTCATACCATAAAACTGGCCGTGACCCCAGCGCAACCCGACTTCTTGGGGGAGCGGGTTAACCTTGAAAAGAGACAGGGGGAACCCCCTCTGGCAGGGCCAGCACAGCCCCTGAACGACGGCGAACCCCAGGCGCCGCGCAGGCGCACGGAGGGGACCGTCTAGGGGACCGACGCACTGGGTCTACCGTGAGAATCTTGCTTACCCTTTCCTCCTCTGCGTGGAGCCCGTTTAGCCGCCACTACTAAGGGGATCGGGGGAAGATCGGGATTCGAAAATGTGTCGAAACTAGTGGCCAAAGGGGTCTGGGATGGCCCCTCGGGCCACTAAAGCTGCTAATCGTTCACTACCTGCAAAGGCCCCTCTACTCAGGAAGCGTCTCTCACGGGGGCCCTCGCACTCACGCTCACGCGAACGACTCCTGTCGTTCCTTTTTCTCTTTTTTGTCCTCAGCTCTCCTGATCCTGATCCTTGTCCTTGCCACCGCCCTTCTCGAAGATCGCCAGGAGCCTCGCCGCCTCGCGCTCGAGGGGGCCCCTCGGGGCAGGTCCCACCAGCTGCGTCGCCTTGGCCTTCTCCGAGTTCAGAAACTGAATCAACAGCGAACGCGCCTCCCTCCCTGGCTCGTCGTATGAGAAGGCAAACGTGAGCCTGCCCTTCTTCTCCTCCGCCGCGACCGTGGCCCCGTCCTGGCTCTTCTTCGGCTTGAACTTCTTGTAACGGAAATGCAGCACGTGCTTGGCAACATCCGTCGGCAGCTTCTGGGCCAGGTGCTTCTGGAAGTATTCGTAGAAGACCTTCTTCTCGCTCTCTTTGTAGGTCTCGCTGCCGTCCAGGAAGGTGTCCATCTGGTTCACCAAACTCATGGCGAGCGCCCCCCAGACCTGCACGTGTGGCGGTCCTCTTGCCCTGAAATCGACGTTTTCGCCGGCCTGCTGGCGCTCCTTGCGGTTTTTTGAGACGTCGTCGTACTTGAGCCCCGCGTCGATCATGATACCCATGTTCCACATGTCTTGTGTTGCGAGCATGCACGATGATTTCTGGTTACTCAGGCAACGTAATCGATCCCTTATGTTCTGTCCTGCTGCACTACGCGATTTCAATGCATACGCTACCGGAGGTTGCAGGCCGTAGCGAATAGACTTGATCAACATAACGACGAGGAATACCCTGCGCTGTGGTGGTACTAGTGACTACTAACGCAGAGAAACATGCACCTCGCAGCTTCGCATGCAAACGAAACAAAGCCTGCGAAATTCGCTGCGCAGCCTCACTCAGGGAACAAACACAAAAGTTCACAAAAGCCACGTAGCAAACACATAGCTTACTTACACTGTGCGGAAGCTCCCTTGCAATGGTATACACGCACGAATGAGCGAAGCATCCCGAAGGATGCGTGTGTAGAAGAGCGTGCGATTAATAACTCTTCGAAAAATCGAGAGCGCGCGCTCGGAGACGAATGCCGAAAAAATGAATAGGGGGAATGGACCTTACATGCAACATGTTGTACATAACGATCATGTGCTACTGCCACGGCCGCCCTCGTTTCTCGCGGTGAGCCAAGTTTTGGGGAAAGCCGTCCACATCGCATGAAATGCCGGTGGCTAAAAACAGGATCTCGGGAGCTCGCGATTCTAGTGTACAGTCCAACTTGATATTCGTTCAGGATCTCAGATAATAGTGTCGACGACACTGGCTTCAAAACGTCAGTTGTGGACCCAGAAAAACAAAAATAATGAGGAATACCAAATAGGCGCCGCAAGCATTTGCAATGGGAGCTGCCCTACCTTGATTTGCTTTCCCTGAGCCATATCGACCAAACAGGATGCAGCTCGGATACATTGCATACTTTTTCCCATTGCAGCATGCGCCCGTGTCCGGTCCACCATCGCCTCGTTAGCTCTGATGTCGATTTCCCGTCACACGAAATCGGGCCTCCAAGATAGATGACTTCGCGTACTGGGTTGATCGGTTCGCTAGTCGCCCAAACTATAATGATACCAGGTGAAGTATTTGTTTCCGATGATGATATGGGACCTACGGCAGCGCAGGTCAGGAAACGGTGCCTGTCCACTCAACAGTCGTCAGAGAGGTTTGCGCGGAGACCTGGAGCACGGAGTGGGGCGATACGAATCAACCTTGAAAAAGTATCAGATCCAAGGGGAAGGAAGGAGGAGAGGAGGAGGAACCAAGAAGGGCCAATGGCGCTGTGCGTGCATCAATCCCCAATCCCCATGTGGCCCCACCCACCACTTACGTAATGAGGCCTCACACAACGGCACAACAAAGGAAGACGCCCAGTGCATACGAAAATGCGTTTGTGGAATATAAACATACCCAATGAGATATGAATTTGAAGTGCCTGCCCTGGTTTAACGCTCACCCACACCTTGTTCCTTCAGTAACTACCTCCGCCGATGAAACTTGCAGATCGTGCGCAACCTTCGATAGAAGCAGCGTGTCGACGGCGTACAGGATATCGTGTGTTTCTCTAATGACAGGCTCTTCTTGAAGGTCGGAACTGATGAAAACGCCGAACAGAACTACACTGGGAACAATAATGACCAAATACGGTGACAACGGGCACCCCTGGCACGGACGCCAAAGTGCGCAGTGCGTGAATAAATAACTCCGAGCAGAAAGAATTCAACGTGTTGCGAGATTGAAGCTGTAAGAACCGCTGCGACGGGCATCCGACGAAAAAACACTGGCGTTGTGCAGTGTCAACACATACGTAATATAAACAAAGACTCTGAGCCAAAGTATCCTTCGTCCATGAGCACTGCAGGGTCGTAACCAGGGTGATGAATATTTGCATCCGCGTCAGTAACCAGACCGCCAGGCATCTGTCACCGTATGCTAGCTTGGGGCAAACAGCTTGAAATTCACTCCACGGACTGATCTCACGATGGTGACACACATGCATCGCAACAACGCTTGCCAATAACACGTGAATCAGCCTTAGCAGGCACAGCATGGCATTCATCAACTGAGCAGTTCAAAACAATTCGGGTCAGAACCACGTGCGTCCTACAGATCGTCGAGTATGACCAACACCAGACTGACAGGGCGACTGGAATCTGACTACAACAGCCCCAGCAGGCGAAGCAGGGATCGATTATCATCGGGTACACTGGGAATAAAACCTGTCAGCATGCTAATAACAAGTCAGAGTATTGAACCTCGGGCCCATGGTTAACTACAGCTGCTGCAACCTGGTGGAGAAGCGGACCATCGTTCAATACTCAGTGAACGTTTGGGGAAGAAGGACGATGAGAACGCTCACATACGTGAACACTTGCAGACTCAACGACTATATATACACACACATTCCACCCCATTGTGGAATCCGCTTCACAGCACGAGCAACAATAAGAAACTGTCGAACCACAAAGATGCCAAACAACATAGCGAGTCTGAAGATACTGCGGCACACCAGCGCATGCTGACCTGACCTAGGGCCACCGAAATGTCGGTAAGGCCACCGATTGTAATCGAAATCGGCAGGGGGCTCAAGCATCTTAACCGTCATAGCCAGAGAGGTGGCAAATACCCCTTTGCAAAACACAATGTCGTTGACGCCAGCATTGCAGTCTGGCTACCAAGCCTCAAGCTATGGAAGGTGATGATACTTAAACTAATGTCGCGAACTAGCCGAGAACATTCAATATGGTGCGCAAGCATTCCCCAAATACTGCGCAGAGTCAGCTGGTGAAGGCTGATCATCGGGAACGGAAACCCGTCCGAGCTCACGCATAAGATCGCTAAAGATCACTGCACATCATCTGCAGCTATGCAACACCATTGCACACAGCGCAAACTTCCAACATGAAACAACAAAACTCTCTCTCCCTCACATCTACAGCCTAGCCTCAAAACACCAGTTTTATCCGGAAAAAATGAAATCCAATCAGACACTTCACAGTTGAGCAACAATAGCCGCAGATGTGGAGGAGAAGGACGATGACAAGAACGAGAAGAAGTACAACAACAAGGAGAAGCTCGAAAGCTGACCATGCATGTTTTCCCGCTGGCGCCGCCAGTGGGCTCTCCACCAACTCTGCACAGGAGGCTATCCAGGAGCGAGTTCGCGTACCTGGGGGCAGGCATTCGGTACGGGCGTCTATGTGTACATTGAGAATGTGCTTCTGATATCCACACGATCATCGATCCACGTGTACAGATGTAAAGATATATATATATATATATATATTCTCCCAAACAGTTCTTGCACTCAGGGGTTCATATTTCTAGCCTATGGAATTGGGCTGGTGTGCCGCTCTAGTGGCCATGTAGACACCGTTGCCGCCCCGTCGCCGCCTCGTCGCCGCCCGTCGTCTGGGCCGGT
Organism: Prorocentrum cordatum; assembly: GCA_963575745.1. Classification (NCBI taxonomy): domain Eukaryota; class Dinophyceae; order Prorocentrales; family Prorocentraceae; genus Prorocentrum; species Prorocentrum cordatum. The sequence goes on along the minus strand of CAUYUJ010015156.1, from coordinate 294,255 downwards.
GTGCCGCTCTAGCGGCTCTATAGTCACCGTCGCCGCCCCGTCACCGCCCCGTCGCCGCCTCGTCGCCGCCCGTCGTCTGGGCCAGAGTGCCGCTCTGGCGGCTATGTAGTCGCCGTCGCCGCCCAGTCGCCGCCTCGTCGCCGCCCGTCGTCTGGGCCTTGTTGTGTCTTGCGGTGCACTGTTTGCATGGCTTTGCATTACTGCGCATTGCAAATTACATTGCTTTGCTGTGCACTGTTTTGCTTTTTTTGCGTTGCTTTCCATTGCTTTGCATTGCATTGCTTTGCTTACATTGGTTTGCATTGTTCAGGACCCCAGGTATGCCCCATACATATATATATATATACATATATATATAGATTGTACGTATGTATAGATAGCGCCACAACGATTGTTCCACCTTAACTACACATGATAGAATGCAGCACGTAGGATGCACCACATAGTTTGCACCACATAGTTTGCACAACATATATTGCTAAGCTTAGATTGCACCATATAGACTGCAGCACATAGGGCTGCACTACATATATTGCACAACACAGATTGACAAACAAAAAAAATGTGTTGCATCACATGGATTATACAACCTACATTGCAACACAGGAACTGGCCCACGTAAATTGCACAATATATATATATATATATATATATATATATATATATATGTCTGTATTGCCCGATATAGATTGCACAGCAGAGATTCCACCACATGGCTTGCACCACATAGATCGCACAAGTTAGATTGCATAACCTAGACTGCAATACGAAAACTGCACCACATATATTGCTCCATATAGAGCACACGATGCACAATATAGCACACATCTAACATATCTAACGGAACCATGAAACTTGCACAGCTATATAGATATATTAATGCAGAGAGACATCTACATGAATGAACGAATGAATGTTGATGTCCCGATGCGTATCCAATCGTGGGCTTTAGGTGCGCGCCCAATGCACATCAAAAATGATGTCATTCCCACCCACCCACCCACCCCCGACCTCCTCATCACCCGACGGGTGGTCTTATCGGCAGCTACAGATGCACGTGAGATATATAGACTGCATAGATGTATACATCTATACATATATATATATTACGCGCCACCGTACATCTGGGTACGAAGTGGGCGTGTCCTCAGGTCCTGGGCCCAATACTCTAAGCCTCATCCCTCACTCCTGAGGGGTCTTTAGGGACCCGGGAGCCCAAATTGTCAAATCTCCTGGGGCTTGGCGCTGTTCCTCTGGGCCGTCCCGTTGCCCATCGCGGCTTGTCGCATGACTGTTTCGGACCCACGACGGCTCCAGTACGGGTCAAGAGCGCTCCTGGAGGCCTCCGAGATGGCCCATGAGGGCCCTCTGCGCCCAAAGATCGCCCGAAGGCGCCCAAGATGGCTCCAAGATGCCCCAAGAGGCCTCCAAGACGGCCCAAGAGACCTTCAAGAGGCTTCCCGAGAAGGCTCCAAGAGGTCAAAATCATTGATTCCCCTTGGTGTTTGCAACTTTCTGGCTCTCTCGCCGTTTCTGCTTTCCGACGCTCCAAGACGGCCCAAGAGGCTCCCAAGACCGCCCCAAGACCGCCCCAAGAGGCCTCCAAAAGGTGTCCAAGACGGCCCAAGAGTGCCCCAAGTCGGCCCAGAGAGGCCCTCAAGACGGCTTCCGACGGCGCCAGACGGGCCAGGAATGCCTTAAGACGGCCAAAGAGGCCCCCGAGAAGCCCCCAAAGGCCCCCAATAGGCTCAAGGAAGACACAAAAATGCCTACACGAGGCTCCCAGGAAGCTCCCGGGAGGCCCGAAGAGTGCCCCCAGAGGCTCCCAAGATGCCCCCCCCCCCTCCTCCTCCTCCTCCTCCTCCTCCTCCTCCTCCTCCTGCTCCTCCTCATCCTCCTCCTCCTGCTCCTCCTCCTCCTGATCTTCCCCGCCATCCTCCCCCAAGTGCTCCCCGAAGGGTTTCCACAACGGTTGGGGGAACACATCGTCCGATAGCTTGGCAGAGCTCTTGCCACGACGCTCGGTGCCACCTGCTGAGCCACCTTTTGCGCCTCTAAAACCCAATGGAATCCCCACCGACGAGGCGGAGAAGGAGGAGGAGGAGGAGGAGGAGGAGGAGGCGCGTGAGCAGCAGGAGGGCGTCCACCCTTCCACCCCAGACCCCCGACGTCGTGACTTTTTCACCACGTCGACCCCCTCAGGTCTGATGAGGTCTGGACCCCTTTCCTGGAACCGGCTTCTCATCCTGACCCGTTTTGTTGACGGCCCTGGGGCCCGCTCAGGGCCCCGGGAGGCCGAAAACAGCGAAAAACCTCCCGCCGTGATTTTTGTCACAGCGCAGGGGGGGTCCTGGGCCCCTGCCCCCCCCAAGCAGGAGCTGGCACCCCAGCCCAGCGTCGCCGCCGAGGACGACGTCGAACTGCTCGGCGTGCGCCTGCCGGCGGGCCTCGCCCCCGCCGTTGAGGAACCCCAGCGACAGCACCTGCTCGACCGCCAGCCCGTCCGCCATCCTCGGGAGGACGCCAACCGGCCCTGCAAGCCTTAGGTCGGGCATGTCCTCCTACAGGCGTATTGGGAGGAGGAGGAGGAGGAGGAGGAGGAGGAGGAGGAGGAGGAGGAGGAGGAGGAGGCGTAGGAGGAAGAGGAGGAGGAGGAGAGAAGGAGAGAAGGAGAGGAGGAGGAGGAGGAGGAGGAGGAGGAGGAGGAGGAAGATAGGTACGGCCAAGCCGTGGAATAAGGACAATAGATGAGGATGCAAGGGCTTCGGAAGGCCATGTCGGCACTTTGCGGGCGGGGCGCGGCCAGCGAAAGCGGCCAAGGATGGGCCGGAGGGCAGGGATGCAAAGGCAACCTCGGAAAACTGCTCGTCCTCACTGTGCGGGTTGACACCCGTCGAGGCCCCCCGCATCCTCGCGTCGGGGACGTTGTCGCCCAGGAGGAGCACGTGATCGCGGGAGCCGATCTGCTCCAAGAACGGCGTTCCGCGGAGGGCACTCCCGTTCTTGGCCGAGGCGGGTATGAGCGGCGGCTCGAACCCGGCGAGGGCCCCGCCGCGCCAGCGCATGCGGTTGGCCACCACGTGGAGCCAGCCACCAAGGCCGGCGGCCGCCAGAGGCGCCTGCTGCCGCAGGACCTCCTCGATGACGTCGGCCAGCCCAGCGGAGAAGATCAGCGTGGGGACTCTGGCGGCTTCGAGAGCTCCGAAGAAGCCCGATGATCCTCGGAGCGTGTGTCAGCCCCAGCGTGTGTTTGCTCATCGAGGCGTTTCGACACGACCAAGGCGATGCCATGATCCACTGATTGGGCTGAAGGGGGTAAACACACACACACACACACACACACACACACACACATTGGGCTAACACACGTCCTGAGGATCATCGAGAAGCGCTCGTGCCCCGCGCGCAGCTCCAGCGGCGACCTCTGGACCGCGGGCGGGATCTCGGCGCGCCTCAGTCCGCTCCGCACCAGCAGCTCGTGGGCCTTCGTCGGCCAATCGATCATGTGCTGCAGCTTCTCCTCCTCAGGCACCGCGGGGTCGCGCTCTATCGCGAGATAGTGCTGCCTCAGTGCGTCGTCCTGCCGCCGGTACTCGGCGTCCAGGGACTCGCACTGCGCCAGGGCCTCGTAGCAGGAGTAACCGCGCACGTCGTCGATCATGTGCCTCGTGAGCGTGAAGTCGAAGTCTGCGATGATGAAGAGCTGCCTCGCACCCGCGCTCCTGGTGGAAAGACCAAGGGGATAAGGTGGAGGCGTTGGACAAGGAACCCTTAGATAAGGAATCCAGGGTCTGGAAGCCAGTGAAACTCCAATCGTGGATCGGCCGTGGATATCACCGCCGCCTTCATCAGATTAAGGAACCCTCCAGGGTCTGCGGCTTCCTGGGGAAAATGTCCTTGATGAGGAGGGGGTGATCATCGATCTGGAATCGACGACACACCACCCTCACACTACTTTTTTTGACCGCGCAATTTTGGAGGAGAAGGAGGAAAGCTGAGGGGACGAACGCGACGCTGCACCCTCATTCACCACTTGCAGTCTGTAGCAGAAATGCGGCAGCTCCGAAGAAATACTGGCATGGCCTGAGCAGAATGGCCCTAGCGGCCACCCCGGCGAATCCATCACCACGCCAGCGAGGAGAGAGGAGCGGGAGGAGAAGGAGGAGGGAGAAAGGGAGGGGGAAACAGCGGCCAACTCGGTTGGACACTCCGTGACATAATGTATCCCACAGTGGCAAGCTGCGTCATATCAAGTATTAGGCTGCACCTCAAAGTCATCGACTCAGGCCCGCAAAAGGCAGCTGGAGGAAGAGGAGGAAGGGGCAGGAGGGCAGTGAGACTGCGTTCGGAACTCGATGTAAGCTATGCCATCGCCTTCGGCGGGAGCACCACCCTCACACTACTGATGGAGCATCTCCCCCCACCGCCGCCCGGCCTCGTCCCCACCTCTCTTCCCCCTGCGCACCGCCAGGAAACATCCACATCCACGACACTCACATCCACACACACACACACATCTGTACATCCGCATCCCGCCACGGTGCCGCGAGGTACTGAGTGGAGTGCCCTCAAGCCTCTTCGAGTTCTCTGCTGAGTTCGTAAACACTGTTTAGGGGGGCCCTGTTCCAGGCGCTCATAGGCGCTCTTGAGGTGTGTCGAGTGACATGTCCAAAAGCATAGGGAGCGTGGCTGGGGGCCTAAACTTAGAACACGGAAGAGGGTCTCAGGAGCTCGCGCTGGCGTTCTCTTGGGGAGCGCTTGGGCCATTTCGGGGCCTACGAGGCCCAAATCACTCAAAAGCCTTGGGTGGTCGTGTCACTTCTGTGCATTGGCCTGTTCAGTCTCAAGAGCGTCCAAGGGGGCCCAAGAGGCGCCCAAGGTCGGCCCAAGACACCCGAGAGGCCCCCAAGAGGGACCTGGGGCCCGAGAAGGGTAACAGGAACTGACGCTTGGAGCCCCCCGCCCCGAGCTGACCTCGAGACCGCTACAGGCCCCAAAAAAGTTCCGCGAGATGCGCCAAAAGGCCCTGAAGGGGTTCCAGGAGCCCGAAGAGGCCTCCAAGAGAGCCCCGAGACGCCCCAAAGAAGCCTCCAAGAAGCCCCCAAGAGGCCTCCGAAGTGACACCAAGAGGCCTCTCAGAGGCCCCTGGTCGACGACACAGACGGTGGGGGGAGGGGCCAAATGTCACTAGATCCACTGCCTCCTTATGCTTGCAAAAGTGCTTGCCGTACCAAGCTTTCGAATAATTTTCAGTGGCCCATCCAGCTGGCCACCCATAAAACAGGCCTCCGTCGGCGTTCGCGCTCAAAATGGCTCCAAGAAGAGGGCCTCCAACACGGCCAAGATGGCCCAAAGCGGCCCCAAGAGGCACCCAAGATGCCTCCAATACGGCACGAGGTACCTCCAAGATGGCCCAAGATGGCCCCGAGACCGCCCAGACGGCCCAAGATGAGCCCAGGACGGCTCCAAAACAGCCCGAAAGGCCTCCAAGAGGCCCTGAAGGAGGGCCAGAAGAGGTAAAACAAACAAAAAGTCCTTAAATGTTTCAAATGGTTTGTGTATTCTCGCCTTCGCGGGCGTCTGGCAGCTAAAGAGACCACCCCAGGGGGCCACCAAGACAGCCCCAAGACGGCTCAAAAAGTCTCCAAGATGGCCCCGAGATGGCATCCGATAAACAGAATGGCTACAGCCGGACCTGGGTCAGAAGAGCATCCTTCAAGAGCATGAGACCCTCCGCCTGCTAAAACACACAAATCATCCTAGGGTACCCTCCACAGGATGCACAAAAACATCCAACAAACACGAAGAACACTAGAGCACCCTCCCCGAACCGACCTCTATCTTATACCTCGGTCCGACTGTGCAGAAGGAGGAGGTGAAGGACGAGGAGGAGGAGGAAGAGGATCAGAGGGAGGAGGAGGAGGAGGAGGAGGAGGAGGAGGAGGAGGAGAAGAAGGAGAAGGAGGAGGAGGAGGAGGAGGACGAGGAGAAGGGAGGAGGAGGAGGACGAGGAGGGAGGAGAAGGATCAGGAGGAGGAGGAGGAGGAGGAGGAGGAGGAGGAGGGGAGGGAGGAGAGGAGGAGGGAAGGTTGCCTCCCCGAGCTCCTTAGCGACCTCAGCTTGGCCGCAACGCGCCCTGGGCTCTTGACCGTCACCTGCGCGGGGCCTGCGCCCTGGAGCGGACGCCCGACGGCGAGGCACCACACCAGCAGCCCGCGACGCCGGTCGCGACGCCGGCCGCAGCGGGGCTGGGTCATCGGCACCGGCGCGTCTCCTCCGCCTCCGCCTCCTCCTCCTCCGCTTCCTAGTACTCCACCTCTGATTATTATCAGCGTAAGAATCTAGAACAGTATTATTAGAAATACTAATATTATCATTATTAATATCATTCGTGGCATTATTATTATTAGTCATATTTCTATGTTTATTATAGTTATTATTAATAAAATTATTATTATCATCATTATCATTATTATTATGATTATTCTTAATATTATTATTATTAATATTATTAGTAGTAGTAGTAGTATTATTACTACTATTAATACTATGATGATTACTCGTGCCCTCTATGATGATTACTCGTGCCCTCTATTATTATTGATAGTGAGAACACTAATAATATTGATATTACTATTGATAAAAACAGTAGTAGTAATACTAATAAGAATGATAATCATAATAATGATAATAAGATAAGCTTTATTAATACTAAAATTACGTTTAGTCGTACTAGTATAAATACTCGTCTGTTCGTTGTTAGAACTGTTATCTCTTCCATTACATCTTAAAAATATGATTGCTCATATTATTCATATGATGTACTGTTTTTTTTTCTTCCGCCTCCTCCACCTCCTCCTCCTCCTCCGCCTCCTCCTCCTGATCCTCCTCCTCCTCCTCTTCCTCCTTCTCCTCCTCCTCC
>CAUYUJ010015156.1:247641-277641 GCA_963575745.1 Prorocentrum cordatum | reverse complement strand
ATGAGGGAGGGGGGGGGGGCGGAGGAGGATGGGGAGGACGCAGAGACTTGAAGAGGAGAGAAGGAGACGGTGAAGGGAAGGGAGGAGGGTCGGGAGGGGAAGCGGGATGAGGGAGGCGGGAGGGGAGGAGGTGCTGCCGCCTGCCCCTTTCCCCGAATGCAGAATTGGGCCGAGCGTGGCGGCGTCGCTCGGGGCCCCGAGCCCTTCCGTTGCCCGGAGCGGCGGCGCTCCTTGTCGGGGTGCGACATGTTGAAAACCGCGTTCTCCTCCAGGGGGAGGAGGAGGAGGAGGAGGAGGAGGAGGAGGAGGAGGAGGAGGAGGAGGGGCAGGAGCAGAAGGAGGAGGAGGAGGAGGAGGGCGAGGAGGAGGAGGAGGCAGGATCCACGAGGGTGGACGGGAAGGAGCAGCAGCAGCAGTATTCGGCAACGCTCTTCTTGGGCCATCTCTCCTCTGCATCGTTTCCACCATCTCCGCCCTCTCCCGCCAACACTAGCTCTGCATCCCAGCCATCCTCCCCATCTGTTCATGCTGTCATCTCCTCTCTTGTCACCGCTTCATCTGATGTTTCTCACCTCTTTCATTCCTCTCCTCTCCTCCTCCTCCCCTCCTGCCTCACTCCAAGCACCCCTCATTTTGCTTAACTCACGATTGTATGTGTTATGTTATCCCCTGCTTCATGCCCAAAATCATCCCCCTCCTCATCCACATCTTCATTTTCCTGATCTCAAAAATTCCTCATCCTCAATGGGCATCGATGCGTGCGCAGTCATCCATTCTAGACTCGGCGGGGCGCCAAAACAGTTTCTTCAAAGGAGAACGAGGGTGCTCAATGAAAGAGTCGGCCGGCACTAACAACTATCCTGGCCCTTGGTGGCCACTGCTTTCTTCTCTCCTTGTTCTAAGCAGCGGACGAGCAGGCACCCGCATAGCTGGAACCAAGGACGTGCAACAGCCAGTCTGCACCATCGAGAAAGCGCATGATCCATCGCAGCACACTCCGCCCATGCGTTCAAGGTATTCTACGACGGCCACCTCTCGCGCGTGGCCCGATGTGATCTATTGCCGCGCCCAGCCCCCACCCCTCCGTTGGACACCAACGTAATTCCCACAAGTTTCCGGAACTGCACTGGTGCCTACCCTCGGCGGCGAGCGAGGGGGGGAAGTGAGAAGGGGCGGGCCTTATCAGAAGGCTCGGAAGTACCCAAGCCTCCGGAGAAGTGTTATAAGCCTTCCCCAAAGACAAAGAAAACTTCTTAGAAGGCGCGAGGGTTTCTGAGAAGTCCCGCCGCCTTCTGAGAAGGCCTCCTCCTTCTCATTTCCCCCCCTCGCTCGCCGCCGATACCCCTACCTACCCCTATTTCCCATCCTCGTTCTCCCCGTTTCCCCATGCTTATCCCCTCTGTCCCTCAACTCCGCCCCTTACCCCATGCACTCCGTGCCTCTCGCCTGGCACCCTTCTCATTCATCATGTCTGCTTGCATCCCGAGAAGGCCCAGGAAGCGGCTCGGTCTCCTTCGCGACCTTCTTCAAGTGATCCTTCAGCTCCTGCGAGCGCGTGCGCCCCCTAGCCCATCGAGACAGTTTTCGCCATCTCCGACCATCCGACCTTCCTGTGTCGCACGCTTCGCCCACCTCGAGACGCCCGCCAATACGTTTCGGGCCGCGTTCCACGAGGGCGCCATTGCCCCTGGACGCCGACGAATCTAAGCCAGGGAGATGCCGAATTGGCGAGGAAGTGGGAGAGGATGAGGACGACAGCGAACGCGACGACAACGAAGACGATGACGACGACGACGCCAACGAGGACGAGAACGATGACGAGGACGAGGACGAGGACAACGACGAGGAGGACGACTATCACGACGAGGACGACGAAGGCGAAAGCGAAGCCGAGGAGGAGGAAAAGGAGGAGCGGGGGGGGAAGAGGGTTTTTTTTAAACATCCACAATGCAGCCACGATGCAGCTGAGGAGCGGCGAAACCCTCAGAGGACGCTCGCTTGGCGTAAAAACCACCCTAGACGGCGTTGCGCCCAGGGAGGCAACCCCCTCCACGCAGTGGGGAGGGGGAATGGGATTGAGCATCGGTCGGGGCAACTGGCTTCCCAGGCTGCCCCCGTGCCCAATGCTGCCACTGGCTTCTCCTGCGCAGCGGTCGCCAGGGGCCCACGAGGACCACCTAGCCGTGCACCAGGGAAACTCAACCCCAAACGGGGAAAAGGAGGGGGGAGAAGGGCAACGGCGGCGGGAGGAACCCCAAGGCTCGGGTTCCATGGCAGGCTGCGTAACCTGCACCTCCCGCCGACCGAGCCCCCAACTCCCACCGAGAAAAAAAAAGGAAGGGGACTAGGGCAACTGCGGCGGGAGGAACCCAAGGCTCGGGTACCATGGCAGGCTGCGTAACCTGCACATCCCCCGAAGAAGCCCAATCCCCAGACAACCCCAGCGCTGCGCCAGGGAAAACCACAACCACAACCTGTGGCATAGTATCGGTCAGGGCGGACAGACTCCACCCCCGTGCAAAGCCACAGAGAAAATCCATCCACACGTGCAGCGCACCTTCCCCCACAATCGGGGTGCCTGATACTCGTGCAGAAAGCGCTCGCGCGCACGCACACAGAAAGACTGCCTGGACGACTCCAGGACGATACGCAACGCTAACCCCTGGTGTAAAGAACGCCAGGACGGTGAGCAATCCAACCCAGCGCTGAGCCTGGGAAAAGATAAAACAAGACCCCGAGGCATAGCAACGGTCAAGGCGGAGATCCACCCCCGTGCAAGACCAACGAGATACGTCCCTCCACACGTGCGGCACACCTTCCCCCACCACTGGGGTGCCTGATACGCGTGCAGACAGCGTTCGCGCACATACGTACACAAAGTCCATAACTTAGGCGACGCCAGGACGACTCGGTTTGCTTGTTCCGGCGAGCAGACTCGTCTGCGTTCACATAAAGGTGCGAGGTGCCAGGGTAGCGCTTCTGGGGTGCCGGGTGCGTTATACTTTCGCCGGAGAGGGGGGGGTTCTCAATTGCCCGATGAGGTGAATCACGTACCCCTACCCTTCCCTCGTTTTCCCACTTCTTGGGCCTCCTGGGTAGCCCTCGTCGCCACCGCTGAATTCGCCTCGAAATCCTGGCCGGAACGCACCCCCGGAGAGGTCTGGGGAGCAGCGGTATCGGTACCTCCCGGTTCCCCCAAGAGCACCCGGGGCCCAGACGCCGCGGCGCCGCGCCAGGGGGCAGCGTGGGCCGGGGCGGCTCGCGGCAGGCCGCCGTGCCGTCGGAGGCCGCGGCGACCTCCCCCGACCAGTGCGCCCGTGCGCGTCCTCGTCATGGCCCTCGCACCTGGCCCCGCGCTCCGGGCCCCCGGGCGCGCCACCCGCGAGGGCGCGCGGGCGAGCAGGGGCCTCGGCCCCGGGGCCAGGCCCACCCGCGCCGGCGGCCGCAGCTGCGCGCACCGCCGGGCGCAGGGGGCGCGTTCCGAGCCTGCGGGCGCCCCGCGAGCGTCTGTGGATCTCGCCGTGAACGCTCCCGCATGCGACGCTTCGGTGGCAACTCGCGAGAGCCTCCCATGCCGTTTTGTCGGCTCTCGCGAATCGACGCTGGTCGACACTAAATGCACGCTAAATCGATGCTAAATCGGCGCTAATCGACGCTAATCGACGCCAACCGACGCTAAATCGGCGCGATCTCGTCGACTCCCAGACGCTAATCGACGCCAATCGACGCTCAAGACGGAATTCAGAAAGTATACCAGGCTCCCATGATTTGCTACCGAACGACGTTGTCCGCGAGAGTAGGAGGCCACATGCGAACCCTACCCTACCCACCCCGCGATTTCTGAGGGGGGAGGTGGGGTTCACTTCGCTCGGGAGGTCCCGCACGACCCCACCTCCCCCCCCAGAAATCGTGGGGGGGGGGGAGTCGCATGTGGCCTGGGGAGGTCCCCAATGACCCCGCCTCCCCCCTCAGAAATCGCGGGGGGGAGGTTCGCACGTGGCCTCCTAGAGAGGGCACTGGGCCAGCGAGGACACGGGAGAGGTCGCGCGGTCGTCGTGGAGGCGCGCCCCCCCCGCGCCTGGCCCCCCCGCCAGAGCGCGCGCGCCAGAGCCGCCGCGGGAGGCGCAGGAGCGCGGCCGCGCCGCGGCAGAAAACGTGAGCCCCCTCCACCACCTTGTGCCCAAACGCGCACGAAGCGGAAGGAGGGAAGGGGGGGGGAGCGGGGAGGAGTGAAGGGGGACGGGGGGGCAGGGGGACAGGGGGACGGGGGAAAGGGGGAACGGGGGGACAGGGGTGACAGGGGAGAAAAAAGGAGGGAAAGGGGAAGGGGAGGGAGGGAGGAGAGGTGTTGTGAGGTGAGGTGGGGAGGGTGGAGAAGGGGAGAGAGAGGGAGCCAGGGAGCAAGGCAACGAGGGAGTGGCGGAGTCAAGGGAAAAGAAGGGAGAAAGGGAGAGAAAGAGAGAGAGAGAGGGAGATGCACTGGAGCCTGCTCTTTCGCCGAAAACTCTGACTTCATGGTGGCCACCAGACCTGAGGACCGGTCGCAGAACAAACTGACAGCAAACGCATCAGATCAACAAGAACGCTTGTCGATATGCGAGGCGTGCGGGGAATGCTCGTCACCACGCGGCAGAGTCAGGTGCAAGCGTTGAGGGCCAATGACTGCTCTTTGTCTCTCATCGTATGTGGTGCCTAGCGGACTGGTTGGCAATCGATGAGATTATCGGGTTGCTTCGTCTTGTTCCCGACTGCTGCTGAAGGCCTGCACGCCGGCCCTCCTCGGGTTGCTTGCTGTTTCCTCACTGTTTCTGGACAGGCCTTCCTCGAATTGCTTGGCCTTGATTCCTAACTGCATTCCTCGGGTTGCTTGGTCCGGTTTTTTTAAGCCGCCGAATGAGGCCAAGCAATGCCAAGCAACGCCAAGCCACGCCAAGCAACGCCGAGCAACGCCAAGCAACGCCAAGCAACACCAAACAACGCAAAGCAGCGCCAAACGACACCACGCAATGCCAAGCCACGCCAAACAGCGCCACTCATGCCGAGCAACGCCAAGCCAAGCAACGCAAAGCAAAGCAAGCAACGCAACGCAATGTCAAACAATGCCGAGCAACACCTAGCAGCGCCAAGCAGCATCAAGCAATGCCGAGCAACGCCGAACAGTGCCAAGCAACGCCAAGAGAGGCCAAGAAATACCAGGCAATGCCAAGCAACGGCAAACAATGCAAATCAATACCGTGCCAATCAAAATGACGCAACGCAAAGCAATGCCAAGCAATGCAAATTAAGAAGCGTTCTCCGAATTGGGGTCGCATCGGGCTCATTCGTGTTACATACTTACTCTACACCATTGGTCACCCTCACTAACAAAGAATATCATGCCAGCCAGTCCCAGCATCGACCCCCCTTTCATCCATGCCACACTGTACTATGCGGTGCACATGCGTTGATTGGCTTTCTGCAAGAAACCCCTTGCAAACACAAAACACACTACAGGGCACATGCGCGCGCCGCCGCGCGCGCGTCTAAATCAGACACAAAAAAAGATCTTTGTCTTACCACTTCAAAACACAGCCGTTCAGAAACTAATACAACAAAACACAACAAACAGAAACACTACAAACGATTCCGGGCGAAAGACCCAACCATATGCAGTTGCAAGTACCGCAAATGTGAAAGTCGTTTTCGGTGTAACTCATTTATGGGGGGGCCACGAAACCTGTGAGGGGTGTGCCGAATCGGGCGCGGGTATGCCATGCGGACAGTGCCGTTGGGGCTTCGGGGGAAAATCTTCTGGGGCCGCAAAACGCTTGAGAGGCGTGCCGACTCGGGCGCGGGTGCGCCATGCACGAAACGTGGTGAGGGGCGTGCCGACTTGAGCGCGGGTGCGCCACGCGGGCGCTGCCACTGGGGCCTCCGGTGGAGCTCCCTGTGAGGCAAAGGAAACGCGTGAGGGGCGTGCCGAACTGGGCGCGGGTACGCCACGCGGGCGCCGCCGCTGGGGCTTTCGGCGGCGCCCGCCCTGGCAGGGCCACGAAACCTGCGAGGGGCGTGCCGCATCGGGCGCGGGCACGCCAAACGGACGGTGCAGTTGGGGCCGTCGGTGGAAGTTTGCACGGAGCCACAATGCGTGCGAGGGGCGTGCCGAATCGAGCGCGGGTGCGCCATGCACGGCATGCATGAGGGGCGTGCCGACTCGAGCGGGGGCGCGCCGTGCGGGGAGTTCCCTGTGGCAACAAAGCGTGTGAGGAGTGTGCCGAATCGGGGCGGGTACGCCATGCGGACTCTGCCGATAAGGCCTTCGGTGAAACTTCGTATGGGGTCACGAAACACGAGAAGGGCGTGCCGACTCTGCACGCGGAGGGAGACGGCAGCCATGGGAGGAGGGAGGGGGGAGGAGGACGGAGAAGAGGAGGAGGCGGAGGAAGAGGAGGACGCGGGGCACCGTCTCCTCAAAACGAGGACCCGACACCACAGGATGGTTGGGAAAAACTGGCTGCATCTACCCACAGTTGTCAAATTCCTGCGCGCGCGCACTCGCCGCAAGCATAAGGACAGCAGAGGTGTTTAGCCATTCGGTCAGATGAGACCAAACGGGCTGAGCGCGCATGTCGAAAACGCGCAACGACTACCGCGCGCCAGCCAGCTCTGCCGAACAATACCACGCGGGCCATGCGCGCACGATTTCGTGCGCGCACGCCGAAATGCTGCCAAAAACATGAAAGTGATTCACCGTAGAAGCACAGTGGCGCTCGGAATATACACTAGAGCCCCATTGAAAACTTTCGACAGGTCCCCCCCATCACCGAACGCTGGCACCGCCCCGTCCGCGCTTGGACGACACGCGGTGCACAGAACGCGCGCCACTTCACTCGAGACGCACAGTACGGCAATGCGCCGCGACCTTCTTCAGATAATGCCCCCCGCGAACGTTGGCCCCTCCGCATCCACTCATTCGGGCGCGCCGAACACGCGAACGCCCCGCGGCTGGCGCGCGCCTCGCGACGTGCGCCGCACACGACAGGCTGGCGGGTTATAGTGGTCCACCTGATACTTCGTCAGATGCGCGACGTTTGCGAACGCCGGTGTGCTCCCATCTTCCTGCGCCGGGCACGCGGAGCATCTGAGCGGCACCCGACGCCGCGGCGCCTCCGCGGCCGTTGGCGCGCGCCCCACGGCACGCGTCGCGCGCGACAGGTCCGCGACTCCCACCCCCCTCGAAACAATTGCCCACCCGGCCCCTCGCCAAATGCGGGGCGTTTGCGGACTCGGGCTGGCCCCGTCCTGTTTCGGGCGCGCTGGGCACCTGAATGGCGCCTCCAGCCGCAGCGCTGTCCGCGCCGCGCTCAATTTGACCACCCTCATGCCCGCCGTTGGCGCCTCGCCCGGCCCGTCTCGCCCGCCCCCGTTTTGTTCTCGCTCCCAGGCAGCTCCCGTCGCGCACTGGTCCGCAACAATCTCTTGCTCAGCCCACGGGAAATCGCCGCCCTGCGCGCATCGAACTCCGAATTGCCCCTCGACGCCCACCCGCCACATGCGTGACTCGTTTCGCGACTTCCTCGCTGAAGGTATCACCGCGCACCAGTCTGGCTTGAAAACCTCGGCACATAGGCGACAGAAAATGGGCCCAGCCTTCTCATCGAACGCGGCGGGCGCGAAATCCGCCCGCCCCCCGCGCCGATTCGCGTCATCCGCGGCATCGGCCTCTCCTCAATATTGCCACTAAGAGACGCCACGCCCCCACTGCGCAGCCGCGCCCCCCCACCCCACCCCCCACGCGCGCGCGGCATCAGCCCGACAGGTCGACGCACGATCCGCCCCGGACGCATGTCCACGCGGGCGATAGCCGCGCCACTCGACATCCAGCTCACGCCGCGACCCCCCCTCCAAAACTGCAACGACCGCGCCCAGTGCCCGCCCCTGCGCCGCGCGAGGCGCGCTCGAACGACCCGCCACGTCAAGGACTGCGTCCGCCGGACCCCCGACGCGGGCATCTTCCGACACGAGTCCACGCCCCGCGCCCGACGTCCGGAATCGACGGGGCGCAAGCCCGGCTTCTCCACGCGCCTCAGCGCCCACGCGTCAGCGCGGAACTACAACGCCATCGGCCCCGGCGCCCCCCAGAGCGCCACATCCACCACGCTGCGCCCTGCCCCCTCACGCACGACCCACGACTGGACGGTCGCACGGCGCCCTCGCAGGAGCCGTTTGCCGGGCCGACCCATCCTGTCGGCAAGCGCCACGGACGCCCCGACCACCGAGAGCAGCCACCCTGGGAAATGCGCACGGGCTTGATCGCAGCACCCCAACTACCGAACCTTGTCGGCTGACGCGCACGACCGGCTGAAGGCGCGCGGCGCCGAGCGGCGACCCTGGCACGCGCCTGGATTTCTGTTCCCGCTCACCGGCGGCCCAGTCCATGGCGGCGAATCGCGCGCCGTCAGGCTCGGCGCCCTCCCTCGGTAAAAGGTCGCACTCGCAGCCGCCACCCCCCGCGACGGCTGCCGCGCGGAGTCGACATCGGCCTGAGCCGCGCGCAGGCCCTTGCTCCGTCCGAGACCCAGGAACGTCGGTCGGCCGTCCGCGCAGAAACTGGCGCGCCCGTTCGCTCGGACCCCCGCGCCAGACCCAGCCTGGACGGCCGAGAACCACGCGCCCCTGTTCTCCAAGCGTTTGCACCCACGCCCGCCACGGCCCCTCGTCCGTCGCGCAAGACACACAACAACCGCGGTCATCCCCCGCGCCCAGCGCACGCAGCCTCGCCTTCCGCACCCAGGAAGTCGAGATTCCAATCAATGACGCGCCGGCCAGAGGCTCCAACTGGTAGCGGCCCCCACAGGACAAGACGCCCACCCCTCCGACTGGCCCGCCCCCCCCCTCTGCGCCCACCCCCCCCTGACGAGCGCCAGACATCACCGACCACGCGCGCCCGCCGAGCTCCGAGAGGAAGTTCGAGCTCGCCACGCTGATTTCGTCAGTGACCAGCCACCGCCCCCACTGACCTGCGCTGCGCCATCCGCCCCGCGTCGCCACTGCCCCCCCCCGCCCGCCCCCGAATGGCGCCACGACACAAGCCGCGCGCAACGCATGCCCACCCAGGAACGACGCGCTCGGGACCTGCGACGCGGCCACCTGGAAGCCCAGCCCGCGCCGCCACCCCATGATACCCTCCCACACACGCTTCCGAAGTGCCTCAACTACGCGAACCCCCCCCCCGCACCCTGGCCTCCGCGGAGCACGCAGAGAAGCGGTCTTTCGCTTCCACTGGTCTTCTCGCCCTCCCCGCGCTCTGATATCATCCTGTCCGCTACTTCCCCCACGACCTCTGGCTGTTTTTTTGCTGGCCAGATCCAATGGCTGCGCACTCCCTGGGCCGCTCCGACTCGCCCTCCACTTCCGCGGCCCCCGCGCGCCCGTGGTCGCGCGGCCTTCTGCGCGACCTTCTTCGCTCCCGGTCTGCGCCCACGCGCCGCTGCGCGCCTTGATTTGCGACCACGCGATTTCGGGCACTGCCTCACGCCCGTCGGACTATGGAGTCCTTCGGGGGAAAGGATACACACGATATGATATAAAAAGAAGGGGGGAACACACACACACACACAAAAAAAAAAAAATGGTGGAGCAGCCTCTACGCCACCCCCCTCGCCACAACACGCGAGTCGACACGTTTCGTCGACAGGCCCCCGCCACCGCTGCGCTCGCCTGCGCGCCTTCGTCCTCCAGCCAGGCGCTCCACAACCGCGCACGCGGCGGCGCGCGCGCTCGCCGACGACGCCGACGCCAACGTCCCCGTCGCTGGACATGTCGTTGCGGTGGGGGCATTGGATAAGGAAGCGTTGGATAGGGGATCCAAAGTCTGGAAGCCAGTGGAACTCTGATCGTGGACTGGCCATGGGCATCAGTGCCGCCCTCAGCAGAGAAGAACCCCCCCAGGGTCTGCTGCCGCCTGAGCAAATTCCTTAACGAACACCCCCACCGTAGGGTGCTTCGTCCCCGCGATCTCTGCTGACGGACGCATGTCTACAATGCTCATACAGCCCTGAACGCACCGACTCGCCTCTTCGCAGCGCAGCCCACTCTGCAACAAGTCCCGCGCGGTCTCTGCCATTGATCTCCCATCACCGCACCAGACGGGCCCGCACGAGACACCCGCCACATCCGTCGCGCGCAACGTGAATGGCCAGAAACGCGCCATTAGCACGAGCCCGTTCCTTTTTTGTCTCGCCTGGCCTGCGCTTACGCACTATCACCCACCAGCGTCGCGTCGTCCCCGGTCCCGCAAAAGCTGGACAACTTAACTCACCCACCCGTCGCACGCGACGCCTCGAATGCCATAGTCGGCCCCAGGCACCATGGGCGTTCCGTCCGCCTCCGCCGCTTCTGCTCTCCAAACAGGTATCAGCTTCGCCTGATAATACATGTTTTTGTCGTCCGCGTGCTTCTCCTATGTGCTCTTCGGTTTCGCACAGAACTTTGTCGCTTCAATGCGCCAAAAACGGAAAAACCTCGCACACCAACAAACACCTCGACTCCGGCGCCCACTCCGACTCCAGTGGCCTCATGGCAGCGTTCAAAATGGCACCTTCCAAGCCCCGTCCGCTGCGACTCCACGCCGCACTCCCTCTACGAGTCGTGCCACGTTGAACCCGAAAACCAGCACAATGACGGCCCAAGATGACCCAAAACGGCTCAAAGGCCATCAAAACACCCTAATTGAGCCCCAAAAGACGAGCCCCGAGGCCCTCGGGAGTCATCTACATGCTTGTCTTCATGAGTTCGTGTTCTCGCCACTTCAGGCGCCTGGAACCCCAGGAAGGCTCAAAGGAACCCAAGCCGGCCCAAGAGGACTCCCAGATGGTCCTGGAGGTCTCCAAGACGGCCCCAGATACCACCAAGAAGACTCCAAGAGGGATATTAGACGGGTCGTCGGAGAACTTCAGGTCCTCACAGGCTTAGTTGGGCTCTTTTAGAAAGCATTTCACATCTAGCCAAAATGCGGATGTATGTTAAAGCAGATGCACACGTAGAAGTGTTATAATGATGATGCGCAAACAAGCGACAAGGCCATCCCACATTCCTGGAGCGCCGAAGGAAACCCCACTGGGGATCAGGACCGACACATCCGCGAGAGCGTCGTCTGCGTGCGCTTCACTGGTGCAAAACCCCAACCTAACCTCCCCCGCTCTGGAACCAACCCCCCCCCTTCGAGAATCCCCCACCTCCGCTCGAGAGGAGGCCTCCCCAACCTGCCCGGCGAGACCCCCCCCAACCCGCCCCTGCCCCCTCTCCGAAAGTCGGGGGGAATGGTTATAACGTCGTCGTCGTCATTTGTCAGCGAATATGTCGGTCGGGCGGGCGGGCGGGCCACGTCGTCGACGTCGTTGTGCGCGAGCCAGTCGGGCGGGACACGTCGTCGTCGTTTTCCGGCGCCGGGAATCGTCGCCGTCGCCGTCGCTGTCGGCGCCGTCATTGTCGCCGTCGTCGTCCATTGCCGGCGAGGCTGTCAGTCGGGCGGGCGGGCGGGACACGTCGTCGACGTCGTCGGTGGGCGAGTCGGTCGGGCGGGACACGTCGTCGTCTTCGTTTGCTGGCGTCGGGTGTCGTCGCCGTCCATGTCGACATCGCCGTCGTCGCCGTCGTCGTCCTCGGTCGCTTGCTGGCGCCAGGAGCCGCCGACGGCGCCTGAGAAGGGTGGGTCGGGCTGCCCCCCCCCATAACTCTGAGGGGGAAGACCGGCTCGGAGCCTCCCCGCACGACTGCCTCCAGGCGTGCTCAGAAGGCGCTCTTTCACGCGTGCCACACGCTGCGTACGCAAATGCCACGACACAGACGACCGCGAAGAGAGGCCGAGGAGATGGACAATGTAGTGCTGAGTACGCAGCAGCTGCCTGAGCATTGGCCTGCAAGTGCACCATCTTGGAATTTGCCTGAGGCTGTCAATTCGTCTCTCCCGTCCACGCAGGCATCCCAGGTGTCACCCGACGGTCACGTCACGTCTGCTTACTGGCATGCAGGCCTACTTTCTGTTCACTGGATTATCGCTTCTCGACTGTCACTTGCGACATGGTTTCGCGCAACGCTGCACTACACACACCCGTGGTATCATGCTATTCTCACTGGGCAGAGCAAACAAGCAACAAGTGTCACAAATGATTCCCAAGCTGGCATGACTTCACAATCTGAAACGGATGCCCTATGGGGTGTGCCAATATTCAGACACAGATCGTTGCGTCGAACCAAATGCAGCCAAGGAGGAAGCTTTGCTTCGCAATTTGCGAAAACCTACACGACGATGACAATCCTAGAATACTGTGAAACAACGATTGCGAATCGCAGCCACGAGCACAAGTCGTGCGATTCCATCAACTTGGATGAATGCGATGTTGAAGGCGTGCCGCGTTCCTGGCTGGTCCCCAAAGCCTCAGCGGGTCCTGGAAAGCGTTCGACACAGAGCCGTACTAACACGTTCACTGCTCTCTAACGTGCACTGAGACCTTTGCACGACGGAATGGTCGGGTAGCGCAAAGGACCCCATTGAGCCGAGCATCTGGAAGGACGCATGGGCAGAAGAGTGCGCGATTGGCAATTCTTTGGAAAACCTGACCGGACAAGAACGGGAAGCGTCGCTTTAGTCCACCAAGCATGTGGAAAATGCTCTGTTGTTGTTATGCCGCGCAGGTATGCCGTGGCGCGCGTGTCGGCGTGCGTGCGGGGTGGGTTTCGCTGTGCTCCTGTGTGTTCTGCCGTGCTCCTGTTCTGCCGTGCTTCTGTGTTCTGCCGTGCCTCTGTGTGCTCTGTGTGTTCTGCCGTGTTCCTGTATCTGCCGTGCGGATCGTCGCGGTGGTCGTTTTGGCAGAGCTTCTGGGCGCACACGGCAGAAAAAGATCAGGAGCACGGCAGAATAGGCCCCAAGAGCGAAGGAGCACGGCAGAGAAAGACAAGGAACACGGCAGAATAGACCCCAAGAGCAAATGAGTACGGCAGAATACACCCCAAAAGCTAAGGAGCACGGCAGAAAATGACCAGGAGCACGGACCTCAAGAGCTAAGGAGCAGGCAGAAAAAGACCAGGAGCATGGCAGATTAGGCCCCAAGAGCGAAGGAGCACAGGAAAAAAATGATCCCAGTGCGACCCTACCTAGGAGTTGGAACCCCTAGGAAAGCAGCATTAGTAGTAACAGTAACGCTAAGCTAAAGCTAAGCTAAACGCTAAGCTAAACGCTAAGCTAAAGCTAAGCCACAGCTAAGCTAAAGCTAAGCTAAAGCTAAGCTAAAGCTAAGCTAAAGCTAAGCTAAACGCTAAGCTAAAGCTGAGCTAAAGCTGAGCTAAAGCTAAGCTAAAGCTAAGCTAAAGCTAAGCTACAGCTAAGCTACAGCTAAGCTAAAGCTAAGCTAAAGCTAAGCTAAAGCTAAGCTAAACGCTAAGCGAACAGCTAAGCGAAACGCTAAGCTAAAGCTAAGCTACAGCTAAGCTAAAGCTAAGCTAAAGCTAAGCTAAAGCTAAAGCTAAAGCTAAAGCTAAAGCTCCCAGGGGACTGGGAGGAACCGCTCCCAGGGGACTGGGGGAACCGCCCGGGGCGCTTTACACTGCCCGGCCCCTTTAAGCTAAGAGAGTAAGAACCCTTCTAGGCAGAGCCTAGGTAGGGAACCAGGAGCACGGCAGAATAGACCCCAGGAGCTAAGGAGCAGGGCTGGATATGCCTCAAGTGCGAAGGAGTACGGCAGAGAAAGATCAGGAGCACGGCAGGATAGACCCCAAAAGCTAAGGAGCACGGCAGAGAATGACCAGGAGCACGGCAGAATAGGCCCCAAGAGCGAAGGAGCACGGCAGAAAAAAACAGAAGCACGCCAGAGTAGACCCCGAGAGCTGAAGGAGTGCGGGAAAATAGACCCCAAGAGCGAAGGAGCAAACCAGAAAAAGACGAGGAGCACAGCAGAATAGAACCCAAGAGACAAGGAACACGGCAGAATATGCCCCAAGTGCGAAGGAGCACGGCAGAAAAAAAAAGCAGGAGCACGGCAGACAAAGACCAGGAGGAGCACAGCAGAATAGGCCCCATGAGCGAAGGAGCACGTCGGAAACAAACCAGGAGCATGGCAGAATAGACTCCAAGAGCTGCCGAGCACGGCAGAAAAAGACCAGGAGCACGGCAGAATAGACCCCAAGAGCTAAGGAGCACGGCATAATGGACCCCGAGAGCGAAAAAAATGCCAGAACAAAGACCAGGAGCACGGCAGAAGATGCCCCAAGAGCTAAGGACGACGGCAGAAAAGACCGAAATACAGCAGAAAAGGCCCGAGGAGCCAAGGAGTACGACAGAAAAGACCAGGAGCACGGCAGAATAGGCCCGAAGAGCGAAGGAGCAAACCAGAAACCGACGAGGAGCACGGCAGAATAGAACCCAAGAGACAAGGAGCACGGCAGAAGATGCCCCACATACGAAGAAGCACGGCAGAAAATGACAAGGAGCACGGCAGAATAGACCCCCAGAGCTCAGGGGCACGGCAGAAAAAAGACCAGGCCCACGGCAGATTAGACCTCAAGAGCTAAGGAGCAGGCATAAAAAAAGACCAGGAGCACGGCAGATTAGGCCCCAAGAGCGAAGGAGCACGGCAGAAAAAGACCAGGAGCACGGCAGAATAGACCCCAGGAGCTAAGGAGCAGGGCTGGATATGCCTCAAGTGCGAAGGAGTACGGCAGAGAAAGACCAGGAGCACGGCAGGATAGACCCCAAAAGCTAAGGAGCACGGCAGAGAATGACCAGGAGCACGGCAGAATAGGCCCCAAGAGCGAAGGAGCACGGCAGAAAAAAAAAAAGCACGCCAGAGTAGACCCCGAGAGCTGAAGGAGTGCGGGAAAATAGACCCCAAGAGCGAAGGAGCAAACCAGAAAAAGACGAGGAGCACAGCAGAATATAACCCAAGAGACAAGGAACACGGCAGAATATGCCCCAAGTGCGAAGGAGCACGGCAGAAAAAAAAAAAGCAGGAGCACGGCAGACAAAGACCAGGAGCACAGCAGAATAGGCCACATGAACGAAGGAGCACGTCGGAAACAAACCAGGAGCATGGCAGAATAGACTCCAAGAGCTGCCGAGCACGGCAGAAAAAAAACAG
Organism: Prorocentrum cordatum; assembly: GCA_963575745.1. Lineage (NCBI taxonomy): Eukaryota > Dinophyceae > Prorocentrales > Prorocentraceae > Prorocentrum > Prorocentrum cordatum. Next base: position 262,528 of record CAUYUJ010015156.1, on the reverse strand, counting down.
GAGCACGGCATAATAGACCCGAAGAGCTAAGGAGCACGGCAGAAGATGCCCCAAGTGCGAAGAAGCACGGCAGAAAATGACCAGGAGCACGGCATAATAGACCCGCAGAGCTCAGGGGCACGGCAGAAAAGACCAGGACCACAGCAGAAAAGGCCCGAGGAGCCAAGGAGTACGACAGAAAAGACCAGGAGCACGGCAGAATAGGCCCGAAGAGCGAAGGAGCAAACCAGAAAAAGACAGGAGCACGGCAGAATAGAACCCAAGAGACAAGGAGCACGGCAGAAGATGCCCCAAGTGCGAAGAAGCACGGCAGAAAATGACCAGGAGCACGGCAGAATAGACCCCCAGAGCTCAGGGGCACGGCAGAAAAAGACCAGGACCACAGCAGAATACCCCAGAGCTAAGGAGCACGGCAGAAAAAGACCAGGAGCACGGCAGGATAGGCCCCATGAGCGAAGGAGCACGGCAGAAACAAAAACAAAGAGCACGGCAGAATAGACCTCAAGAGCTGAGGAGCACGGCAGAAAAGGCCCCAAGAGCGAAGGATCATGACAGCAAAAAAACAGGAGCACGGCAGAACAGACCCCAAGAGCTGAGGAGCACGGCAGAATAGGCGCCAGGAAAGAAGGAGCATTGCAAAACACGACCAGTGACCAGGAGCACGGCAGAATAGACCGCGAGAGCTAAGGAGCACGGCAAGATAGATGCAAGAATACAGCATCATACGCCCCAAGGAAGAAGGAGTATGCAAGAAAAACACAAGGAGCACGGCAGAATAAACCCCGAAAGCGAAGGAGCACGGCAGAATATGCTCCAAGAGCTAAGGAGCACGGCAGAAAACGACCAGGAGCAGAGCAGCATAAGCCCCAAGAACAAAAGATTGTGACATAAAATGGCCAGGAGCATGGCATAATAGGCCCGTAGAGCGAAGGAGGACGGCACACACAAAAAAACGAGCATTGCAGAATAGACCCCGTGAGCGAAGGAGCACGGCAGAACTGCTCATTCTCTGCCTTGCTCTTTTTTCGCCAGCCATGTTCCGCCCGATGTTTTGAGGATGTATGCAGCGAGAGCGCGATGTTTAAAACGAGAGGTAGTAAAAACGCCACTCCAAGATAGCATTGTTGTTAGGATGTCTCAGGCGAGACGCTCGTTTTTGAACATCCGTCGAATTCGCGGCTTCCCATGTTTAAGGGATGTCTCAGGCGAAACGCTCATGTTTGATGAAATCGATGTTGTGAACAGTTCATTTTTGTAAGGATGTCTCAGGCGAAATCGCCATTTTGGATCGTCTCGAGGGCGCTCCTGGGAGTCAAATTTAGGCTTGTTTGGGTGGGGCCGTTGGGGGCCTTCTTGATGCCTTACAAAACCGTTACAGTCCGATGTTACACATATTCATTTTTTCAGGATGTCCCTAGCGAAATCGTCATTTTTAGATGACTGGCTTAAACCATCTAGAAGCCTTTTCAGGAGCGATCCCAAGACGATGTTAAAACAGCAGTTTTCAAAACGATGTTGTTCGATGTGCTATTTTTTTGGAGATGCCCCTAGCGAAATCACTATTTTCAGCAACCTTGAGGGCGCTCTTGGAGCCATGTTGTGGCCTTCTTTTGCTTCCGGATGCCCTCCTAAGATCATTACGATGCGATGTCGCACGCATCAATTGTTTGAGGATGTCCCTACCGAAATCGACATTGTTGAAGGCTGTCTTGGGCCGTTTGGAAGCCTTTTCAGAAGCAAAGTCAAAACTATGTAAGAACAACAGTTTTCAAGTCGATGCTGGTGTATGTTTTCACTTTTTGAGGATGTCCCTAGCGAAATCGCTATTCTCGGAAGTCCCCCAATCGTTCTGACAGCCATCTTGACGTGCTTTTTGGCCTCTCATTTCGTCATCTTGAGGTACTTCGAGAACGATATCAAGACGACGTTGAGGACATCTCATTTTGTTGAGGATGTCCCTAGCGAAATGCAAATGTTCTGCCGTGCTCTTCGTTCTGGTCCGCCGTGCTGCCGCTCGTTTTCTGAGGATATCCCTAGCGAAATCGCAATTCTTAACATAAGAGTTAGTTAAAGACTTCAGTCGTCATCTCATGTTTTCGAGGATGTCCCGAGCGAAACGCACATGTTCACAGACGGCGACATTTCGCTGTCATCAACTTGTCGAGGATGTCTCGAGCGAAACGCTTGTTTGTGTTAAACGCGATGTCGCGAAGATCTCGTTTTTGTGAGGATGTCTCACGTAAAATCGCCATCCCGAGGATTCCGCTAAGCCTGTATACCGTGCGACCCGCCACCCCCTATAGTTAAGAGATCTCTTACTGATATGAGGAGGATTCAGCCAAAACGTCTAGCTCGCTTCTCGTTCCTCGAAGACGCTTCCGTCATCCGCCGACCCTGTCGGCGTGTGTGAGGGGCTTCTCCGTTCGACTCGTCGTCTCCGTCGTCTCCGTTCTCCCCCTCCCAGGGCTCTCCTCCTCAAGCGCGCTATCCAAAGCGAAATTAAACGACGTCGTAGTGGAGTCGAAGGGAAGCCCCTTCCCTTTGATCCCTTCCCCGCAGGGGGGGGGGGGCCGGGGCAGATACGACGCCCGCCGGGGCGCACTTTCCTCGAGCGGGCACGCACGGGATGCACTTCCTCCTCCTCCTGGTCCTCCTCCTCCTCCTCCTTTCCTCCTCCTCCTCCTCCTCCTCCTGCTCCTCTCCTCCTTCTCCTCCTCCTCCTCCTCCTCCTCCTCCTCCTCAGAGGCGGGGCACGCCCGAGATGCACTTCTTCCTCTTCCGGGAGCACGTCCCAAGTCAGAATATCACACTCCCGGGGCGCACTTTCTTCGAGCGGGCACACAAAGGATGCACTTCTCCTCCTCCTCCTCCTCCTCCTCCTCCTCCTCCTCCTCCTCCTCTTCCTCCTCCTCCTCCTCCTCCTCCTCCTCCTCCTCCTGCTCCTCCTCCTTCTCCTCCTCCTCCTCATCCTCATCCTCCGCTGCCTCCCCCCACTCCTAGCCCTTTCGATCAGGGTCGGCGGCACCAGCCGTCAGGCCTCTCCAATAATCAGAAAAAGGATCGAAGAGAGGCTGCATGTGCACAGGACTCAACTGCGAAGCAGGAGCGGAAAGGAGGGGGAGGGACCAGAGGAGAGGAAGGAGGAAGACGGCAAGAGAGAGAGGCAGTGAAAGTGCAATCTGGATGGCACTCCAAAGAACTGTGTGGAACACCGTCAACGTGGCCAGCCGGGACAGCAGTGGGCTTCCCAAGCGTCGTGGACGGAGGAGGATAAGTGCCACCATCGTCAAATAAATGAGTGCGAGCATACACATAGAGAAACTAGCAATGACTAGATATTTGCTCATATATGAACACCATGATGGCGTTCATGCTCGTCTCATACAGCGCTGATCGCGAGTTTACCCTCAATGGCGAAAAGATCCAGCATCGCCGCAAAGAAAGCAAGAGCTGCGGGGGTACCACAGGCACTATCCAATGTCGCCGGAGGACCCTGCATCTTCCCGAAGCCGTTCTTCAGGGTGGCCTTCGACAACGGGGCGCTCACAACAAAAACGCCAGCGACTGGAACTGCAAGCCCCAGGTGCTGCCGGGTCGGTTTTGGAGGTCGCCGCGGCGGTTGTGGCGGCCACAAATCGGGGCAAAGCTTTTGTCCCCCGTTCCAGCCCCCTCCTCCCTGGCGCAGGGACAGCGAGGGAGAGGAAGGCAGGGCAAACCGAGGGCTGAGAAGGAGGAGGGGGGGAGCAGAAGAGGACGGAGACGCAGAGGAGCTCGTCCTGGCATCCAGGGCTGCCGACGCCACCTACGCTCCTCCTGGATCCTGGGGTGCCCGCTCCCTCGGTCCCTTCCCGCGCCTTCTCCGTACCTCCCCTCTCTCTCATGTCGTCCCCGCTCCTGGTCACTCCCCCCCACCTCATGGCACGCCCCTAACCGTTCGGCCAAGCGGAGCCATAGTCAACATGGTCCCCCCCCCGCCCGACTGGGCGGGGTGCAGCCTTAGGGCATCAAAAGGACGCCGGTAGTTATCGACATGTCAACAAAGAGGAATGAGGAGGAGGAGGAGGAGGAGGAGGAGGAGGAGGAGGAGGAGGAAGGGGGAGGGGGAGGGGGAGGGGGAGGGGGAGGGGAGGAAGAGGGGGAAGGGGAGGGGGAGGAGGCAAGATAGATACGCTCGCGTCATATCTGACGTCCTACCCCTCCCTCCCATCCTTCTCCATGGCGTAGATATCCTCTCTATTCGCACGGTCGGATGTCGTAGCAGGGCATTGCATTACATGGCATAGCATGGTGTTGAAGATTAACGCGTAGCCTGACGCCCCAAAGTGGGGGGGGGCTTCTGCGGTCCAAAAAAACCTACGAACCGGCACCGAATGTGTAATCACTTCCGATGATTGCTTTGGTGGGCCATTTTCTAGTTTTGAGGTCCTACCACCCCCTGGATAAAAAGTGGTGATCGGCACAATGCCAGGGAACAACCTCTGGGTCTTCGCCAATCGAGAGAGAGAGAGAGAAAGGGGGGGGAAAAAAAAACAACAAAAAAAAAAAAAAAAAAACTTCGACATTCGATCGTTCCCAAGTAATTAACTCCCAGACAGAGTCGTGACCCGAACTGAGGAACGGCGACGCAGGGGTGGACGAGACGCGCGGTTGCTAGGACAGCCCAAACGAAATCGTCATTATTTGGCGGTGTGAAGAGCGGTCGGAAAATACCCTGGGAGGAGTCATCAGGCGATATCGCCACTTTCAAGCGGCATGGAGATGGATCTGATTGCTCTCTGAGGAAGTCTCACGCGAAATCGCCACTTCCAAATGTCGCGGCAAATTTGCAGATCGACCTGGAAGGCGATCGGAAAGTTGTCTCCCGGCGGAGCCGGGTGCCGGTGACTGACTGACTGACTGACTGACTGACTGACTGACTGACTGACTGACTGATCGACTGACTGAACGTCAGGAGGGCACCTTGAAAAGCACATTTCAAACCGCCCGCGGGCGCGCAACCGCAACTGGGCGACACATTTCGACCCGTCCGCGGGCGCGCAACCGCAACCGCAACCGGGCGACACATGTCAACCCGCCCGCGGGCGCAACCGCAACCGCACTTGGGCGACACATTTCAACCCGCCCGCGGGCGCGCAACCGCAACCGCAACTACGCGACACATTTCGACCCGCCCGCGGGCGCGCAACCGCAACCGCAACTGGGCGATACATTTCAACACGCCCGCGGGCGCGCAACCGCAACCGCACCTGGGCGACACATTTCAACCCCCCGCGGGCGCGCAACCGCAACCGCAACTGGGCGACACATTTCATTTTTCGGCGGGCGCGCAAATTTAAACACACTTTCCCGCCCGCGGGCGCGCAACCGCAACCGTGGGCGACACATTTCGACCCGCCCGCGGGCGCGCAACCGCAACCGCAACTGGGCGACACATTTCAACCCGCCCGCGGGCGCGCAACCGCAACTGGGCGACACATTTCAGCCCGCCCGCGGGCGCACAACCGCAACCGCAACTGGGCGACACATTTCGCCCCGCCCGCGGGCGCGCAACCGCGACCGCTACTGGGCGACACATTTCAAACCGCCCGCGGGCGCGCAACCGCAACCGCACCTGGGGGACACATTTCAACCCGCCCGCGGGCAGGAGGAGGACGAAGAGGACAGGAAGCAGGTGAAGGAGAAGGATGATCTGGTGCAGGAGCAGGTGGAGGAGGACAGGGAGGAGGACGAGGAGGAGGTAAGGGATGAGGAGGAGGAGGAGGAGGAGGAGGAACAGCAGGACGAGGAGGAGGAGGAGGACGAACAGGAGGAGGAGGAGGAGGAGGAGGAGGAGGAGGACCAGGATGGCCAGGAGGAGGAGGAGGACGATGGGGAGGGGGATGCCAGGGTGGTGCTGCATGAGAAGGTGCACGAGCAGGTGCTTATTGCGAAAGACGGAGGAGGAGGAGGAGGTGGTGGACGTCAAGGAGGATATGGGCGTGGAGGTGGATGTCCTCCTCGCAGTCTCCGGGCAGGACCCGCGGATTCCCGCCGGGACATTGCAGCGGGGAATCCCCATTCCACGCTGCTGCCTTTGATTGTTGAGGAAGTCTCAGGCGGAATCGCATTTTCAGACGCTGGCCCCATTTGGCCGTTGTCACTTTAAAAGGGGCGAGATACGCATTGCAATTCCCGAATCGGCCCCAAGTCCAACATTGTCCCAGGGCCCCGGGGCCTAACGGGAGGCCAACCGTGTTTTCTCGATCCCCACGGTCTCCACTTTTTAATCCAGCGAGTTGCATTTTGGAGGGACCGAAAACCATGCCGTGGCATGGCGCTAGAAATAATGACGCCAGCGCTGCAGCGGGAGCACGACTCGGAATGAGCGGAAGCGCGGAAATGAAGCCAGCGCTACAGCGGGAGCACGATTCGGAACGAGCGGAAGCCCGAAAATGAGGCCAGCGCCTCAGCGAGAGCAGCATTTTGAAACAAAAAACACTCGCCGACATCCTGTGGAAAAGACAATAAGCGAGGGGTGGCCGAACACTCCGAGACAGATCCCGCCACAGACTGAGGGGAGAGAAGAGAATAGTATTGCACTCCTAGTGAGTTATTGTAGCAGGAGGAGGAGGAGGAGGAGGAGGAGGAGGAGGAGGAGGAGCAGGAGGAGCAGCAGCAGCAGCAGCAGCAGCAGCAGCAGGGGAGGCGAAGAGGGGAGGGGGAGTGAGGGGGAGTGGGGGGGGGAGGGGAAGTGGGAGAAGGAGGGGGATTGGAAGGAGGCAAGCTGCGTGCGTGCGCTCGCGTCAAATCTGACGTCGTACACCTCCCTCCCATCCCTTACCATGGCGTAGATCTCCTCTCTATTCGCACAGTCGGATATCGTAGCGTGGCATCGCATTATATGGCATAGCATCATGTTGAAGATCAACGCGTAGCATGACATATCATGGCGTGGCGACGCCCCAAAGTGGGGGGGGGCTTCTGCGGCCCAAAAAAAATCAACACATCGGCACAGAATGTGTAAACACTTCCGATGGTTTTTTTCGGTGGTATGTTTTTAGATTTGGGGGCTTGTTTGGAAGGACCGAAAACCATGCCGCGGCATGGTACTGGAAATAATGACGCCAACGCTGCAACGGGAGCACGACTCGGAACGAGCGGAAGCGCGGAAATGAGGCAAGCGCTGCAGCGGGAGCACGATTCGGAACGAGCGGAAGCGCGGAAATGAGGCGAGCGTTGCAGCGGGAGCACGTTTCGGAACGAGCGGAAGCCCGAAAACGAGATCAGCACCCCAGCGGAAGCAGCATTTGTTTTGGGGAAAAAATGGAATCCTGCGTCTAAAAACAATACGCGGAGGTGGCCCGGGTATCTTCAGGACGTCATCAGGGGAGAGAGGAGACTAGTTTTCACATCCCACCAGCCCTCTGGGCGACAGGTGGTCTAACGAGGGTCTCTTTCCTCTTCCACGACCCCTCGTCCCTGCGGGGAGGGGAACCCTCCCCCTCCTCTCCCTTGGTTTTTTGGGGGAGGGGGCCCGATGTGTCAGAGTGTCATTTCTCGGCCCCTGGGAGGGTCATTTTTTGACACCCCTCACGAGGATCGTGGCCCCCGAGGGGGGGAGCTAATTGCATCGAGGGCCCTTCTCCTTTGACCCACCGCCTCCAAGATGGCCCCCAGAGGCCCCCCCAGGGCTCCCAAGAGGCCCCCAAGAGGGCTCCAAGAGCGCCCCAAGAGGCCCCAAGAGGCCTCCAAGAGGCACCCGAGAGGCACCCAGGAGGCCCCCGAACGGGCTCAGAGAGCCCCAGATGACCTCCAGGATGGCTCAAGATAGCCTCGCTTGCTTTTTGGCTATGCATGTATTTTCCTTTCTCCCCCCGTCAGATCTCATGGGCATCATTTCTGGATGGGCTGGTGGGGGGGATACTTTTTGGCCAACAGGCTCGCGAGGCGGGTCGAAAGCCGTCCGAACACTAGTCGGGCCGCGACTAGGCAGCAGGAAAAGAAAGGCAAGCGAAGCGAGCGAGCGGGCAGCCACTCAGAAGGAGAGCCAGAACCGATACTCCCAAACCCGGTGGCGTTGGTAATCCCGGTAACGACAAGGAAGTAAGCGCAGCCAAAATGGCGCGGCGGCGCGACCATAAACACGCAGAGGTCGATCGCTCGGTGTGAGTCAGGCAAACAGCACCGTCAGCTGGTGGGGACACGCGAAGCGTCAAGAAGTGTGTAATTGGAGAAGGAGGAGGGAGGAGGATGAGGACGAGGACGATGACGACGAGGACGAGGACCAGTGTAAACTCAAGACGCATCAACTATGTTGCATGAAACCCTCTCTCTCCCTCTTCGCAGGTCCGTACAAGACTTTTTTTTCATTGCGGGAGGTGCCCCGCTGGAAGACAACCGTTTGAAAGTCGTCGATCGACGCCGCGAATCAACTTAACTATTGCGTCCAGACCATCCAATATCGTGCCAGAACACCACTCCTGGGACACATCAACGCGACTGCTGCGTCCTGACAATCCTGAACCAAGCCAGACACACAACTCTTGGGCATTCAACTTTATAAATCCTTGAAGCAGCTGCGAACTCTTGAAATGAGCACGGCGCTACGGCGAGAGTCACAGTTTGAAAAGGAACTGCCCTCCATCCTCGAAACTGCGGCAAACTTACAAACGAATGTGCGCGGCGGTAAGGTGAGAGCTACATTTGGAAAGCGGCCCGCCCTCCATCCGTGAAGTTGCAAACTCGTAAGACGAACGTGCGCGGTGCTAAACTAAAATGAGTGCCACATTTTGAAAACGAGCCGCACTGCATCCGTGAAACTATTTAAGATTTCATGTTTCAGGGTCATAGACGGTGAGGAAATCTCGGGCGAAACGCCCAGCCCGCCCTACCGCCGGCACGTCTGGGGGTGCGACAGGGAGGCTGCATTTAGAAGGGAAGGGAATGGAGGAGCAGGCGGAGAGGAAAAGCCGAGGAGAAGGAGGGGTGACGGGCGGTTCCTCTCCCCTGAGCTGTAAGTGCACTGGGGCCGAAAGCTGAGAGATTGGGAGCCGGCTCGCCAGGCCTCCGGCACGCGAGGGCTTACCCGTAGATGTTTCTGTGTGTGTGCTTGTGTCTGTGCTTGTGTTTGTGTCTGTGCTCGTGCTTGTGATTCGTGTTCGTGTGTGTGTGTGTGTTGCTTGGACGGCGGGCACGTAGCTGGCGCCACCGTGCTGAGCCGCCGCCTACACCGTGGCGCACTGAGAGCGGCAGCAGCTCCGCCACCGCCGGCGGACAGGGTCGGTGTCGCCGGGCGTCCCAGCCACCTCTGCGTCCGCTTCCTGCTCCTCGCCCCTGTCTGGTCCCCCCCCTATGCTTTGCCTCCGTGGGCCGTCCAACGATCTCGCGCCAGACCTTCACCCGGCACGGCCTGCTGGTGTCACCAGCAGTAGGCGGGGCTGTCAGCGGCTGGCGTCGCTGGGCTTCCCAGCCACCTCTCTGCCTCCTCCACTCTCGCTCGTTCTCTCCCTCTCTCTCTCTCTCTCTCTTGCCTGGCCCAGTCGCTCTCTCTCTCTCTCTCCTCTAATCTCGGCTCGAGGGCCTCCTGGACCAGGCGCAGCCAGCAGACGCAAAGCCTTCCGCGCCCATCCCCCTAGCCTGGCGAGACCATACCTGCGCCAGCGGCACAGAGCCGATTCGCGCCGCCTCCTTCAGTAAGGCTCGCAGCCATGGCGCCCAAGCGACAGGGCCGCATTCCTCGTCAGCCTTCCAAGCCGCCCAAGGCGAAAGCCAAAGGCCGCCGAGCCCCCGAGCCCGAGAGCCTTCCCGCACGCAAGGCGGCCTGCGTCGCAGCGCTCCAGAGCAGCCGCGGCGTAGAGCGTGCTTTGCAGGTCTATGACGACGATCTGGCCCACAAGCACAACAGCGAACTCGACACTATCTGCTTACAGCACCGCGCTAATGCCACCAAGCTCTACGCTGAGCTCATGAACCTTTGCGCTCGCCACCACATCAGCTCTACGAGCGCTCACTACGAGCGATGTAAGACAACACAACGTGAGACGGCCTGACGCAACAGCGTCCCCTGGCCAATCTGCCACTCGACAGGGTGCGGGCAAGCAAGTCATCAGCCTTGACGATAGCCACTGGACGGTGCCAGTCACCATCGTACCTGACAGGGCCCCAGGTAGGGTGCACTACGGAAGTGGTATCTCCCTCCACTCCTTGGAAGAGGACGCAATTGTGCTCGAACTGTTGCGTGCCCAAGACGCCCCCCTGGCCATCGCGGTCACCGGGCTTGGTGCGGAAGAGGCAACCCCTGTCATGAACCCTTGCCACGAAGCCCACGCCAGGACATGTCGACGGCACGCCATACCAATTCGGCCGCGCCGCACTTGAAAGCGTCCTGTGCGCTCTTCGAACAGTCGACACCTGGAGTGCTGGGCTAGCACGGTGGCGGGATTTGCCGCAGGCCAACGGCCAACGTCTATTAGAGGTGCGTTGAGGACCGAATTTCGTGCCATCGTCTGTCCCAGCCGTGCGCCCGATAGAAAGGGGTTACCGTCTAACGGCGCCCTTGCGCACCGATTCCGTGACAGGAACAAGCCGCTCCTTAGCGCATTCTGTCAGCACCACTGCGCTCGCGTCGTGTAGGAGGTTGTGAACTGCCCGCACGCGCGCATGACATGTCCCAGTTACAATGGCCACGGCTTGTCCCTGAGATTGTATGTGCTACTTTGGCAGGATATCCAACGAAGGTGGCCGAAACTTGGCTCACTCACTCCTCATGGGTCAATACTGGGCCCACCGTGGTGCGACTCATGTTCTCCGTGCTGCACATCAGCCACGGCCTCGCTGAGAGCTCTCTGGGGTCACGGGCTATTGAAGCCTACGGGGCCAACGGTAACACGACCGAGCAGGGGCTAATGCGGGTGGGCGTATGTGAAAACACATCGCCATAGACACCCACAAATGTTCACGGTGCCCGCTGTCTGGTGGCTACCTTCCTTCTGTGTCGTGCCAGAGTTATCCCTCGGGTGCCTCGGGTCGCGGATCCATTGAGCTGCAGCCGTTCGTGCGCTGTTCTTCCATGCTGGCGTGTGCCTTCTCACTCGTGCGATGTCGCTCAGTTGGCCTGGTCCGTTTGCTTGTGCGCTTCTTCCCCGCTCCTCCCGCGCCTCCCCTGTCCGAATCCTCGTCAGCCCGCAGCACTCGTTGCGACGCAGCCGCTCCACCATCGGGCTGTGTCTCGACGCTCCGCCTCCTCCGGCACCCCGCGGGCCCCACGATGCCTCGGCTACCGGTGCTGCTCGCCTTTGCCACGGCTCCCGGGCCGTGCGCCGCCGCTCCGGAGCGCCCGCCAGAGGCAGCTGCTCGTGCCGTCTACGACGGGCACCGTGCGGGCCCGTGGGCGGCTGCACGAGCCGTGCCCGGAGGCGGCGGCTGGCGCTCCTGCCGACGGCCAGGCCCCCAAACCACGCTCACGAGGGTCGGTGCACGCGGGGTGCAGTTGTGGATGCCATGACAGTGGACACTCGAAGAATCTGATCATTGGACTAAAGATGTGCTTCACAGGTGTAAAGAAACATGTTCTAAAAATGTTGCAAGCATGCTGTTGACATGTTTAGAATATGTTTGCACGCTGAGTACAGGTGTGGATGCCATGACACTGGACACTCTAGCAATCCGATCATTGTATTAAAGATGTGATTCAAAGGTGTTTTAAACAGAAACATGTTCTAAAAATGTTTCAAGCATGCTTTCGACATGTTTAGAATATGTTTGCACGCTGAGTACAGGTGTGGATGCCATGACACTGGACACTCTAACAATCCGATTATTGGATTAAAGATGTGCTTCAAAGGTGTTTTAAAAACAAGAAAACATGATCTAAAAATGTTTCAAGCATGCTTTTGACATGTTGAAAATCTGTTTGAGACATCTTTCAGACATCTGGAAATTATTTGGCAGCATGCCTTCCTCTCCATTAATCGACTTCTCAAGAGTACAGTCGACCCATGTGGTCAGGCCGCACGATAAGGATGCAAGGGCCTTGGAAGGCCACTCGAAGCTTTTCGAGCGGGGCGCGGCCAGCGAAGGCGGCCAAGGATGGGCCCAAGGGCAAGGATACCAGGGCAATTACCCCTGGGAAGGCTGCCCATCCTTACCACGCGGGTTGAGTCTAAGTGGCCCTGTCGGACGTGGAGCGTGCCAATTGCTTGGCTCGGGCGGAGCAGACGGCAACGGTCAGTGGTCGTGCCCGCTCGTGCGCGGCGTTTGCTCACTGCTCAGGCGCATCGTGTCGAGCTTCTGGGTGCACTGGAGGGACCCGCGCCGGCAGCTTCGGCGGAGCCGCGTCGGACGCCGGTGTCGGCGCCGCTTCGAGATCCTCGTCGAAGTGCTCGCAACACAGCGGAAGTGTGGCCAGACGGGTCTCGCATCGCGTCCGGAAGGTGATCGCGGTGGCCCTGGCCAGGGCACGATTCAGCGCTCCACGCCTCCGACTGCTGCATAAAAAACCGAGCGAAGGTGCGCAAAGTCGTGAGTGCGACGAGGGGGAGGAGCAGGGGCAGGAGAGGGAGCAGGAGGACGAGGACCAGGAGGGGAAAGCGAAGGAGGCAGGGAGAGCGGGACAGAAGGGAGGGGGGAAGGAGGAGAACGCAGGAGAAGGAAAAGGTTACCTTTCTTCTCATGATCCTCGTCCTCTTCGTCGATGTCGATCCTCCGCGTCACCCCCTCGCCGAAGCAACGCACCTGCACCTGCACCTGCACCCTGTAGTTGACTCACGACCCGTGTCAGAGCTGCAGCTACGAGAGCAACAAAGGCAGACGACGGAGTCCTTGCAATCAACCACGAAGAGGGCGTTGAAGACGCCGTTGTACATGTTTATGATCTTGCCTGAAACGCAAGGTCAGCCGTGCACATGCCAGCATCGAATGACCGAGCGCTGATGACGAAACAACAATTCACGCCAAACGGCACTAGACCGCGATCGTTATCACATCCACGGCGTCAGCTCCACAAATGGCAAGAGAACAAAAAAATGATGAGGATGGCCGAGACCACGAAGCAGGAGCCGGACTGCAGATCGAAGCGCTCGGCCAGCGAGGACGGCGCTAGGTTTGGGTTCTCGCGAAGCTGGGGCCGACAATGCTTCTCATGCGGGCAACGCTGCACCCGCAGACCGATTCCACACCTCGGCACCCCGAGCTCCTCTGGACCTTGGGCGCCTCTGGACATTTCGCGCGCCACACGCGAGCACGTCTTGTACCAGCTGACATGCCAGCGGCTGCCGCTGCAGAGGCCTCGGGCAGGAGCGACGGACTCGCTTGGAGCACCACACAACCAAAAGAGCAACCAAAAACACAATGGGCAGCAGAAAAACGGCCCATCCCCGCCATCCAACAGGCGCATCGGAATATGGAGACTCTCGATTTTGAGGTTGTGCGACGCTGTGTGGGGCGCGGTCCTCCTCGGACTCCGAATCCGACGCCGCCCTCCTCCTCCTTCTTCCTCCTCCTCCTCGACCTCCTGCTCCTCCTCCTCCTCCTCCTCCTCCTCCTCCTCCTCCTCGTCATCATCATCGCCATCATCATCAGCATCAGCAGCAGCAGCATCAGCATCAGCATGAGCATCATCAGCATCAGCATCATCATCATCATCATCATCATCATCATCATCATCATCATCATCATCATCATCACCTCCTCCTCCTCCTCCTCCACCTCCTCCTCCACCTCATCCTCCTCTTCCTCCTCCCCCTCCTCCTTCTCCTCCTCCTCATCCTCCTCATCCCTCTTCCTTATAAACAACTCCCCCCTGTCGCACTCCGAGACGAGTCGGTAGGGTGGGCCGGGCGTTTCGCCTGAGACTTCCTCACCGCGAATGATCCTGAAGCTTGACATTTGCAGCAGCTTCACGCATGAAGGGCGGGTCAATGTCAAAATGTAGCTCTCGCCCTAGCGCCGCGTACATTCGTCTTAGAAGTGCGCAACAGCTTCAATGATGGAGGGTGGGTCGTTTCCAAAATGTGGCTCTCGCCCTAGCACCGCGAACATTCGTCTTCGAAGTGCGCAACAGCTTCAATGATGGAGGGTGGGTCGTTTCCAAAATGTGGCCCTCGCCTTAGCGCCGCGCACATTCGTCTTCGAAGTGCGCAACAGTTTCACGGATTGAGGGCGGGTCATTTTCAAATGTGGCTCCCGCCTCAGCGCCGCGCACATTCGTCGCAAACAACTACACCAATTAAATGTTGCTCTCGCCTTCACGCTGCGCACAGTCGTCCGAAAGGTTGCAAGACTTGCACGGATGGACGGCGGCTCCTTTTCAGAATGTGTTCACCGCCTCAGCGCCGCACACGTTCGTCTTGAACGTGTGCAAGAGTTTTACGGGCTGGGGACGGCTATGTTCCAAAATATGGCCCTCGCCTTAGCGCCGCGCACATTCGTCTTTACGTTTGCACAAGTTCCAAACACGGATGGCGGCTCGATGTCAAAATGTGGCTCCCGCCTCAGCGCCGCGAGCATTCGCTCTTTTTCAACATGCTGTTCTCGCGTTAGCGCCGCGCACATTCGTGTGGAAAGTTTACTATTAGTTATTGAATTCTTCCGGTTGGCGCCCCAAGAACGGTGTTCTGACACGATTTGCAAATACCAATAATGGTGGCCTCGTTGATTCGCGGCGTTGAAGTCCAAGGAATGGCGTTTTGGCACGATTGAGAATTCTCAGACGGGTGTCCTCCAACGTGGCGCTTCCGGGTGTGATAATCATTTCTCATAGGGGACCTATCAAAATGGACCTTGGAAGGAGGGTTTATTGCAACATCGTTGATGCGTCGTGGGTTTACACTGGTCCTCCGCCTCCTCCGCCTCCTCCGCATGATGCATAACTTCTCCCTGTCGCACCGCGAGTCTCGACGGTAGGGCAGGC
>CAUYUJ010015156.1:205141-242641 GCA_963575745.1 Prorocentrum cordatum | reverse complement strand
ACAGATGGAGGGCGGGTCGTTTTCAAAGTGTGGCTCTCACCTTAGCGCCGCGCACATTCGTTTCAAAAAAATCAAGAGCTTCACGGATTGAGGGCGAATCGTTTCCAAAATGTGGCTCTCGCCTTGGCGCCGCGCACATTCGTTTGAAAAATGTGCAAGAGCTTTACGGATTCAGGGCGGCTCCTTTTCAAAATGTATCTCGCCTTAGCCCCGCGCACATTCGCTTATAACAGTTGCAAGAGTTTCGCTGATTTCCATGATCAACGTACCAGAAATGGTGTTAGGAGGGATTCAGGACGATGCGGGCGCAACAGTTACGTTGATTCGCGGTGTTGGAGTCCCAGGAATGGCGTTCTGGCACAATTCAGGATCGTTAAGACGCAACAGTCAGGTTGATCCGTGGCGTTGGAATCCCGAGAACAATGTTTTGGCATGCTTCAGGGTATTCAAACGGCTGTCTTCCAACGAAGCAGTTCCCGCAATGGAAATGAACCGTTGTAGGGGCCTGTACAAAAGGAGCTTGGAGTGAGGGTGTCTTACAACATGGATGATGACTCTTGGGTTTACACTGGTCCTCCTCCTACTCCTCCTCCTCCTCCTCCTCGTCCTCGCTCCTCGCTCCTCGCTCCTCGCTCCTCGCTCCTCGCTCCTCCTCCTCCTCCTCCTCCTCCTCCTCCTCCTCCTCCTCCTCATCATCATCATCATCATCATCATCATCATCATCATCACCATCCTCCTCCTCCTCCTCCTCCTCCTCCTCCTCCTCCTCCTCCTCCTACCCCCAAGATGGTCCCAGGAGGTTTTTAGAAGACTCGTAAGACAAATTGCAGGGACATCGACGAAGCTGCCTATACAATTGTTTCCGCTACTTTTGCGCCCCCTCTGGTACGCTTCCAAGGCGGCTGTGCAACTCGGTGTTTCCACGCGCTCCTACAACAGGCTTCCAAGACGGCTGTGCAACTCTGTGCTTCCAAGGCTTCCACGAACATCCAACAACCACGAATAACAATAGGATACCCTCCCCGAACCGACCACGATCTTGTACCTCAGTCCGACTGTGGAGGCTTTGAGACGTGTTCGGCCCGTCTTAGGGGATTCCCGAAGCCTCCGAGGTCAGAGACCTCTCCCAAGACCTCGTGGGACCTCGGGGGGGTGCAGAGACCGTCGGAGAAGAGAGGGAGGAGAATGATGTGGATGGGGAGGAGGAGGAGGAGGAGGAGGAGGAGGAGGAGGAGGAGGAGGAGGAGGGGGAGGAGGAGGAGGAGGAGGAGGAGGAGGAGGAGGAGGAGGAGGAGGAGGAGGAGGAGGAGGCAGAGGAGGAGAAGGAGGAGGAGGAGGAGGGAGGAGGAGGAGGAGGATGGGGAGGAGGAGGAGGAGGAGGAGGAGGAGGAGGAGGACGAGGAGGAGAAGGAGGAGCAGGAGGAGGAGGGTGAAGGGGAAGAGCAGCAGGAGGAAGACGAAGAGCGTAAGCGGAAGGAGGAAACAGAATGAGCAGCGCGAGCACGCAGGGGAGGAGGACAGGGAAAGAAGAAACGATAACATATCGACTAGTATTGCGCGGGGCATGTCGCAACGGCGTCGGCGATGGAGATGGCCTGCGGCCGAGCTCCTTGTACTTGCCGGAAAACTCAACGCACTTCAACAAGAACAACGTGTTCGCGCCCAAACCTGTCCGAACAGACGCTAAGCAGACTGAAGGGATGGATGCGTTCAGACACATCATGAAAAAAACTATGGGCGATAACAGGTCACCAGAAGCTTTTGGATGAAGGCAAACATCGCCCCCTGCAGACCGTACCCATGAGATCGGGCGCCGACAAGGGAGAACAGACAGCGCCAATACACGGTCCAAGCCACTCCAGGAGAGACCCAGCCACTCCCCAAACAGTCCAGGGCACTCTGGAGGGCAAGCGTTGGAAGAATGTACATCGCCATCAACATGGTCGTCGCCGTCGTCATCGCCCTCACGGCAGACACCAGCATCAATTTGAGTTTGCCAAGCTAGTTTCGGGTGGGACGTTGGAGCTGACGACTCCAAGGCCATCGAACATTAAGTCTTCTCCTGTGCAAGACGTAGCCCCCCACCACCACCCCACCCCACCCATCCACCCACCCACCCATCCCAAGCCCCCATCCCTACCCACCTTACCCCACCGAAGCTGGGTCATCCCCCCCCGCGAAATTCTACCTCATTGAATATATATATATATATACACATACATACATACATACATATGAATATAATACATATATACATATATAAACATATACATATATATATATATATATACATATATGTATACATATATATATATATACATACACATACAAGACTGCATTGGCGCATCGCGCCATGCACTTTGGTCCTTTGAGTTTCGCGTGCAGGCGGCGTGCGTGCGCGTGTACACTCGCGCATGAATACGCGCATACAAATGTACACGCGCACGCGCATGCACGCTGTATATGTACATGTGTATATATATACAGTTGTAGAATGTGCACTGTTGAGGTGTTGATATGAACGTTGCTGTACCCATATGTACAACGTCGAACGATGGATGCGCACACACATGTCTACGCGTACACACATGCACGTATGCATGCATGTACACGTACACGTGCACGCGCTGGCCCGCGCAGGGAGCAACGCATAAATCCGCCGGCCACACGAGCCAGATGCGTGCCAAAAGCTCTGGTAGCGGGCCTAGCAAAGGTTCTGGCACATGCCCACGGGGCGCCCCCCGGAAGGTGCCCGGTCCAAGAATACCCCGGGCACTACTGCTCAAAAACCTCGAACAACGATGAAGGGCGCAGCGAAGTGTGATAAGCATTGCGAGTTGCAAAACTCCGTGAACCAATGGGGACTTGAACGCATACTGCGCTTTCGGGATATCCCTGAAAGCATGCCCGCTTGAGTGTCTACTATGTATCATTCCAGTTTCTGGCCTGTCCTGAACGCTTGTGTGTTTCTGTGTGCAAGAACTCCTGGGGCCCGTCCTCAAGGCTCTCAGGATCGTGTCAGAGGGCCCCAAGCGGCCTCCAGTACGGTCCAAGGTGTCCGAGACGCCCGATGATCGCTCCAAGACCGCCCAAGATAGCCTCCAGAAGGCCCAAGAGGCCTCCGAGACGCCCCAAGAGGCATCCAAGAGCACTTCCAAGAGAGCCTAAGAGACAAAAATCTGGGCCTCTTGGGGCGTCGCAGGGGCGCAGGGGGAGCCACTGGGAAGATCCTGCGGCGATTTTGAGGCGGTAGGTTCGACATGTGAGTTCGTGTTCCCTTTCCTCGGCTTCTTTGGAGCCGTATTAACGCTGTCTTGGCCCGTTTGATCGTGTTGGGGGCCGTTTTGGCATTCTCTTGGGCCATCTAAGGGCCCTCTTGGCTCGTTTTGGCAGCCTTTGCGGAGCTTCGTAGGCCGTCTTGAAGCCCGCATGGGTCGTTTTGAGCCGCTTTTGGAGCGGTTTTGGGCATTTCTTCGGGCGTCTTGAAGCGTGGGAGCGAAAGAAAACGAGGACGTCGAAATCCTTCAAAAACCAAACGGAAAAGGACGATTCTAAGCTATGTGGGCTTAATCCAGAGGCCTCGTGGAAGTGTGTGGGTGCGTTTTCAACGCATCTTGGGCAGTTTCGTGTGCTTTGGAGCTGTCGAAGAACTATCTTGGACAATATTGGAGGACTCTTTGGACCCTCCGAAGAGGACCCGAAGGCCGAAGGAACCCTTCGCAAGGGCGTCCGAGCAGCCCAGGGAGGCTTCCGAGCAGCCCGGGGAATCCGAAATTCATTTGGGGGGGCCCTGTCCGGGGTCCCCAGCCCTGTTAAGATATAAACGTAGGAAAACCATGCACGATCGCTCATCCGAAAAAAAGGCATGCCAGTCAGGCCAGCATCGAACACCCCTCCCATATCGGACACTACTACTATGTGCACATGCATTGATCTAAGAAGTGCTGGATGTTCTAAGGATACCCTGAAAGCAAAAAGCAAGCTAGCTATAAAAAACACGCGGCCACATGCCCGCGCCGCGGCGCGCGCGCATGTCAAAATCATGCACGATACCTCTGGCATCAGAACAATGTCAGGACATAGCCACCTCCAAACTATCGAAAACTTGTGGCTGCTCAACACAGACCTGCCGGAACCTTGCGCGCGCGGGCCACTTGCGCGCGCATGTCGAAGATGTTCAGCCATCATCTCGCGCCCACCGACCCTGTCGCAATGCAGTGCAGGCCACGCTGGCGCCTCCGCGCGCGCGTCGAGATGTTCCTAAAGCCACCGGTTTTTAGCGATTGCGGCACAGCGGTCTTCAACAGCATAAGATCATCAATGGCTTTGAAGAAAACTCAGGGTTTCTGGTTTGCTGCGGGCGCGCAGTTCTTCATCGTCCTCATCATCACACTCGTCATCATTATCGCCACAATTGTCTTCGTCATCGTCATCATCACCGTCGCCGTCATCATCACCGCGGCCGTGATCATTGTTATCACCGTTTTTGTTTCCCCCATTCAATCTCTGCGCGCGGGCACGTCGTCATCATCATCGCCAGAATCATCGTTGCCACCATCATTGTTTGCGCCATTAAGTTCATTATCACCACCATCGTCGTCGTCGACATTACATCTTGCCCATCACCACTGCCATCACCATCGGCTTCGCCATCATCACCACTATCATCGCCATCGTCGTGGCGCCGCAGCCGTCACCATCGCAGCCACCAATTCGCGACGCACGACGGACTTGTCTGCGCGGTTGGATTCCAAACGCTCACGCGCTGGTCGAGGTCATGGCCAGACGAGATTTGACAACAAGTTGAGGGTGGGAGGCGGAGCGTTTGCACGAGAACAGGAGATGGCGACTGCCATGTCCACAAATAAACTCTCCCCTCTAGAAAAGAATTTGGACTTAACCCCCTACGAAGGCAGGACTTGACGGTCACCCCTTAGATACTGTGTTCCTCCTATCTATTCTGCGCAATCGCTTATTCTAAAAACAAAGAATCGCATGCTGGTCGAGCCTGCCTCGACCACCCCTCTCCCGCCATCTCCTGCAAAGCCTGCTACGAAATGCGTGCGATATTGTTGAACCCTTCGGAATAGATCCAGCGCGGGCAGGCTCGCGCGCCGTCGCGCGCGCGTCAAAAAGTCATGAACACCATTCGTGTTCAAAGACATTAAAAATACAGCAACGACAAACTAACAAGGGGCAATAGTTGCTCGACCAGACAGTTGCCCGAATTCCGCGTCCGCCAGAATACAGTCAGCCACAATCGCGCGCCCACCAACTCTGTTAAATAATGCAATGATGGTCACACGTAGGCGTGTCCGCACCTGCGCGTCGAAATGCATCCGAAAGCATGTCCTGCTGAGTTCAACACCGAAGCGTTGGTAAACATATGCAAGCCACAAGGTTTCCAATAAAAGCATGCCATGATATGAATGGCTGCGGGCGCGCACTCCCTCATCATCCTCATCAATATAATCTTGACCATCAACACCAACGTCACCATCGCTGTCGTCGGTATCATCGCCGCCACCGTCATGATCGTCAAAGTCGGTGTCGTCGCCCTTCTCAAATTTCTGCGCGCGGGCACTTCCTCACCATCACATCACCAGCACAATCGTCATCATCGTCGCTAGCGCCATCGCTGCCACCGTCAATATCGTCACCATCAGCTTCATTACCATCACCATAGCCGCCGTCGACGTCACATCGTCCCCATTTCCACTGTGATCGCCATCCACGTCAGCGTCATCACCACTGCCACCATCCGCGCTGGCGGCGTGGTCGTCACAATCACCACCACCACCATCTCGCGACCTGCAGGACGGACTCGTTTGCGCGGTTGACTTCCAGGGCCCGTGCGCTCGATGAGGTCATGATCAGATAAGCTTTGCCAACAAGTTGCGGATCAGAGTGGGATGTCTGCACGCGCCCTGGAGTTGACGACTCCAAATTACCCAGAATAAATTGCACCACGTAAACTGGGCCGCAAAGATTGTACCACATAGGTCGTACCGCAGCCCCCAGTGGGACCGTCCGCAGGCGTCCCGGAAACCCAATTTGGCATTTTCACCCTCCCAATTCAGCGCTTCGTGGCCCCATAGGGAGTTCCACCGAAACCCCCAGTGGCATTTTCACCCACCCAGTGCAGCGCTTCGTGTCCCCACAGGGAGCTTCACCGACGGCCCCAGTGCTACCGCCCGCATGCGGCCCATATGGGAGCTTCACCGAAGAGGATATTCAAGTGCATATGGTTGGGTCCTTCGCCTGGATAAGGTCCTGGCCTCGACACGTGCGCGCTTGTGGCCCGCATGGTGTTGTTATTTGCAGATCCATTGATCTTGCATGTGTGAGATCAAAGGCCGAGCTCCTGGTAGGATTAGTTGTCCGGGATGAGGAAGGTGGACAAGGGGCTGTGTAGCATTAGTATTATTTGATTTCCAGTATGAGCGGTCGTGCGAAATCAATATGCAAACCCAATGCGCGGAGCTTCCTAGGGGGTCCCGGAACGCTGTGCTGGGTGGGTGAAAATGCATTGGGTTTCCGGGACGCATGCGGACGGTCCCACTGGGGGCTTCGGTGGAGCTTTTAATGGGGCCACGAAACGCTATACTGGGTGCGTGAAAATGCCAATTGGGGTGTGCGGGACGCATGCGGACGGTCCTACTGGAGGCTTTGGTGGAGCTTCCAATGGGGCTACGAAATGCTGTACTGGGTGGGTGAAACTGCCAAATTGGGAATGTGCGACGCATGTGGGCGGTCCCACTGGGGTCTTCGGTGCAGCTCCCTATTGGGGCCGCGAAACGCTGTACTGGGTAAGTAAAAATGACAAATTGCGCGTGCGGGCCGCATGCGGGCGGTCCCACTGGGGGCTTCGGTAGAGTTCCCTGTGGGGCCACGAAACGCTGTGCTGGGTAGGTGAAAATGCCAAAGTGGGCGTGCGGGACGCATGCGGGCGGCCCCACTGGCCACGAAACGCTGTACTTGGTGTGGTAGACGCATGTGGCCACCCCCACTGGGGCCTCCGATGGAACTCACTATGGGGCAACGAAACGCTGTACTGTGTGTGACGGACGCATGTGGCCACCCCCACTGGGGCCTTCGGTGGAGCTCCCTATGGGACCACGAAACGCTGTCCTGGGTGGGGGGGACGCATGTGGCCACCCCCAGTGGGGCCTTGGGTGGGGCTCCCTATGGGGCCACGAAACGCTGTACTGGGTGTGGCGGACGCATGTGGCCACCCTCACTGGGGCCTTGGGTGGGGCTCCACATGGGGCCACGAAACGCTGTATTGGGTGTGGCGGACGCACGTGGTACCCTCAATTGGGGCCTTACGTGGAGCTCCTTCTGGGGCCACGAAACGCTGTATTGGGTGTGGCGGACGTATCTGGTACCCCCACTGGGGCCTTACGTGGAGCTCCCAGGCCACGACACGCTGTACTGGGTGTGGCGAACTGGGGCCGTACGTGGAGCTCCCTATGGGGCCACGAAACGCTGTACTGGATGTGGCGGACGCATGTGGTACCCCCACTGAGGAAGAGACGCGGGGACCGTTTCTTCAACACGAGGACCCAACACCACACGATGGTTGGGAAATTAGCCTGGCGAAGGACCCAACCATATGCAGTTGTGAATACCGCAATTTTGCTGGGTGGTGGCGGACGCATGAGGGCGGTGCCACTGGGACCTTCGGTGGAACTCCCTATAGGGCCACGAAACGCTGTACCCGGTGGGTGAAACGAAGGGAGCAAGGACTGTGCTGGGTGGTGGCGGACACATGCGGGCGGTGCCACTGGGACCTTCGGTGGAGCTCCTTTTTTATGGGGCCACCAAACGCTGTACTGGGTGGGTGAAACGCAGGAAGCACGGGCGGTGATGGGTGGTGGCATGCGGGCGGTGCCACTGGGACCTTTGGTGGAGCTCCCTATGGGGCTACGAAACGCTGTACTGGGTGGGTGAAACGCAGGGAGCAAGGGCTGTGTTGGGTGGTGGCGGACGCATGCGGGCGGTGCCACTGGGACCTTCGGTGGAACCCCGTATGGGGTCACGAAACGCTGTACTGGGTGGGTGAAACGCAGGGAGCAAAGGCTGTGCTGGGTGGTGGCGGACAAATGCGGGCGGTGCCACTGGGACCTTCGGTGGAGCCCCTCTTTATGGGGCCACGAAACGCTGTACTGGGTGGGTGAAACGCAGGGAGCACGGGTTGTGCTGGGTGGTGGCGGACGCATGCGGGCGGTGCCACTGGGACCTTCGGTGGAGCCCCCTTTGGGGGCACGAAACGCTGTACTGGGTGGGCGAAACGCAGGGAGCAAGGGCTGTGCTGGGTGGTGGCGGACGCGTGCGGGCGGTGCCACTGGGACCTTCGGCGGAGCCCCCTATGGGGCCACGAAACGCTGTACTGGGTGGGTGAAACGCAAAGAGGAGGGAGGAGGGGGAGGAGGGAGGGGGAGGAGGAGGGAGGCGGAGGAGGAGGAGGAGGAGGAAGGAGGAGGAGGAGGAGGAGGAGGAGGAGGAGGAGGAGGAGGGACGCAGGGACCGTCTCTTCAAAGCGAAGACCCAACACCACGGGATGGTTGGGAAAAGTCCACAAACTCAGATTTCATCAGCTACAAAGCTGCCAGATGCGCGCGCGCACCTCCTGACATCATCAAAAAATCCGATGCTTGCCTCCCTGTCAGTTCAAGACCATTGTTCCCCCAGTATGCATTAACATAAACGGGGTCTTACCTTGACATGAGGACTCCGTTCTTGGAAGCCTCTGCAGGCGTTACTGTTGCGGTTGCTGCTGATGTCGACGGTGCTGCTCATGTGATTGATAGGCTGTCAATATTGGTCCCCGAATATGCTTAAGCACATGGCGTTCTTACCTGGTCATGAGAATCATAATGCATAATCCGAGGCATCTGCCGACCTTGCCCTCCCTATCCAGCTGTCACACATCACTGTATTAATAATCCATGTGTATATGTAAATGTGTGTATATATAAATATAAATATATATATATATATATATATATATATATATATTGTTGATGGTGGTGCGTTTATACATGCTGGCGTGGATGTTGTTCAGAAACTATGCTATGTTCCTATTGTTGTTACGCAATGTTGTCGTTGGTGTGGTTTGTTCTTCTGGCGTGGAGCCTTGCCCTTCTCCAGCTCTCATGTCTTAAAGCTTATTGCTGATAATTGTAACGTTCGGAAGTGCTATGTCTGCGGGTGTGTATGTCATTCAGCTCTCACGCTGCCGTGGCTCTCGAAAAATAATGCTGGCCCTCAGAACAATGACGCACCTCCCAGCGGGTCGAGGCCTCTGCTAGCCGTGTGCCCCAGTTGCGGCCCGGGGCGCCGTAAGGAAAGTGGCGACCATCACGAGGATGGCGCCCCCACGATGGCGCCCCCTCCCCAGCGGGCCAGATGCATCTGCCAGCCCTGTGCTCTGCTTGTGGGTTGGGCCGCCGTGGCCCTTGGAGAAAGTTGCGACCCTCACAGAGATGTCGCCCCTCCCGAAGGCCGGAGACCTTTGCAGGCCCTGCGCCCCAGTTGTACGCCGGGGGGGGGCGCCCTGGCCCTCGAAAAATGGCGACCCTCACAACGATGGCGCCCCTCCCGGTGGGCCAGAGGCCTCTGCGGGGCGCCGTAGCCCTTGGAAACTAGCGCTAGCGACCCTCGCGAAGATGGCGCCCACCCCCTGTGGGCCAGAAGCCGCTGCTGGCCATGTGCCCCAGTTGTGGGCCAGGGCGCCACGGCCTCCGAAGAACGGCGACCCTCACAAAGGGTGACGCCCCTCCTTAGAGGAAGGAAAAAAACACATAAGCATAAACTTTTGGCGCTCCGCGCGGTCCTAGCTCAAACCCTACTAATTGGTTCGTTGCCCCCCCCCCAATTCCTATGCCCGCCCCCTAATTCCTATAGCTATGCCTATGCCTATGCCTATACCTCCCCCTAACTCCTATGCCTACGCCTATGCCTATGCCTATGCCTGCTTGCTTTCTTGCTTGCTTGCTTGCTTGCTTGCTTGCGCGCGCGCTTGCTTGCACGCCTGCTTGCTTGCTGAGTTGCGGATTCCACGCATGCTTGATTCCTCTGATTCCTTGATTTGAGTCGTCTAATCCATTTGGGGTCAACGCTGGCTGATACTCTTCCTCGCCTCCTGGTGCACCGGAAGCCTCTGCCTCGGCCCCGTGCCCCCGCTGTGGGCCAGGGCGCCGTGGCCTTCGCAGGGTGGCGGCCCTCGCGAGGATGGCCTCCCCCCTCCGGGGGGGGCCCGACGCCTCTGCCGGCCCCGGTGCCCCACAGGTGTGGGCCAGAGCGCCGTGGCCCTCCTCATCGTCATGGTCAGCATCGTCATCGTCATCGTCATCGTCGTCATCATCATCATCATCATCATCATCATCATCATCATCATCATCATCATCATCATCATCATCATCATCATCATCATCATCATCATCATCGTCGTCGTCATCGTCATCGTCGTCGTCGTCATCGTCATCGTCATCATCATCATCATCATCATCATCATCATCATCATCATCATCATCATCATCATCATCATCATCATCATCATCATCATCATCATCATCATCGTCGTCGTCGCTGTGTTCGTCGTCACCATGACCACTCGCCCGTCCGAGTCGTGGGTCTGCATGCGAAGGGTATGGCGCGTCACTGCGCCTTTTGAGATTTGCCCACAAATTCCGATGGGCAACTGCACTCTTGGCCTCTCGAGGCGTGCCGTCAACAAGTTGCTGGTAGGAGAATGGGATGTTTGCGGTACAGCTGGTAACAGCGGCGGTTGCGAATGCACACGACCATTCATGATGTCGGTACGCTCTTGTTCCGACCGCAGGGCGGGCCGACAAAGAAACGCGGGCCAGGGACGGAACGGGGACAGGCCGGAAAGCGAGGAGCCGAGGAGCGAGAAAGGGAGGAGGCGAGGGAGGGACGACGACAGGAAAGGACAGACCGGGCCGACGGACCGAGCATGGGAGGTAGTCACGCGCGGACGCTCACTATCCATTGGATCCAGCAGATTGCACCGCATAAAGCGCACACCGAGAATGCAGGAACCCACTGCGTGTGGCCCACGCGGGTAAACATGTGGCTAGCACATACAACTCTGATACGTTTATGGAAGCCGTGCCCTCGCCCGGGTGGCGGGCCCGTGGGCTGAATGGGGAACTTTCCATTGTGAATCATGTTGTGTTGTTTCTCCTCCTCTCGACCGCCAACTACGTATGACAAACTGCGTGGTCAGTCGCATCAGCGCCAATCCGTGCATACAGAACGTGATCCCGTGCAAGGAAGCGCAGAATGGTCGCCTGTTCTCAATACGTAGGCAAACGCGGACAGCGCAGGAGCAAAGTCCTTGCAGGGACTCGGGACGGGAGGGGGCACTGCAGCATCGTGCACGCATCGTGGACTTGCTTCTGTCATCCTGCTCCTGCTTCTCCTCCTCTCCATCCTCCTGCTGGCGATGTCTGGGCGGCCCCGCCTCCAGGGACCGCTCTCTTCCCATCGAGGGAGTAGCCATGGGCGCAGACAAACTCCACCGACCCGTCCGTCTGAGTTTTGCCTCGGCGACGTAGGACTGAGGACGGAGGGAGGAGGAGCTCGGGAGGAGGGAAGGGGCAGGGAGGAGGGAGGCGGGTCTCCACGCCCAGGAAGGGCAAGTGAGAGGAGCGAGTCAGGAGAGGCCCAGGATCTCGAACAAAAACGGAGCGCGCGCCCTTCGGAGGGAAACGCTTTTGGAAGAACAACAAAACTTCATAAACACAGGCTTTGGGAGGTCCGCGCGGAGCGCCAAAAGTTGAAGTGTTTGGCGCTTTTCCTTCTTCGAGAGACGAAAGAGTCAGCGAGACCCAGGATCTCGACCAAAAACGGAGCGCGCGCCCTTCGGAAGGAAACGCTTGGAAGACCAAAAAACGGAATATGCCTAAACTTCTGGAGGTCTGCGCGGATTTCTCGGATCCGCGCTGGGCCACCCTCCCCGGCGCCCGGAGCGCGCCAGGGGCGGCGCAGGCGGCGCCGCCAGGGGGGGCCCAGCGCGGAGCCAAGAAATCCGCGCCGAGCGCCAAAAGTTTACGTCTGTGGCGTTTTCTTGTCTTCTTCGAGTGAGAAGAGAATCAGCGAGGCCCGGGACCTCGACCACAAAAAAGGAGCACGCGCCCTTCGGAGGGAAACCGCCCTGCCGCCCTGGCGGGCGACGGCAACCCGACGGGGTCCCAGCGCCCCAGGGAGGGCTCGGGCCCTCTCCTCGTCAACAGGCCGCGGCGCTGGCAAGCGTCCGCCGGACATCGGCGGCGAGCGAAGGGGGGGAGTGAGAAGCCTCCTCCTCCGCCTCCTCCTCCTCCTCGTCCTCCTCCTCCTCCTCCTTCTCCTCCTCTCGAAACTTCACTCCGCGCCGGGGGGAAGTGAGAAGAAGAAGGCCTTTTCTGGGACGCACGAAGACATACTACGACTATATGTCCTCCTTGGAGGCGCGCGTCCGACCCGGACACATAGTACACCCATCTTGTAGTATATCGTTTCCCGAGCGGTGGCCAGAATGCGCCCGCCACAACGCATATTATACAAGATTTCGGGGTGCGCGCGTCGCCCCTGGAGGAGCGACGCACATATCGTATGGGCATGTTGGGGCGACGCCGATTCTCAAAGGCGGCGGGGCTTCTGCGTCTCTGGGGAAGGCTCAGATAGCTTCTCAGAAGACCACGGGGCTTCTGAGCCTTCTGAGAAGACTTTTCCCTTCTCAATCCCCTCCTGGGCTCGCCGGCGATCGAAGGCACGCTCCCGTCGACGCCTCCCTGCTGGGCCCTGCTCGTCTACAGGCCGAACCTCTCCCCGAATGCACGCCGAACCAACCCTCAGGATATTGACGAGTGCCCAGCTTGAGGGCGGGATTCGGGCGAGTCAGGTGGGAAAGGCTGGACACACGCATCCTCCCCGTGCCCTGAAGAGAGGCTTGCGGGCTCATACACTAGCCGCGGAGGCCTCGATCCCCCCTGGAGGCGGCGGCATAGCCGCCACACACGGGGCCAGCAAGGAGGTCGGGAGCCCTCTTCCGAGGCCACTCGAAATTCCCGCAGGGCGTGGCCGCCCGCACACCTAAGGGTCTGTGCCCGGCCGCATTGCAGCTGGACGGTCCATCCGATAGGGGCGGCATCGGAGCCGCCTCGCAGGGGGGGGCAGAATTGAAGGGGCCCAGGGACACACAAATAAATACACACAAATAACAGGATTCCCCATATCTTCCCATGTTTTCTGGGTTTTTGTCTTCCTCTCCACTTCCCATACTTTCCCATATTTTCTGGGGGATCGACGAATAATTGTGTCTGTGTTTTTCCCTCCTGATCCATGCTGCAGGTGAATACCTGGGAGCAGATCAGCCCCCCGAGGGGGCCTCCAACAACACGATGACCGCCGGGGCCCCGAGGTTGATGTGACTTTCTGGCTCGCCACAGCACGCGCCAGCACGGCGAATGAATTCCAGCGCTGACCTCACCAGCATAAACCTGGAAGCAAAAGAAGGTCCTGATCGGCATGGCGGACAAGGGCAGACCCCCGCTCGGCCAGCCTATCTGCCTGATAGTTGCCATCACGCTCCAAAGCAAACAGCGCAAATTTCCTCGGCTCGTACCTGGAAGCACGCGCTTGCCACTTCTGGGGGAGTCCAGTCCTCCAGGCCGGCACAGGCAAGTAACGACAACTCTTGCGGAGGGCGTCGGACACCGAACACAGGACAGTATGGCTGCCGCTCTGACAAGAACCGCACGATCAGGCAAGGAATGCTCGAGAGGCTGGAAAGGAGGAAAACTGTACACTAAAGTTCGTGCCTGAGCGGTCTGTCTCTGCATGGTCACTTCGCAAAAGTTCGAATGTCCTTGATGTAATCGCAAAGACTGTGAACGTCAACAGCTCATCTGCCCTCACTGACGCCCCCGCCCGCAACCCCACCCAACTACAAATTACTCCGGCATAGCAACCTAACAGCGATGTGTAGAAGCATATCTGAAAGCATTCCCCTTAAGATTCAGATGAAATTCCAGTTGTAGAATTCTGCTGTTCTCGCAGTCGTAGTCGCATTCGCGATGACAGTCGCAGCGGCAACGGCAGTCGCAGTCACAGCCTCAGCCTCAGCCTGCCTCAGCCTCAGCCTCAGCCTGCCTCAGCCTCAGCCTGCCTCAGCCTCAGCCTCAGCCTGCTTCAGCCTCAGCCTCAGTCTGCCTTCAGCCTCGGCCTCAGCCTCAGCCTGCCTCAGCCTCAGCCTGCATCAGCCTCAGCCTCAGCCTCAGCCTGCCTCAGCATCAGCCTGCTTCAGCCTCAGCCTCAGCCTGCCTCAGCCTCAGCCTCAGTCTGCTTCAGCCTCAGCCTCAGTCTGCCTTCAGCCTCGGCCTCAGCCTCAGCCTGCCTCAGCCTCAGCCTGCCTCGGCCGCAGCATCAGCCTGCCTCAGCATTCAAAATGTGGCCCAGGAATGGAGTTCTGGGAACTAGAAGAACACGAAGTGGCCTACAGTTGGCTCCGGGCATTCAAAATCATGCCCAGGAATGGAGTTCTGGGAACTTGAAGAGCACGAAGTGGCCTACAGTTGGCTCCGGGCATCCAAAATGTGGCCCGGGAATGGAGTTCTGGGAAATCGAAGAGCACGAAGTGGCCTACAGTTGGCTCCGGGCATCCAAAATGTGGCCCGGGAATGGAGTTCTGGGAAGTCGAAGAGCACGAAGTGGCCTACAGTTGGCTCCGGGCATCCAAAATGTGGCCCGGGAATGGAGTTCTGGGAAGTCGAAGAGCACGAAGTGGCCTACAGTTGGCTCCGGGCATCCAAAATGTGGCCCGGGAATGGAGTTCTGGGAGCACCAAGAGCGATTTTGCGAGGATGTCCCAAGCGATTTCGGCTTCGGCGGCAGCCGTTCCGGGTCCCGCCCAGACCCCCCTGAGGAGTCATGATGTTCTCTTTTGAGACCACTAGAAACCTATCAGCAAGAGCTGTTAGGTAAAAACTACAAGTGCGCGCGCGCGCGTTTAGAAGAGGGCTGCTCCAGTGCACCACTGTCCCGTCGCTGACCGCGTCGCTGCATGCGTGATTGCGCGCGTCACTGCATGCAGGGCTATCTGATAAGCGCACACCAAACGCAGTGGGATGAACATGCTCGTTGCGCATACGGACTGACACCATGCGCGGGGCTGCCGAACCCGCTTCCTCTCGGCAACGGGCCTGTAGGCATGGCGTGCGAGATGTTCGGCACCTTCCCGCACTTGGATGCCTTCAAGCAGACGCCTCTGGCGGCATGGCATTGCAGAAGGCTTGCGCATAGGCGACCGGCCGAGGGCCTGGAAACCCCAGAAAGCCAGATTTCGCTCGGCACGAGGTTGCCCCTCGCACGTCACGTTTTCCAGCACTCCCGCGCCGGATTCCTGCCACCCGCGGGCCCCTGGGACTCAGACAGGCCCGCCCTCCTCGCCCCGCTCGCCCTCCACTCCTTATGAATAACTTCTCCCTGTCTCACCCCGAGGCAAGTCGGAAAGGCGGGCCCAGCGTTTCGCCTGAGATTGTCTTGCCGCTTATGATCCTGAAGCTCAGAAGTTGGCAACAACTTCACAGATTGAGAGCGGGCGGTCTTCAAAATGTGGCTCTCGCTTGGGAGCGGCGCACATTCGGTTTTAAGACTCCAACGGTTTCACGGATTGAAAGCGGGACGTTTTCAAATGTGGCTCTCGCCTTGGCGCCGCGCACACTATTTCAAACAAAATTGCAATAGTTTCACGGAATCTCATGGTCAACGTACCAGAAATGGCGTTTTGCAACGAGTCCGCATTGTCAGGGCGTGACAGTTACGTTGACTCGCGGTGTTGAAGTCCCAGGAATGGTGTTCTGGTACGATGCAGGATCGTCAAAACGCAACAGCCGGGCTAATTCGTGGCGTTGAAGTCTCGAGAATGGTGTTCTGGCGCGCTTCAGGATCTTGAAGGCGGTGGCCTCCCAACGTAGCACTTCCTCCAGTGGAAATGAACCCTTGTAGAGGCCTGCGAAAAAGGAGCTTGGAGGGAGGGTTGATTCCAACATCGTTGATGAGGGTTCGGTTTGCACTGGTCCCCTCTTCCCCCTCGTCAACCATCCCCCAACACTCTTGCCACTCCTCCACGCCTTTCCCCTCATCCACCCTCCCTCTCTCCCCTTTCGCAAGGCCAACATCCTCCCAAAACCTACAAGTGTTGTTCCCCCCGTCGCGGCGCGGCCGTGGCAATCCGCACGCGCGCGCTCTAGCAGCCCGGGCGAAGCGTACCACTTGTCTGGCACAACGGGGAGGGGCGGGACAGAGGGCGGCCGCAGAGGGCGGGCGAGGGAGGAGTGCACTCACCGCGCGAAGAGCCTCCGCGGGAGTGGCCTGCCCGGCTGGCCACTGCTGAGGCGTCCTGGCAGGAGACGCGGGGCGGCATCGCGCCCACACCTTCGGGGGCTGAGGCAAAGGCTGCAGGCGCTGAAAGCGTAGAAAAAAATCAGACCAGTACGGGGCGAGCGAGCCTGCTGGGGCAGGTGGCATCCAAGCGTTCGACATGAGGCCGCGCGTTACAGGTATTGCTGCGTCACGGGGGCAGCGGGGCGCGGGAAGGACAGCGACCACGGAGGCCAGCCAGGGAGTCGCTCGCAGCAGCAAAATGCTGCTAAACTGCCGCGCTGAGCTGCTGCGGGCCGAGCTGCAAGACTGCTGGCTGCAGCTGCCAGTGAGGGCAGCAGCCGTGAGCTGCTGAGCAGGCCATCTGCAGGGGAGGCGGCGCCGGCGGCAAGGAGCCGCCGTCCGCCGCCAGACACGCCCAGGCAGCGGCAGCCCCGGCGAGGAGCGGGGGGGAAGAGGGCCGAACCCGGCCGGCGCACGCACCACTGCCGGGCGTGGCGGGAACGCCCAGCCACAGGTCTGGCGGGGCGGCGGCGCGAGACGCCCGGCCGCAGAGCCGGCCAGGTGCGGGCGCCCAGTCGAAGGGGGCCGCGGGGCAGGTGACCCAGCAGAGCCAAGCAAGCGCCTCCCAGTGCGCGACGCCAGGGGCTGCCCGGGGCGGCACTGGCAGGACGCGCGGCTGGCTGGAGGCAGCGGCAGGAAGTGCCACCAGAAGCGGCACAGGGGCCCCACCCAGGACCCTCCCGGTCGACGGAGGGAGCTGCGCCAGCAAGGAGCGCAGCGACCCCGCCACTGGACACCAGGCTGTCCTGAACCCCGCACCTGAGCGGCGCACACACTTCTCATGGAAGCACCCACCTGTGGGGGGCGAGCGCTTCAGTCGAGACGCACTAGCGCCAGTGGGAGCGTCCACCTGGGGGGGCGGGCGCTCCAGCGAGAAATGAAGGAGGGCCCACGTGGGGGCGGCGGACGCACCCGAAGGGGAAAGGAAAGGGAGGGCGCGCTCCCCGGGGGGGTGGCGCGCGAAAGGAGGCACCTGATCGGCACGCGCGCGCGAGAGGAGGCCCAGGGGAGCCACCTGGGCGAGCAGGCCCCCTGCGAGCCGTCACGGGCGCCCAAGGGCACTGCCAGGCGAAGCCCGTAGGCCATGCGAGTGCCAAACTTGAGAGCCAGGCGCCTGAGGAAGACTTGGCCAAGTGCGCGACGCCTTGGCCTGTGGCATTCAATCCGTCTGCACGCACGCGGGGGCATCCACGTCCGCGAGGCGCGTCTGCGCAATCTGGGCGCTGCGCAACCAGGCTGCGAGGTAGACTCTTGGGTTACTCCCCGCATGCGGGACTGGTCCCGGGCTGGCAAGGAGGCGCCGCTGGCGCGCTTGCCTCCCTGGCCGTTCCCCCTGCCTGCCCGCGCCTGCCCCTCCTGCTGCTGGCGCCACACGTCGCCCCAGTTGACGTCGATGCGCCGGCGCCGGCAGTGGGCCCGCGCGTCGTAGTAGGAGGCGTACAGGTCGGACAGAAACTGCCTGCAGAATTCGTCGAAGCCGCCAGGGTTGTAGCAACCCTTGCCCCGTGCTTTGCCGTCTCGCACGTCGCAAGCTCGGTTCCAGCCTTCCTCAGACATGACCCCGCAGGTATCCTTGAGGCGATTGATGAGTTCTGGACATGTGCCCAAGCGATCCTCTCTGGAGTCCCACTGCTGGACGTCGCGCCGGGGCACCCAGTAGAGGCTGCCGCATGGGTTGTTCCAATCGCGCCAGCGGTAGGAATGGTCGCTCCCCCAGCCGTGGGCACTCGCGGCTGGTGCGCTGCGCCAGTAGGACGAGTGTCTCCAGACGGCGTCGAGGGAGTCGCCCCCGCCGCCCCTGCCCCAGCTGGACCAGTCAGCAGCACGGTAGTGGACCGAACGCCAGGCAGAGACGTCGCGGGGCGCATGGCCCGCGTCGCTTCCCTGGCTGGTCTTGCCAGTCTTGCCAGTCTGGGTGTCGCCTCCCCTGGGGGTGCCGTCACCGCCTGCGCTGCTGGCGGGGCGGCCGCCGTGAGTGATCCAGGCGAGGTGCGCGCAGTCCGAGACCGTGGCCCACTCGCCTCCTGTCCTGGCGCAGAGTAGCTGTCCTGTTCGGACCTCTTCCACGGGCCCTATCACCGAGCTGGGCGGGAAGTCGGGCCAGAGTCGCTCCGCAGTCTCGTCGGCCTGTGCGTGCCAGCAAGGGGGGCGAGCGCCATCGTCGCCCCTGGCCATTAAGTAGTGGCTCTGGCGTCCCCCGGCTGATCCAGGTTGCTGCCCGCGCCAGCGGTGGCGACGGGGTCAAATCCCAACTGGACGGTCCAAATCCCAACCGGACGGTACAAATCCCAACAAGTCAGAAAACCGGAACGGTCCAGATCCCAATCACCAGACAAAGCTATGTAAAGCTTGTTTCTTGCATGGTCACATTGGCAGTAAAACCAAATGGAATCCCTCAAGAGAACTCACTTGGTTTTCACAGTGCGCAGTTGGGATCTAGACCGTTCCACTGCGTTATTTCATGCGAGTTCGAAATACTCCACGAGGGCCTTAGGCTCAAGGCATTCCAAGACGGCAGTGCCTACGAACGCATACGAAACAAATACGAAACGTGCATCCAATGTATGCGAAACGTATGGGACGCGTACCCGACAGAAGGCAGGAACGCATACGAAACGCTTACCAAACGCACACAAAACGTATACTCTACGTGTATGGCACGAC
This sequence comes from Prorocentrum cordatum, assembly GCA_963575745.1. NCBI lineage: Eukaryota > Dinophyceae > Prorocentrales > Prorocentraceae > Prorocentrum > Prorocentrum cordatum. Next base: position 223,525 of record CAUYUJ010015156.1, on the reverse strand, counting down.
AAAGCCTTGTCTCTGAAACGCATCCAAAATGGCTACGGAACGCACATGGCACTTACATGTGTGTGGTACGTAAATTGAACATACACTACGCGTAAATGAAGCGCAGATAAAACATCTATGAACCGTATACGAATCGCATACGAAACGTAAACCCAACGTGTTGGAAACGACTACACAAACGCACAGGAAACGCAACCGAAACGTATTTATTCAACGTAAACGGGAGTGCTCTGAAACGTACGGAAAAAAAGCATACGCAACGTTTACGGAACGCTTACGCAGAGTATTCGAGACAGGGATTCGGATTCGAACACAGGGAGAAACTAGTAAAGGATTCCTCGGCTGGTTACCTACAATTAACAAAGAGATCCTCCTCCTCCTCCTCCTCCTCCTCCTCCTCCTCCTCCTCCTCCTCCTCCTCCTCCTCCTCCTCCTCCTCCTCCTAAGGACACGACCATTTTACACTCAGGGTAGGGATCAGCCGCTTGCGGCCCTCCGCCCGCGCACTGTAGAGCGGGCATGCAGGGCTGGTGGGAAGGAGGAGACCAGCCTGCCCGAGCCAGCCGGCCTGCGGAGAGGAAGAGGAAGAGAGAGAGAGATGGGAAGAGAGAGGAAGAGAGAGGAAGAGAGAGAGAGAGAGAGCAAACGAGCGGCAGGCCCAAGGAATCCAAGAATTACAGCGGGGGCACTGACTGAACCAAATCCTGCGGGGGGGTGGGATCGAATCATTTCCGATTGAACTGCCATTGACGAAAAAAAAAAAAAAAAAGATGTTGCTGGAGGCTGGGATCGGCGCATTTGTAACTGCATTCCGAATGAAAGAAACGAGTAACTGATTAACTAAGCCTGCGGGATGATGGTGCCGGCGCACTTCCTCTTGGATTCTCGAGTGGGAGAAAAACATAAGACAGCGGAATCCTGCAGCGCTGTGATCGGCGCAGTTCTTTTTGAATCCCGAATGTGGGCAGTGTAACAAGTTATAACATGATGCTGGACTCTGGGATTTGCGCATGTACGAGTTTTTCGCTTCCGATAAAGGAAAAGTTTAAAACATATGAGTTATGCTTGAGGCTGGGGTCCGCGCGCTTCCTCAAACTTCGAACAATAAACAAACAAACGGACCATGTAAAAATTTTGCTGGAGGCTGGGGCCAATGCATTTCATCTTGAATTCCGAGTGGCAGAAAACAAATAGCATATGAAAGAATTATGCTGGAGGCTGGGGTCGGCGCAGTTCCTGTTGGATGGAGAGGCGCAAGCCCAAGCCACGGATACAGCCTCACTGTTCGGAAACTGGATGGGATGGGAGGGAGCCTATCACCCCTGTGCTGGCACTGAAGGGTAAGACGAAGCCAGGACGAAGGTAAAATCGGGTAAAGATAAAACGAGATTCTCTGAGATCTGGCGGTTCATGTCTCGAGCACCGCGGCCTTCTCAGAGCGTTCCAGAATGCTCTGGGATAGTTCCGGAACGCTCTGGAACGGATTTATCCTCGTCCCAGCCCCGTCCGATCGGGCCCGCGATGTCCGCGACAAAGACGAGGGGCCGAGTATGCGTTGCTGCTCCTTGATGATGCTGGTCACTCTCACCCTCTTCTGAGTCCTCTCCCACGGCAGCCTCCAGGCTTGAAGTAGCCAAGCTCGCTACAGTTCGCGGTGAAGGTCCTCTCCCCGTCCTGTACGCACTCACGGGGCCCGTTGTGAAGAGCGGGTTGGGCAAGAGGGACCCGTGCAGGGACGCGTCGCTGCGAATATCAGACAGCAGCGAGCCAGGGGGGCGACCAGGAAGAGCACAAATGCCTCTGCCCCTGCACCTCAAGAATCCCCCCTCCTCCTCCTCATCCTCCGCCTCCTCATCCTCGTCCTCCTCTTCCACATCCCCCTCCTCCTGCTCCCCCCCCCTGCTACTACTCCTGCTCGTCCCGCCCTTCCGCCCCTCTTCCTGGAGCGCGGAAGCAGGCGGCCATCCCACCGCGTCCAACGCCTGAGGCCTTCCCAGCGCCCACCGATCTCCCATCAGGCGCACCCCAGGTGCGACCCCAAGCTCTCGATGGCAACCAGATGCGCGACCACTTCACAACGAATGCTCCGAAGAAGCGTCTTGCCGTCCACCGACTCCTCTGGGATTGCCAGACGCGGGGGGGGGGATCTCTGCAACTGCGCAGCATCACGTCTCATCATCCTGGCAGCGCTGCTCGCAGCCCGCCCGCTGCCTGGCCAGCCTGAGTCCGCTCCGCCTCTGGGCAGGCGCCCAAAGGAGGCGACCCATAATCTACAGAGCACAGCGTCACGCGTCAGCTGGGGCTGCACGAGCGCCAGTGCGAGCTCCGGTCCTGCGCGCCTCGTCGCCTTTCTGTCGGAGCCAGGAGGCTCGTACGATGAGGTCGCTCAGGTTGTACCACCCTGGCACGCAGTGGACATACGGCTCCACCAGATCTCACAGGCAGAGCGAGCTCCTGCCAAGGGCCATGTGGCCATGTGGCACAGGCGCCACAGGGCCAGCGAATAGCTGATAGTACGGCTGGCTGGCTGGAGTCGCCCTCGAGGGCAGCGGTGTGTATCACTGGACTGGCTCCTCGACGCCCACCGTCTCCAAGAACGGGCCCCTGGCCTACAACGAAGCAGTCGAGGCGGCCCTCCAAGGGCACTGCCCCTGTGGCGCGGGTGGCTTAAATGGCGGTCCCGCAGGCACCAGCTGGGAGGCAGCAGCGTGAGCGCGGTCCACCTGCGTGCCCACGCGGGTGAACACTGGGACGTCGCCGCCGGGTACGTCCGCAGCGACATTCCCAGTGCTCACCAGCATATCCAGGTCGGGCAGCGGCTCGGAGGCGGACACGGCGTTCAGCCCCGCCAGCAGCGCGCGCGGATAGAGATAGTCAAAGCCAGGGCACGCACGCGACTCATCGCATGGTGCCGCGAGACGAGCACGCGCATCAATCGGGCAGCCCGTGGCATACGTGCTCTGCGCCGGCTGCCAGCGAACAGACCACACCGCAACCGAAAGTGACCCCTTGAGCACGCGCAGACCCAACCCCGTGTGGGTCTGAATTGCCGCCTCCAGCAACGTGTCTAACGTCCCGCTCGCTGGCCACGACAGCACCGGGTGGCAGCCGCGTCTGTGCCCGCCGGCGCCCAGAGGGCTTCAAAGGGGGTTGGAGAGAAAGGTTTTTCAGATGTGGCACTCTGGGGCCAAAATGAAACATAGAGGCGTCCTGCGTACCACAATTCCCTATGAAGTTGTGCAGTCCGTGTTCGCCCAGTGTCCATCGCACGCATCAGAATGATTGCGATCGGGTCTCGGAGGCCCATCAGACCGATGCAAACGATGTAGCGCAATGATTTGCCACGACATTTCTGGACCGCGACTCGTTCGCTGAAGTGCAAGCCCAATCCCGGCTCTCCCTCACATGCCCCCTGGGGCACCTCCCCTCTCTTTGTTTCTCCGCCCCATTCCGTGTTTCCTTTTGGATGTTGCCTGACAAGAAGAAGCTAGGGCAAGCGTTGATTGACCAGGGGTCCACTGTGAATTACCTGCTCCCTCCGCTGCCTCTCGCTCTAAGATCTCGCCGTGCGTGCCGTCGAAGATCCTGGGAGGGAAACCAGCACCCGTCGATAGGGCAGGTTATCCGAGCCCCTGCAAGAGTCCTGAAACCCTCCGCTGGTACCAGCATCAGCATAAGCAGAACGAAGAGCCGCAAGCAGCAGCAAGAGATCACACAGAGAAGCAGCAAGTAAAGACCAGCAGCAGGGGACACAACAGTCTGCATGAAGCAGCAGGAGGCAACAGCAAGCAAAAGCTGGAACGATGAATATCGCAGGTCCTCCGCGACAGTGTCGCAGGCGGCGCCCACGCCGCCGCCAACTTGCCTCCCTCCCCCTCCTCCTCCTCCTCCTCCTCCTCCTCCCCTTCCTCCTCCTCCTCCTCCTCCTCCTCCTCCCCTCCTCCTCCTCCTCCTCCTCCTCCTCCTCCTCCTCCTCCTCCTCCTCCTCCTCCTCCTCCTCCTCCTCCTCCTCCTCCTCCTACCCCTCCTCCTCCTCGACTTGCAAGCGAGATCATGCGCGCGCAGTCAAATCAGAATTCGCGCCTGCATCAACTTCGTGTACACTGGCCTGTCCTTGAAAATCGAGGCCTGCCCCTGTCGAGCCTCTGGCTTGGTGGCCTCGTGGGGCATCGTGGTTTACCTCTGGCGGCTCTCTGAAGGCCTTCTCGGAGCGTCTTGGGGCCTCTTCCTAGACCAGCTGTCGAGCTCGTCGGAGCTCGTAGCGTCAGTATACGGGCGGCCAGCCTGACGCCTCATCGTCTGCACGGACGGAAGCGCTCGCGCCGACAGCCAATGTGCGAGCGCATTGCATGCTGCTTCCCCCTGGAACAATGCGAGATCAAGCAAAACTCAAAAGGGCTAAAGACAACCGTGTCCATGTAGAAGCAGCACACAAGTCAGTCCAAGCAGTGCACAGCATCAGCCTGAGCAGTGGGGACGGACCAAACAAAGCAGAACTTGGGGATCATCACGATTATGGAACGAAGGCCACGAGGCCCCAAGATCTCTTTCAGGCCGATGTCTGGGAGGTGGTAGGTCCCGCTCCTACAACCTCCTCTGAATTGCGAAGCTCGCGCCATGACTGGACAGCACAAGAAAGCAAGGACGATGCAGAAGGAGTCGAGGGCGACTGCGCGAGGGGAGCCCGCAACGGGGTGGCGTTCAGCTGCCAATTCCGCCACCCGTGCGGGCCCCCCTGAGTCCGCCCCCGCGCTACACACCCCAACAGCTCGGATGGTTCGAAGGACGGATCATATGAGAAAGAAGAGAAATAAAAAGGAGAGCCGATAGCTACAAACAGGGCGCTCGGCACTGAGGGAGCGCTCGCGAGCGCCGGCAGGCCCTCGATCGGCGCGGCAAGAAGGCAAACGCCAAAATCCAACCGACCATCTCTTTTGGGACAAACAGCGCCGGCCGACCACTCTCCCAAGAAGTGGTCGCCAAGCCTTGCGCATCTCCACGGGGTCCCACCCTCCCTCCACCGAATGACAATCCCCCCTCTCCCACCTAAGAACGAACTAGCTTCCGCGTCTCATCACTTCAGCTCGGACGACGAGCCTAGACAGGAAGCGCTCGATGCCTCTCTCGGTGTAAACGTCACTGACCGTCGGCACCACAGAACGGACGCTCCAAAGCGTGGAGGACCAGGATTGCGGCATTGACGTCAAACGAGATATGAAGCACAGCGGAAAGAACTCTGAATGCAGGGCGCAATGGTTGCCAAGAGAGCCTGAGCACGCGGAAGAACTGCAACTGCACGGATGCCCGCACGTCGTGCAAGCGCCAAAATCAAAAAGACCCCACGAAGCTCAGCATTACCATGAAGCACACTTTTCTGGAGCCATGGTGGGAGGGCCTGCTTGCCCAAAATGCCAGTTGGCCCCCTTAACACGGTACTTGTCAGACGCACATCCCCTCAACCAAGGTAGTTTGAATAGCCCCGAAGGATATGAAACTCGCAGTCCGTAAGTTGAGTATGTGTCTGAGACCTTCACCAAATACGCAACTGAGACTTGGTAAGACTGCCACGGAACCAGAAATCTGCCGTTCTTCGCCGTCAGCGCCCCCACCAACTATTCGAACATGCTCCTGAACCTTCTTATAAAGCTGGACCCACTTAGAGATTTGATCAACTTGAGTTGCGAGGACACAAATGCAAACAATCGTAGTTGAGGCACTAGAAACAATAGGTGGAACATTCACGTCGCACTCCCGAACCGCAATCGTTAAATCAACGAAAATCGCTGCAGGGCGCGAGCAAGGTTCCCCCCGTCTTCCCCAATGACGCACACCACCTGGCCCCTCCCCAACGTCGGGCCTCTTCGCGCGGCGGAAAACTTTAAGGCGATGATATCCCTCGCGCGCTCCTTCCTGTTCGCCTGCCACGCCCACCTCCCTCAACTCCAAAGCGCGTTCGCGATCGAGCATTACCCAGTTATGCTGGATCCTATATACGCAAGCGTGGCCCACCCTGAGTAGGTGCTTGACCAGTGGGGACCGATCGCCGAAGGTGCTTCCACACGCTGGACATAGACCCCGAAGATGCCAAGTGAGCGCGGCCCATGGGATCCTACCAAAGCCGATGTCGACGGAGTGCTGCTGCATCCTGAAATGCACTGCCACATGCGTAACAGAGATATCGGGTAACTCGGGTAACAGGACCTGCTGACTGACCAGCGATGGACTTCACGAGACGACTCCAAGTGTCTGCGCGTCGTTCGCGAAGCTCACGCTCGACCCAATTCCGCCATACCCGCTTCACTCGGGCGCGGTAATGTCTGGGAGACTCGGATGCATGCTCGAACCAACCACGCAAAGTCCAGTCCCGCCCGTCTGCTTGAGAGTCATTGCGCTCAAACCATCGAGACTCATCCAAGAGCAGCATGAGCCACGACCCGTCAACCTGCCGGAGGAGATCCACCCGGAGAAAGGCACGGCAGGCGCCTGAATGAAGAGCGAACCGAACTATTAAAGCCGACCAAGTCGAATGACTGCTTGGATCGGTAGCCCGTCTGCGCTGCGAACGGCCTAGGATGACCCAGTAGGCACTCAACCGATGGGGCCCCCATGGCTTGAAGCTGAGGGTTCGAGAAGTGCTGCCAGACCTCGGTTAGGTAGAAGAGGTCAACATTCGCGAATACGCCGACCAGGTTCAGCTTAGCCTTTGTACTCATACGATGCAGACGTGCACGCATGCGTCGGATAGGACCCATAGCACCTCTCTGCTTCCGGGCAACTGCAGCAATACGAGGTCCAAGAAAAGTGGTAATGCCGGGCACGGATGCTGGGTGCTCGTACAACATGCAAATCCGAACCTCTTGCCGGTGCCTAGGTGAGCATCTCTTCACGTCGTCGAACTCTTCGAGCTGCTTCTGCGGAGTTGCTGCACCATCGCCCCCAAGAGCGACCATCATCGCCGACATGTTCCGCTTGAAATAAAGCGTAAATCCATTGGCAACCATACTGCCATCGACAAGTTAGAGGATCTTCCCACATGCTTCATTGACTGCGTCGGCGCTCGTCGGCGCTGCGAGAAAGAGGCCGTCGTCTTCAGAAGAGATATCACCTAGGTCTCGCAAATGTAGGTCCTTGGAGAGGGCTCTCTCGCCATTTGGTATCTCCAGATCAAGGCCCTCGCCTAGAGCATGGATGCCTTCTGCTACAACTTGAAGCGGTCGAGCAACAGATATGTTAAACACTGCATCGGCCAGCGAGCTGCCTGGGGGCGTACCACGACGAGATCCCGCGAGAAGGCGCGCATGCGGCGCTCCGAAGTGAGCGTCGCGGCGGCTGTCTTTCAACGACGCCAAGAGGTGGGATCGATCGCTCAAGGAACTGAGAGCTCCAGGTTGGCCGAGTACAAATGAGAACATCGCAGTACCAAGTTCCTGTCCTCGTCGTCGTTGGCCGAGGGTAAGACCAGAGACCGCATCATTGAATAGAATGCCGCCCGATGCTGGTTTCGACTGCCATCTCGGGTACCGCGAAGAAGAATATGGAAGTAGCTTACCAGTTGATCTCGTAGGGTTCGATGCCATTACTTGCTGATCTGGCCATTCAACCAGATGGAACGGTAGTTCTCCATCACCGCTGGCGAACCGACACTTTGAAAAGTGCGAAAGCCACTCCGTGCGTCCACTCCAGTGGTTCTTGTTGGTGGATGCTGGCCTCGGTGGCGATTGGGCCGCAGTGTCGACCCAGATCCTCAGAAAACCTGCCCAAGATCTCCCGAGATACACTCATTACACGGCGCTTTTCGACAATTGACCTGAAGACAAATTCTAGCCACCTGGCCAAAGGTAGGGCTCGCGTTCACATCGACGATGATGTTCGGCAGGTCGCGGTGGACCGGGATGTTGCCGATTTCTGTGGTTGTCAGTAATGTCACAATCTCGTCGCCCTCAGTAACTGCAGAATCTACGACGATGAGCATGGCGTCTTCAGCTGCCAACTGAACAGGCTCTCCGTCTGCGCGACGGAGATGAGGACGGCGCCCTCGGCGACCTGGACGGCCTCCATATCGCGGCAGGGCTCTCATAAGTCTCCACTCTCCGCGCGCATCCCCAGCCTGCGCTGCTACTTCCATCTCCTCGCCAAACTGCTCGCGATGGCGGGCGCAGCCGTGGTTGACGAGACGACGAACGAGTCTGTCAGTAGCGGCTAGAAACCCTCGGAGCTCGGCAGTAAAGGCGCCATATGTCACGTGATTGTCCGCCTTCTTGCTTCTGATTGCAAGCCCAAGACGATGGGCGGCGAGATGCCGTGGCTCATCGGTCGTCGGCTACAGAAACTTGCCTCGACAGCGGTGAAATAAGCGCGCCCATGAAGATCCCCGGGCAATGCGATCTGGCGGTCGACGGAGTCCGCGGCAGACATATCGACGCAATCGCATTAACTCCATAGCGATTGTAGGAACATACCGGCGAAAGCAGTGAACCCGTCGGCCTTGCAACACGCCGCTTGTTCATCAGTATCACGCCGATGCCGCGCGACGCCCAATGCCCAAGCTGGAAGGTCAGCATGTCCCAAGATGTCTCTAAACTTGATCTGCGCATAGTGGTCGGCAAGTTTGTTCTGGTCAAGTCGCATCTTGTCGCGGGTTGGACATGGTGCACACGCGTGGGTAGCTTCGAATACGGCGCACAAGGGTACTGATGATCGCGCTCTGCATAAGAGTCGAAGTGATAGTCCACCTCGATGTCGGCGCAAGCGGAGTGGAAGCACGCATTCGCGAGGATGCGGTCGGTTCGGCGTTGGAGAGCCCCGATGCCCCCCCGCGCGCGCGACCGCGATCGGTGGCGCCCCCATGGCCGACTGAAAGACCTGAGAGGCCCTGGCGGACAGGTCGCCAGCCCGGGAAAGGCATGAGGCGACGCGGGCAATCGCCGGGCTCTTTTATGAGATATATATATATATATATATATATATATATATATATATATATAGTTATATACGTACAACTCGAACTTGCACGAAGAGGACATGTTGGATATATACGACCAGGCCCAGGCACTCGAAGACGGTTCGCGATCCAAAAAAAGCCGCCCGAGAAAACGTAGCATCGATTCACTGGCGTCTCGCGCGGCTTCGCAAAGTGGAGGGCCAAGAAGGCCTGCTCGTGCATTTCCGGCCCAGCAAGGTCACGTCGAAGACGGGCGTGCCAGCGCAGACGCCCACATTGAACACTCGGCGGCAAGGGCATGTCCAGCCTGCGACACCAGTCGCCGCCTGCACTTAGCGCTGCCCGGTTCGGCATCGGCGAGGGCCCACAAGGAAAGGAACATTTCCGAATAAGAGACTGGGTAACTAGCTGCCGCGTCGCAACGATCCACGCCGCCAGCGGCGCGGAGTCAACCGAAACAGGCGTAGACGCTCCTATATTCTGAAATACAAGTGCTTCCGCTGCAAGACATGGCGTCGCAGTCAGCGGGGCACCGTCAACTCGTTCAGGGCCGCAGTAGAGATCTCTAGAATCACGATCACCTCCAGGATCTGATTCAAGAAGCTCAGCATCAACACGCCTTGCTCCCGCGCCAAGTATCCGCGGGCGGTCCAAGTATATCGACACCGAAGTCCCCGCCTCCAGAAACATCGACGTCTCTCTTTCCCCTACGGGCGCGGGCTCGTCGCGGGGGGCGACCGCTCCCCCGCTGCAGTAGGCCGCGCGCCTCTGGACCCGAAAGTTCGCGACTGCCTGGCCCCAGCGTGGCCTTCGAAGAGCGGGGGCTCGTCGACCCTTAACGCCTTGCGAGATGGTCGCTTCGAGATCAAGCCCCCTTCGGTCTCCTCCACAGCAAGGGTCGCCTTGGGAACAAGTTGGAGCCGAGAATGAAGTGCCTGAAGATTATCGCCGCTCTCCTCCTCGTCGCCGCTTGCGACGGCGCCGCCGCCCGCAGGGCCAACCGAAGCCTCTCGTGCCAATGGCCCTGGCGCGCTTCCCGAGGCTCGCGGGCCAAAGGCTTCGGCGTCGGCAAGTTCCCAATATCTGACCCGCGCCCCCCCCCCCCCCCTGAACCTGCTGCTGCGCCAACGCATGCCGCTGCCATTCCTTCGCCTCCTCGCGCAGACGTGGACGAGGTTCGGCAATTTCAGCTCGCATGGCAGTTCCCAGGTCGCGGCGACGCTCCTCAGCTACTCGTTCTCGCACCGTCGCAGGTCAAGTCGCGATTGGTGGGTGGCCGCGATGGGCAGTCAACCACTTGTGATTATAGTGCTTGTCTGTGTCGCTGAAGCACTCCTTCCTGGGCCCCCAAACGCTGGTCGCGGACGAGAATGGCCGATCTGGCCTGGTCCTTGGCCCGCTGCATCATCATCTCGGAATGCGCCCGCACCTGCCGTGTCTCCGAGAAAAACTCCTCCGATGGGGCCATTTCCTGGGCAAGTGGCGTCGGCTCTGGAGAACTGGGTGCGGACGGGCGCGCAACAGGACGTCGCATTGTAGGTAACCTACTGTCGGTGGAAGGAAAACCCAACCTCTGAAGTGGCTCCAATTGGTTTCAAGTATTTAACATCCACCACTGGGGCAATGTTCGGCGGCGCAATGAAGGGGCTGCCGTCTTTGGCGGTGGCAGCGGCGCTGGCGGTTGCGGCGGCCAATGCGAGGGCACTCCAGCTGCGCCAATGCCAGCACCCTTGGTTACAACTGCAAGCGCACACCTTCTGTCACGTCCATCCCCGCTTCCTGCACCAGGGGATAGAGAATCGCGATTAAGAGCTTCAGCCAACAAGTCTGCCCACGAATGTAACGTCTGTTCATGAAGCACCATTTCTACGGTGAGCGTCTCGATCTTCTGCTTGACGTGCAGCATTTGATCCTTCGCTTTATTGATGACATCTCGAACTTCCTTATCCTGTTGAACACAGGTAAGCATCTGCCACTGCATGTATCGAGGAACTACCATTTACTGTTTTCTGCGGCTGGGCAGATGCTCGCGCCTCTTCACACCAGATAGAGATATCTGCCAACACGTTCAGCTTTGACGTTGACGTGACCTCTTGCTTTCGTTTCTGTTTTATTATTTTTTTGGGGGGGGGCACTTCCCACCCTTTGTTAGTTGTTTATCTGTGACAGCTTAGACCAAACCACCCTGCATGCACGATGTCTCCGTGCTTGCATTCGGAGACGAGCTTCAAATTGCTGGGACGGTGAGCCAGGCAAGTTGTCGGACTGAGGAGTGCATACTGAGGAATGCATCACACAGCATGGAGCTTAAAAGACACTGATCAGGGTCCATCCCACGAAAAAAGGAGGAAGGGGAGAAGCCAGGGCGAACCCTCAGGCGACCCAGACGACCTCGGAGCCCAAGAACCCATCCACTGAGAGAATAACTGCTGGAGCCTAGGACATACCAAGTAGTGAACCATATCATCAAGGTCAGGGAGATGGGACGATGAGGCAGGACATCCAAAAATACAACCTCTGGGAGCGGCATGAAAACGTGCACTCGTACAAACACATCTGGACAGCATCCGAATATTGGCCAGCGGCAAATACATACTAGACCTCTTAGCCAGGGACTTAGCCAGGCAGCAAACATAAGTAATGTGCTCAATGGAGACCCCAGGGATCCAGGCACACGCACGACGAAGGAGAACTTCCTGAGGGGGGACGGCGGGTTGGTGGTAACGGCTCAGCGCCTTCATATATTGCTTCTGGATATCTTTACGTTCATATTGAATACAGAGGCCGCGCGATTGAATCGTATCTTGAAACTCGAAAAGGTTCGTGAGGAAACTGTTCACGAACCAGCCCCGCCTCTGCCGATACGGGCACCACTCATCATCAAGAAAGATGCGTGATACAAAATCTCGAATTCGAGGAAGCTCATCGCACCGAGCAATGGATCTGGCCCGCGATGCATCAGCTATCAAAGAGAGCCGCGGGAACTCCACTGGAAGGCCGAGCGCGCACAAATTAGTACACATATCGTACGAGATGGCATTGTTCGGGCCGGCGGTGAGGAGACGAACACAAGACTGATAAACTTTATCCAGAGCAGGAGTAAGACAGTGAAGCTGGAGAACAAAATACACTAAAAAGACACAAAACGTTTTGAATAACATGATAGATTGAGCCAGCCCAAGACCAAGGTCACGGATTTCACGGGTACGCTTTTTCAATTTGACCGCCGTCTCCAGAAGAGCAACTTCTTGACCTCTTGCTTTCGTCTTGGGAGATTCCGGACTGCTGGTGGCGGCTGATAAAATGGACGCCGTTCAGAAAAGTCTCTGGTACACAACATGGCGTCGTGAATGCGATTCCGGATCTTGGTACGATGGCGCTGTGAGTCCTGTGCACGTCTGTGGTCCTCTTTCGAGCGAGTATGGTTCTCCTTCACGGTTGTCGCACATCTGAAAATCCTCCATCTGCAATCCGTGGTAAGATTCTGCCCACCACAAGTGACGCATGTCCAACCTTCACCTCGATAGTGCCTCTGACCTATTTTCACGGTATCCCTCGTACAGCGATGGGCCGCCAAGCTCCTCCTTGCTGCGTCCAGCCGAAGCAGCAGTCTCGCCTGCGCCCTCAACCGCCTCTCCCGCCGATGGCGGGCTGGTGGGCGCCTGCGCCTCTGCCCCGCGGGCGTCTGCGCTGGCGCCCCGAAGGGCCTGGCGGCCGCTCCTGGGCCGCGCCCCATCTGATGGATTCGGCGGCGCCCTGCGCGCGCGCCGAGGGCAGGGGGAGGCGCCCCCCCCGCGCACAAGAGAGGCACGGTTTCTTGGGGCCTCTCGGGGCTCCTTTGGCCCCTCGATCGAGCTCTGGTGCGGCCGGCTCATCGAATGCGCCTGCAGCTTGTCGTGGCTCTCCCATGTTCAACCTCCCCTGTTGTTGCGGGGCTCAGCATTCCCACCACTACCAGCGGGTGATTCTGGGGGAGGTGCTCCGCGCACCCCCCGAAGGCAAACGAGATTGCCGTTTTCAGTATTCTGGGGGTCCGTTACCAGAAATGCTTGGGAATTGGATGTCCAACCATCGTTTTACGATGTTTAGACATGCGCTCTCGTGATGTTCGCATGCGGCATGGGATTTCTAGAAATCGCTGTTCGATGTACATGTGTTGCTCTGAATATAAAAGCGGCAGGCCGATATTGGGAAATATCGAAGTCGAATGGCCCATCCACGCCAGTGAAGCAGGCAGTGACCCCAACCCCGCCATTGGGGCAGACAACATCCCCGAACCTCGCCGTAGCAGCACATGCAACCATGCGTTCGTTTTGAAGCCAGGCGCGCAGGAGCAACGTTGTGGACGCCATTCGCGAGACTCTTGGTTATGGCATGTTTTCTGCTGCGTGCTAATTGCTTTCTGCAGGTTGCTGCTACCTGCTATTTCTGCGCGATGCTGCTTAATGCTTCCTGCTGCTGCCTGCTGTTGTTGCCTGCTGCTACTCACTGCTGCTCGCTCCGCTGAGGCTAGCTGATGGTCGCAGGATTCTTGCGGGAGTTTGGGGAATCTCCGGGGCTGTCGCGTAGCGTTTGGGCGGCCTCTGAGGGCCTCTCGGGTTGTCACCCGGGGGTCGGGGCCCGCTCGGGGAGTCTTGGGGCGTCCTGGGGTGCTCCTCAGCTCCGAGGGCCCTCTCGGGGAATCTTGATGTTCTGTCGGCACCAGTGCGCCTGCAGCTTGTCTTGAGTTTTTCGTGGTGATTATCTGCCACCGCACGTCGGCGGCGACCTAAAAGCGGCCGCAGGCAGCGGTGCTGCGGTGGCCTCGATGGTCGCAGCTTCGGGCGCAGTGGTGCCGACAAACTTCGCATATGCCTCTCGGCGTACGGCAAGCCTGACGGAATACAGTAGGCAGGCATCCTGGAATCTCAGTTCACGATGCTGCCGGCGTTCGCAACATCGCCACCATGGGCATACGAAGCCCATGCAGCCTGTGGGCAAAAAGTCTCCTCTACAGTCCCCCTTTGGAACCCTCCAGGGAGTGGCAGTCCCGCTCGTCTCTCGAACTGCTCAGGGAGCAGCCCGCCTCCGAAGGTCACAGCAATCGCCGCCGCTGCTCTGGAGCAGCGATGGCTCTGGCGCGCGCGCACGCCAAGAGCCACAGGCTGAAAGACCTGTTGCTCGTGCGCGCCAGCTTGCGCTGGTGGCCCACCTCTTGACCGCCGCCAGCTTGGCGAGGGCGTCGCCCTCGATGTCCTCAAACGAGCGCCCGTGGCTCAGAGGCAGAAGGTGGAACTGGAATTCCTGTACAAGAGGGGCTGGACCTGCAGCCTGCGCCCTCGCCGTCGCCGCCTGTGCAGCTCTTGACCAGCACAGGCCGTTCACATCTCGCTCGGCTCCAGCGGCTGAGCAAGCAGCACTAGTGGAGGCAGGCAAGACGCAGGTGGGCCACTGCGGCTTAGCAACAGCCAAGATCGTGTGGCAGAGCCCCAGGGAGGGGGGAGGGCTGGCCATGGCCACCTGCCGTTGCTACCGGGCAAACACAGGGATGATACAATTTTCCACGACAAATCAGATCCATACCTGGCGAAACTTGCCAGGATGTCTGGTAGGCCCCTCCTCGTGAGATTCAACGAAAAATCGGGAGCCCCGCCGAGTTTTCACTGACATCAACCAGGATTTCGCAAGACGGAACGGCGCCACGTCATGGCGGGCGCGGGAGCAGCGCTGCCTCGAACCACACGTAATCGTCCCATGTTGCTCGTGAAAAATGTTGGCCGTGGATGCGACGGACCTCATCCAAAAGCAAGAAAAATTGATGAGGGGCATATGGAAACCACAAACACAAGTAAGGAGCCAGCGTCCAGGGAGCCGTCGACCGAGAACCCGTGGCTGCACTTATACTCTACCTGGTCACCAGCCGAGAAGGTGACCTGGAAGGCGGCAGCAATCGGTAGCGGGGACGTCAGGTTTGACAACGACGACGACGACGACGACGACGACGACGACGACGACGACGACGACGACGACGGCGACGACGGCGACGACGACGACGACGACGGTCACGCCGACATATCACGCAAGCCTTTACTAGCACGGACGCATGGTGGGCTCAACACACTGTGACGGACGCAGAGCGCACACGCATAGTCCAATCAGATCGCATGAGGGGCAGTTGTACGTATATCCGCCACCGTGCCGCTGGGCACGGAGTGGGCGTGTCCTCGAGTTGTTTGCCCAGTCCTCTAAGCCTCATTCCTAACTCCTGATGGGTCTTCAAAGGGCCTGGAGCCCCAATTGCCAAATTTCCCTAAGCTTGGCGCGTCTTGTCGTGGCTGATCGCGTGATTTTTGTTCGGGGCCCAGGGAGCCCCAAGACGGGCCAAAGGGGCGCCAAGAGATCACAACAACTGTCCAAGAGGGACCCGATTCGCCGAACGATCGCTCCAAGACGCTCAAGATGGCCCCCAGACGGCACAAGAGGCCTCACAGACGCCCCAAGAGGCCTCCAAGAGGCTTCCCAAGAGGGCCCCAAGAGGCCAAAATTATTGCGGCGGCGACCGCGTTGCCAGGGTGTCCCGCTGCAGAGGTCGTTCGGCCGTCCGCGCAAGGGCGCCCAGCTCCGCAAAGGAAAACGTTCTGGCACGCAAACACCGATATTTCTATCGGGCCCCAGCGGGGGCGATTCAGGTGTTTGAAAGTTGTTGGCGTTTTCGCCTTTTCGGCGTCTCGACGCTCCCAGACTGCCCTAGAGGCCCCAAGATCGCCCTAAGAGTGCCCTCGAGGCTTCCAAGAGGGCCCCAAAGCGGCCCAAGGGGCCCCAAGACGGCCCAAGAGGCGCCCAAGACGGCCCAAGAGGCCCAAATAACGGCACCAAGAGGAGGCCCAGATGGGGGACCCAGACGGACAGTTCTAACCCTCGGCCCCGAGGTCGCCCCAGGAGGCCCCAAGAGGCCCCCAAGAGGCCGCCAAGAGGCCCCCAAGAGGCCCCCAGGAAGCCCCGAAACTGCCCCCGAGAGGCTCCGAGGGCGGCCCGAAGGAACCCCAGGAAGTGTCCCCGAGAACTCTGACCCACCACCCACGCACGGCGGCGGGATGGGCCGCAGGCCACCAGACATCCGCCACCGCCCCCCCTGGCACGTGGAGGCGCGCTTAGAACGCCAGGTGCCGTCACATGCGAACCCTACCCCTACCCCCCTCAGAAACCGTGGGGGTATGGGGTAGGGTTCGCATGTGGCCCCCTAGGCGTCGGAGATACCCAGGATGGTTCCTCGCAAAGCCAAGGCGGGCCACCCGACGTGGCGCCAGAGGCCTTCATGACGGCCCAAGCGACCTCCAAGACGGCCCAAGACGGCTCCAAAGGAGCCTCCAGCAAGGCCCGAAGAGACCAAAATGAACGTTTTCTGATTCGGCGGTTCGTCATTGGGCGGAAAGGGGAGGGGGGGTACGGCTCCAGACCTCTGCTTAGCGCGACTGTTTGCAACAGTGCGTCCGATGGGGGGGAGACTCCACCTGCTCGAAACAGGCGCCAAAAACAGTCAAGATCTACTCCACGGGGGGGTGCGAGGGCCCGCGCCGATCGGCAGAAGAATGAATAAAAAAACGCTCACCATTGATGTCCCTCTGGGCTTGAAAGATGTTCGCGTTTTCGCCTCTTCGAGCGTCCGAGGCTTGTCACTGCTGTCCGGGGCCTCGCCTTCTCTCGAGCCGCCGACGCCCCAGGACGACCCGCAAGGCCGCCGGGAGTGCCACAAGACGGCCCCAACAAGGCCCACAAGAGGGCCGCAAGACGGCCCAACAGGGCTCCAAGATGGCCCAAAATGGCTCCAAGACTGCCCAAGAGAGCCCCAGGACGGCCCTAACAGGGGCACAAGGGTGCGAGCACGAACCAAGAATTCCAGCCTTCTGCCCCCATAGGCCCCCAACAGCCCAGCGGCCCCCCTTGCCTGCTCGAACAGCTGTCACCCGGAAGGCTGCGCTGGCAAAGTGTCGGAATTGCTGGAGACAGCTGGATACCGAATTGGGGCGATGCATATAGGACAACAGTTCTCTGCCTATCTAGGATCACCCTTCTTGAACAAGATTGCCCCAGCAAAGCACCCGAATAGCAGCTAAAGAGTGGAGGCGAACGGACGCCTAAAACGGCGGCTTGCGAGAACGGCCTGATCAGATTATCGATACGATTGCGGAGCTGAATTTGCTGATGAGGATGGCGGTTACCATGTCAACATGCTGGCATGAACGCGCTTGGAACAGAATTAGGGACCAAGCGACCCCACCCCTGGCAGCTGGAATGGTGAGAAGCGAATGGCCCTGGCACAATTTCTGAACTTAGGACAGCTGGAATGGTGAGAATCCGATGCCCGTCACAAGTTCTGACCCTGAACACCATAGCGAGCCTCATTGCTGGATCTGAGAGGACTGGAATCGAGCCAGAACACTCGACACCCCCTTGTGGAAGTTCTGGCGAAAGGAATATTTGAACCGAACTCGAACCAGAACATTAAAATGAGTCACACTAATCGACCAAATCGACTCAGCTAGATCTGGGAGGGCTGAATTGAGACAGAACACCATAGTGAGTCTTATTCCTGGGCAAGATCGAGATAGAACACAAAGTGAGCGCTGCTGGATGGAGCTGCCAAATCGCGCCGCCGCGCCAGTGAGACGCCTCCCTCTGGCCCCCCGTGAAGATTCTGGTGAGTGGAATAGTTGAACTCTTTGAAAGCCCTCTAGCGAAACGCTATTCTGGAAGTAATGTTTAAAACGCCCCCAATACTCCAGGACGAGAGTCGGTGCTAAAAACGTCAGCTATGAGCTAAAAGCGAAAGATGCTTCTGTGGCCGAGCAACTTCGCAACGGAGCCTCCCTCGTCTGGTGCACTTCTGGGCCGCATGCGTTTCAACAGAGAACGCACCACGTGGGGCGTGACGTCAGGCACTGGGCCGAGGGAGCCCTCACAACAATAATCACCACAAACACCGCCATACCGAGATTCAAAGAAACTTGCGAACACCTCCGCAATGTCATTGATCTCCATCTTTTCTACCCCTTCTCTGCCGATCACTTTACAAACGAATGCTTGTTTATAGCTGTTCCAGATGTCAACGAGCCGCTGTAAGTCCCTCAACTCTGCGAAGACACTGCTTGTCCCTACGCTCTTCCACGCGCGAGTGACTGCTCGAAATTCTATCCGGATCGATCTGCCTGAGCTGTACCATTGGCTGCCCCGGCAGCACTCTGGTGCTGTGCCCCACTCCTGCACTGTGTGGACGCGTGCGTCGCTTGGCCAACAAGAACAACTCGGTGACAAGAGATTGATTTCTGCTAATATTTTATATTTTCGCTTGCCAAGTGCTAGCTCCTCAACTGCGAAAGCGCAACAAGAGATGGCGTACCAGAGCAGAATGGGCCTCGTCCTTCGCGCACGTCCCCCAGCGAGGCCGAACCATCCTCCTCCTCCTC
>CAUYUJ010015156.1:82500-205041 GCA_963575745.1 Prorocentrum cordatum | reverse complement strand
CATCATCATCATCATCATCATCATCATCATCATCATCATCATCATCATCATCATCATCATCATCATCATCATCATCATCATCATCATCATCATCATCATCATCATCATCCTCTTCGTCCTCCTCCTCCTCCTCCGCCTCCTCCTCCTCCCCCTCGTCCTTATCCTCCTCCTCCTCTTCCTCTTTCTCCTCCTCCTCCTCCTCCTCCTCCTGCTCCTCCTCCTCCTCATCCTCGTCCTTCGCGCACGTCTCCTGGCGAAGCTGAACCCGCAGCACCAGAAAGGCTGAAGCGCGCCTACACTGAAGCATACAGCAGGGGAACCGCGGAGGGAGCTGGTCCTCCTCGGGCTGTATACGATCGCCCGCTCAGCTGGGCGGCTCGACCAGAGACATGGCGTGGCGCAGCTCACAGGCTGTGGAGATCTTCGCCACCTCGGAGTGATCATCTTCTCCCAGCAGCCCGCCTACTGCAAAGCCAGCGCGTGCGAGGTGCCTGACGTAGAAGTTCAGGTACGGGATGCCTCGCTGAGTGCGCCCATGGGCTACCTTCACATCCACCTTCCCAACATGTACCCACTTCGGTGCTCCGTCGCTCACATCCTGGGCGTGGAAATGGAGCCCGCCGGTCCGCTTAGTCTCCACCCACACCCCTGTCATGTTCAAGTCTTGGAAATAAAGGTCTGCGCAGTGTACACCCAATTGCACCGCGAGCGCCTCTACATGAAGCAGCGATTCCTCAACACGCTGCCCCTTAGGAATGTTGATCAAGACATGACTGCCAGGCCTCATCAAGTCAAAACGTTCACCGTAGACATTTTGTAAGTGTGGATCGCCTGTTGCAGAGAGGGGTGTCGGGCTGGCCGTCGGGCTGGCCGTGGGACTGGCCGTGGGACTGGGCGTCGGGTAAGGCGTCGGGTAGGGTGTCGGGTAGGGTGTTGGGTAGGACGTCGGGTAGGGCGTCGGGTACGGTGTCGGGTAAGGCGTTGGACTGGCTGTGGGCCCAGACGTGGGGCTGGCCGTGGGACTGGCCGTGGGGCTGGCTGTGGGGCTGGCAGTCGGGCTGGCCGTTGGGCTGGCTGTCGGGCTGGCCGTGGGGCTGGCAGTCGGGCTGGCCGTGGGGCTGGCAGTGGGGCTGGCCGTGGGGCTGGCAGTCGGACTGGCTGTGGGGCTGGCCGTGGGGCTGGCCGTTGGGCTGTCTGTTGGGCTGGCCGTCGGGTTGGCTGTTGGGCTGGCCGTCGGGCTGGCCGTGGGACTGGCCGTGGGGCTGGCCGTGGGACTGGCCGTTGGGCTGGCAGTCGGGCTGGCCGTGGGGCTGGCCGTGGGGCTGGCCGTTG
Source organism: Prorocentrum cordatum (assembly GCA_963575745.1). Lineage (NCBI taxonomy): Eukaryota > Dinophyceae > Prorocentrales > Prorocentraceae > Prorocentrum > Prorocentrum cordatum. The sequence goes on along the minus strand of CAUYUJ010015156.1, from coordinate 203,709 downwards.
GGGCTGGCCGTGGGGCTGGCCGCTGGGCTGGCCGTGGGGCTGGCTGTCGGGCTGGCCGTCGGGCTGGCAGTCGGACTGGCCGTGGGACTGGCCGTGGGACTGGGCGTTGGGTAAGGCGTCGGGTAAGGTGTCGGGTAGGGTGTCGGGTAGGGCGTCGGGTAGGGCGTCGGGTACGGTGTCGGGTAAGGCGTCGGACTGGCCGTGGGGCTGGCCGTGGGGCTGGCCGTGGGACTGGCCGTGGGGCTGGCTGTCGGGCTGGTCGTCGGGCTGGCCGTCGGACTGGCCGTGGGGCTGGCAGTCGGGCTGGCAGTCGGGCTGGCCGTTGGGCTGGCCGTCGGGCTGGAAGTCGGGCTGGCCGTGGGACTGGCCGTGGGGCTGGCAGTCGGGCTGGCCGTCGGGCTGGCCGTGGGGCTGGCCGTGGGGCTGGCCGTGGGGCTGGGCGTCGGGCTGGCCGTGGGGCTGGCAGTCGGTCTGGCAGTCGGGCTGGCCGTGGGGCTGGCCGTGGGGCTGGCAGTCGGGGTGGCCGTCGGGCTGGCTGTCGGGCTGGCCGTGGGGCTGGCAGTCGGGCTGGCCGTGGGGCTGGCTGTCGGGCTGGCCGTTGGGCTGGCCGTCGGGCTTGCCGTGGGGCTGGCCGTTGGGCTGGCAGTCGGGCTGGCCGTGGGGCTGGCCGTGGGGCTGGCCGTGGGGCTGGCCGTCGGGCTGGCCGTGGGGCTGGCCGTCGGGCTGGCCGTGGGACTGGCCGTCGGGCTGGCCGTTGGGCTGGCCGTCGGACTGGCCGTGGGGCCAGCAGTCGGGCTGGCTGTTGGGCTGGCAGTCGGGCTGGCCGTTGGGCTGGCCGTGGGGTTGGCCGTGGGGCTGGCAGTCGGGTTGGCCGTGGGGCTGGCGGTCGGACTGTCCGTGGGATTCGCCGTGGGGCTGGCCGTCGGGCTGGCCGTGGGACTTGCCGTGGGACTGGGCGTCGGGTAAGGCGTCGGATAAGGTGTCGGGTAGGGTGTTGGGTAGGGCGTCGGGTTTGGCGACGGACTTGGCGTCGACGGCGGGGGGGTGGGAGAAGGCCCCCCCCCGCCCCCACCGCCATCGACGGGAGGAATGGCCGGAGGAATAATGGGAGGAATGATCGGAGGAATGTAAATATCCCCGCTGGAAGGGCTGGGCGTGGGGCCGGCAGTCGGGCTGGGCGTTGAACTTGGCGTCGGGCTGGAAGTCGGGCTGGCCGTGGGGCTTGGCGTCGGGCTGGCCGTGGGGATGGCAGTCGGGCTGGCCGTGGGGCAGGGCGTGGGACTGGCCGTGGGGCTGGGGGTCGGGCTGGCCGTGGGGCTGGCAGTCGGGCTGGCAGTCGGGCTGGCCGTGGGGCTGGCCGTGGGGCTGACCGTCGGGCTGGCCGTCGGGCTGGCCGTCGGGCTGGCAGTCGGGCTGGCCGTGGGACTGGCCGTGGGGCTGGCCGTGGGGCTGGCCGTGGGGCTGGCCGTGGGGCCAGCGGCGGGCTGGCTGTGGGGCTGGCAGTCGGGCTGGCCGTTGGGCTGGCCGTGGGGCTGGCCGTGGGGCTGGCCGTCGGGCTGGCCGTGGGGCTGGCCGTGGGGCTGGCCGTGGGGCTGGCCGTCGGGCTGGCCGTGGGGCTGGCCGTGGGGCTGGCAGTCGGGCTGGCCGTGGGGCTTGCCGTGGGGCTGGCCGTGGGGCTGGCCGTGGGGCCGGCAGTCGGGCTGGCCGTGGGACTGGCCGTGGGGCTGGCCGTGGGGCCGGCCGTGGGGCTGGCAGTCGGGCTGGCCGTGGGACTGGCCGTGGGGCTGGCCGTCGGGCTGGCCGTGGGACTGGCCGTGGGGCTGGCCGTGGGGCTGGCCGTGGTCGGGAACGGCGTCGGGTAGGGCGTCGGGTAAGGCGTTGGGTAGGGCGTCGGGTAGGGCGTCGGGTAGGGTGTTGGGTAGGGCGTCGTCGGGTGGGGCGTTGGCAAGGGCGTCGGGTAGGGAAAAGTCGGGGAGGGCGTCGGGTAGGGTGTCGGAAAGGGCGTCGGGTAGGGCGTCGGGTAGATCGTCGGGTTCGGCGTCGGGGAGGGCGTGCCGACAATCTTGGTCCACATCTGCTGCGCCGCGACATGGTAATACACGGAAGGGCCCGACCTGGGCTCGTACCCAGCGTTGTCCTGCGTGATGCCCACACAGTTCGCGTTCGCGGCGCAGATTTCCTGGGCGGCCGCGAGGGTGCTCTGATGGCAACGGTCACTCCAAGGACTGGTACCTGGGCATCCTAGGTATCCCTGGGGATATGTGGAGTCCCAATTGCACGCGTTCGTGGAGGATGAGCAGTCGGTGTGCGTGTAGGTCGTCGCTATGCCCCCGCCGCAAGCGCAGCATGCCATCGAAGCGTCGACCCCATTGACCGCCCAAGTCTGAAACGTACCCCACGCCACGTGGTCCCAGCCGGATCCGTAGCCTCCGGACGAAGTGCACGCTGCGTTGTGTTGATACCAAGAGCAAGCTTTCCCGTCACTGCTCGCCCACGTGTACGGTGTGGTTCCGTACCCCTCGGCGCAAGTACTGGCCGCTGTGACGCCCCCGCCACAGGCGCAACATGCCATCGTAGCATCAACCCCATTGACCGCCCAATCTTTAAACGTGCCCCACCCTGACTGCCACCCAGAGCCATATCCTCCAGACGAAGTGCAAAATGACCCATCAAGATACGAAGAGCAAGGTGTTCCCTCATTGCTCAACCACTCGTACGCTGATACGTAGCCGTCGGAGCAGGTACTGGCAGGACCCGAGAAATCAATCACGGGGCCGATAATCACCGGAAGCTGCGGAATCACGGAGGCGGTCGCCCGCTCGGCCTCCTCGCCGTCGGGGCCGCTCCTCTTGTCGCCGACGGCCAGCTGCACAGATCCCACGCGACTGAATATGGAGAGTGTTACTGCAGTGTGTTTGGCCCAGCGCATCTTGGATGCGAAAAGCGGCGGGTCCTGGGAGCGGTGCGATCAAATGCGAGTGTGCGCGAAACGCCGGAGTGCACCGGAGTCGCATAAAAAGTTCTCTGCCTGAGAGGCTTGAGCCCAAACGGTTACGGTTGTTTTCTGCTCCCTGGCCGAGTATCTGCACATGAGCGCGGGATCGCACGTTCGACATCGGCGGCAGTCGGAGGGGCGAACGCGCAGAACGCAAGGGTTCGGGGCCCCCCTCGGGACCTGCAGCCGAAGATATGATCAAGAAAATTATCATGTAAGAAATGCGGTCCCGCTTTCAAACTGCTGTTGATCAAGCTGGAGGGGCGAACGTGCTCAAGAAACTAGGCCAAATGTCCAGCAAATTGGTTAGGGAATGCCGGCCCAGCTTTTCGGGAGAAGGTTTCTTAATCACAAGCTCAACCGTAGTATCTCACCAAATTCGGCACGTTCCCCCCCAAACACCAACCGCGGCATCGTCCAGATGATGAGGATACCCGGACATCTCTGCCAGCGCCCGCGATGCGCGGCGCGCTGAGCCTCGCTAACAGACCGAGTTCAGCTGGCCATTCGGCAAGTAGTGATGAACAACATGCGTCACTCTACCTTACGGGGGTTGCTAAAGGTGCCCCTGGCCCAAGGTACCCCAAGCTTTTCGCTCCATTATGGAGCCCCGGGGGCCGTCTCGGCCTCGTGAGGGGTGCGCTGGAGGCCGTGGGGGCTTCCCCGGAAATCCTCTAGGCACCTTGGGCCAGGAGCACTTTTAGCATCACCCGAACCTTGTGACTGGAGGAAGGAGAGGAGGAGGCCCCGACTGTCCCCTCCTCCCTTCCTCACGCGTCCCTGCGCGGAGGAGGCCTCTACGTGGCCCTCGCCCGACACATACTTGGTCTCTTTCGCGTCTGCGGCGTTCCTTGGTGAGGCGTGCTCGTACCTGACGTGGAGAAACCGATGGCGAAAGACCCACATTCTCCTCATCCTCATCCTCCTCCTCCTCCTCCTCCTCCTCCTCCTCCTCCTCCTCCTCCTCCTCCTCCTGACCCTCCTTCTGCGCCTCCTCCTCCTCCCTCCTCCTGCTCCGCCTCCGCCTCCTCCTCCTCCTCCTCCTCCTCCTCCTCCTCCTCCTCATCTCATCATCATCATCATCATCATCATCATCATCATCACCATCATCATCATCATCACCACCACCACCACCACCACCACCATCATCATCATCATCAGCATCATCATCATCATCATCATCATCATCATCATCATCATCATCATCATCATCATCATCATCATCATCATCATCATCATCATCATCATCATCATCATCATCATCATCATCATCATCATCATCATCATCATCATCGCCATCATCATCATCATCATCAGTATCATCATCATCATCATTATCATCATCACCATCATCATTATCATCATCAGCATGATCAGCATCATCATCAGCATCATCATCATCTTAATCGATCTCACTATCGATCACACTCAACGGGACACCACGGGACACCACAGGAGACCACTGGACACCACGGGACACTTGTCGATTTCACTCTCGATCTCACTATCGATCTCACTCAACGGGACACAACGGGACACCACGGGACACCTCGGGACACCGCGGGACACCTCTCGATCTCACAATCGGTCTCACTATCGATCTCACGATCGATCTTACTCAACGGAACACCATAGGACACCACAGGACACCACGGGACACCACGGGACATCTCGGGACACCACATCGATCTCACTCACTATCGATCTCACTATCGGTCTCACTCAACGGGACCCCACGGGACACCACGGGACACCTCGGGGCACCACATCGATCTCAGTATCGATCTCACTATCGATCTCACTATCGATCTCACAATCGATCTCACTATCGATCACACTCAACGGGACACCACGGGACACCACGGGACACCACGGGACACCACGGGACACCGCGGGACACCGCGAGCCACCGCCGGACGGACGGACGGACGGGGGAGAATCATCTGTCTTGACTTCGCCCTAGCAACGGCGGACACCACAAGACACCACGGGGCACCACGGGACACCGCGGGACACCGCTAGGGCCACCGCCGGACGGACGGACGGACGGGGGAGAATCATTTGTCTTGACTTCGCCCTAGCAACGGCGGATACCACGGGACACCACGGGACACCGCGGGACACCGCTAGGGCCACCGCCGGACGGACGGACGGACGGGGGAGAATCATCTGTCTTGACTTCGCCCTAGCAACGGCGGACACCACAAGACACCACGGGGCACCACGGGACACCGCGGGACACCGCTAGGGCCACCGCCGGACGGACGGACGGACGGGGGACCTAGCAACTGCGGACACCACAGGACACCACGGGGCACCACAGGACACCGAGGGACACCAATAGGGCCACCGCCGGACGCACGGACGGAAGGGGGAGAATCATCTGTCTTGACTTCGCCCTAGCAACGGCGGACACCACGGGACACCACGGGACACCACAGGACACCGCGGGACACCGCTAGGGCCACTGCCAGACGGACGGACGGACGGGGGAGAATCATTTGTCTTGACTTCGCCCTAGCAACGGCGGGATCATTCCTCTCGCGCGCCCACGCAGCTTCGCCTCGCCCGCACGCACGACACGAACGAAACGAAACGATTTCCCGGATGGGGGTCTCCGTTCCACCGCGGTCTCACCCCCCAACCTGCGATTAATAATAACAGTGATGATGATGACGATGACGATGCTGATGGTGATAATAATACACAGACGACAATCAGGTGACGATGATGATCCTAATGATGATGATGCTGCTCATGATGATGAGTGTGACGATGATGATGGTGATCATATAATGAGGATGATGATGACGATGATGACGGTGATAAATGCTGGTGGCAATTGTGGTGATGATGATGGGAGTCAAATGACGATGGCGAAGACGATAATAGCTATTGTGGTGAAAACAACGTTCATGATGATCAGGTGATGATAGCGATTATAATTATGACAATGGCGATGCTGATGATGATGGTGATGATTATGGTGGTGCTGAAGGTGATGATGATGATAGCCAGATAATGTTGAAGATAGCGATGGCGATGATGATGGTGACTGTGCTGATAATGGCAATGACAATCGTACTGTGGCGTTGCCAGTGGCAATGATGATGATTAAATGACGAAGGTAGCACAGGTGGTGATGATGCCGATGATGATGACTGTGATAGTGGCGATGGTGATGATCAGACGAAGATGGCGACGAAAACGACGATGACGAGGATGATAATGGTGTTGGTGACGGTGGCGACGATAATGATAAGTATGCTGAGGATGAGTACGAGCAGATGATGATGATGATGATGATGTTGGCGATGACGATGATGAAGAGGATTGCGGTAATGATGCTCCGATGGTGATGATGATGACGAGTGCGAGGATGACGATGATGATCAGATCATAATGATGATGGCGATGGCGATGACGATGATGATAATGACAGTGATGATGATGATGATGATGGTGACGATGACGGTGAGCTGATGATGATGGCGATGCAACTGATGGTGATTATAACGATGATTATGATGACTAGGAGACAACGATCATGACGAGGTTGGCGGTTATTACAATCACATGATGACGGTGGTGATCAGATGATTGTGATGGTCGCACTGATAATGACAATAATGATGCTGCTTGTTAAAATGATGCTGATCAGGAGATGTTCATGAGGATGATGGTGACGACGATGCAAATGGTGGTTATGATGGTGACGATGGTGATGAGTAGAGGACGCTTGTGATAACAATGGTGATGACGGTGGTGTTTCTGACGAAGATGATTCTGATAACCAGATGGGGACCATAAGGATGGTGATGATGAAGATGATGCTACAGATTGCGATGATGGTAATATCCCTGTGGATGCTAGCAAACAATGAGTCTGATGATGATGACGCCGGTGATGGTGAGCACAGTGGCGACAATGATCAGATTGTGATGGTAAAAATAATGACACTGACAATAACATTAATGATCACATAATATTAGTAATTGTGACCATGATAACCCGATGATAATAACAATGATAATGATGGCGGTGGCGATGATGATAGTGATGATGGTAGTTAAAGTGATGGTCAAATGATAGAGGTAACGTCGATGACGAGGATGATGCGCACGATTGGGGTGATTATGACAGTCAGGCGACGACGATGGTAATGACAATGATGACGGTGACTACTAGAGAATGGTGACGACGATGATGATGTTGACGATGATGACAGCAATGATGCTGATGGCCAGAACATCATTAGTGTGATGAAGAGAAGGGTGACAATGGATATGGATACGGCAATAAAGGTAGAGATAGTAACGATGATGGCGATGATGGCAATGATGAGGATCATACTGATGATGAGCAGATGCTGGTGGTGCTTGTGGTGCTGATGCTGAGCAGATAATGATGACGATGACGCTGATAAGGATGATGATGATGGTGATGGCGACTGTGACAATGATGGTAGTGCGATCATGATCAGATGTTGGTAATGATGACGATGGTGATGATGATCAGATGGTGGTATTGATGATGACAACGACGATGATAATGCTCAAGAAATAATGGTGAGGGCGGCAAGGATGACGATGGCCATGATGAGTGAGATGGTGATGGTACACAGATGACAGTGCTAGGGACGATGAACATTGTGATGGGGACGTCGGTAACGATGATTATGATGATGGTGATGATGACGAAGACCATCAGACAGTCATGGCGAAAGTGATCAGTTGATGACGATGGCCAGGCCGATTATGAGGATGGCTAGGATGGCTACGACGGTGACGATGATGACCATGTCAAGGTGCAGATTAAGATGAGGTGGTGATGCTGGTGATGACGATGATGATGACGATGGTGATGATGATGAGGATAGGGTGATGGTGGCGGCGACTATGATAATGAGAATGGTGGTGATGAATCGATGATCAACTGGAGATCATGACGATGCAGAAGATGACACTGAGTGTGATGACAGAGATGACGATGGCTGGATGGCAATGATGACGATGATGATGATAAGGATGACGATCATGCGATGATGGTAATGGGATAGTGGTGCTGGCGACGGTGGTGCTAATGATGGTGATAATCGGATGACGGTCAGATGATACGGATGGGGACGATGCTGGCCAGGGGATGGCCTAATGATGAGGACGACAATGTCGATGATGTTTGCGATAGAGATGACCAGGGCATTGTGGTGAAGCTTACGATGACGATGTTGATGGCGAGAGAGAAAGTGATGATGCTGACGACTATGATGATGGGATGATGGTGGTGATTGTGGGAATGAAGACGATTAGATGATGATGACGAGGGCGATGATGATGATGATGATCAGACGATGATGATCAGGTGACGGTGGTGATGGTGATGATGATTTTGGTGATGGTGACCGTTAGATGCTAATGATGGGGAGAAAGAAGATGATGGCGATGATGATGTTATGGGTATGTTATGATGCTCATGTCGGTAATCACGAAGAAAATGAAGCTTGTGATGATGATGCTGACGCAAGGAAGGTTATAATGATAATGGTGGTGCTTATGATGATCACGATGGTGGTGATGATGATGATGGTGGTGGTGATAATCAAAATATAGAATAGATGACATTGACAATGCTGACACTGATTGCGACGACGGCAACAATCACATGATGATCGAAGGATGACAGTGATCTGATGGTGGTGATGGCCAGGTGATGACACTGATGATGTTGATGGCGATGATCAGGTGGGAGTCCGATAGTGCTGACGGTGGCAACGATTATCAGACGATGCCAAAATCAAGATGGGATGGCGACGATGACGATGATTGAAATGATGGCGATGATGATCAGGTGATGATGAAAATGCTGATGACGGGGATGATGATGATAATGATGCAAATGGATGCAAGGATGACTAGACGATGATCATGAGATGTCTGTGATGATGAACGTGAGGACGATGATGCCTGATGGAAAAAAGATGGCGACAACGTGATGGTGATGATGACGACGATGACAATGATGATAACAACAGTGTTGGTGATGATGACCAGACGATGACGACCGTGACGACGATGACAGGAATGATGATGATTGTGGTAATGATGATACAATGGTGATGATGGTGATGACGATGATGATGGTCAGATGAAGGTGATGGCGATGACCAGATGATGACTATGATAATGATGATGGCGGTGATGGCCTGATGACGATCAGACGATGCTGGCGGGGACGGCGATGATCAGTCGATGATCAAATGATCATGATGACGATGATGGTGATTGTGATAATGGTGGTCGCAAGAAGGTGAAGATGATAAGGGGGGTAGTCGTAATGATGACGGTGATGACAACTACGATGATGGTGATAATCAGATAGTGGTGATGGTGGTGACAGTGACGGGGATTACGATTGTTGGTGATGATCCGATGATGATCTTGGTGATGGCTGTGATAATGATGGGCTGGGGATGCTGGTCCTGACGAGATGCTGGTGGTGATGGCCATAACTATGATGACGATAGTGAGGATCACATAACGATCAGGTGACGCTGATGGGAACGATCGTGATCAGACGATGGCCAGATGACGATGCTGGTGACGACGACAGTGGTTGTGATGATGATGATCAGATAATTGAAATGATGGCGACAGTGATGAAGGTGATGATGAAGATGGCCTGACGGTGGTGGTAATAGTAACCACATGTTTACGATGACGATGATGATGATGATGGTGACAGCCAGGCGACGACCAGGTGATGCTGATGGGGACGACGATGGTGATTCTTATGATTATGATCTGATGATGACGATGGCTGTGATGATGATGATGATGCTGATGATACCATGATGGTTACGATGGTGATGATGCTCAGGGGATTCCATGGTGACCACGGCGATGATCAGGTGACGATCAGATAATGTTGATGTGGAAAATGGTGATCAGACAATGACCAGGTGATGCTGGCGATGTCGGCGATGACGGCTGCGATGAGGATGACATGGTGACGATGGCGAGTGTGCCGATGATACCGATGATGGTGCTGACAGTTGGTATGGTGACAATGACAATGATCAGGTGATGCTGATGGCAAAGATGCGGGTGATGGTGATAATCACATGACGAAAATATGATGCTGGTGGGAACGATGATGATCAAACGATGAGCACATGATGATGGCGATGCTGATGGAGACGGTGATGATGCTTATGACGATCATGATCGGATGCTGGCGGTGGCGAAGATGAGATGTCGGTGATGACCTGGTGGCGATGATGACGATGATGGTGATGCTGGTGATGATCAGATGGCAATCGGGTGATGCTGGGGGGACGATGAAGATCAGACGATGGGCAGATAATGACAATGATGGCAAAAAGAGTGACGGTGGTTGTGGTGGTAATGACCTGGTGACGATTGTGATGATGAAGAAGACGATGACCATATGAAAATGATGATGGTGATGATGATCAGATGGCGATGATCAGCAGACGATCATATAATGCTGGCGGCGACGGTAATGACCAGAAAATAGTTTCAAGTAAGACGATCATGATGAAAACCAGATGGTGGCGATGATGACAATCATCAGATGACAATGATGGCGATGACTGCGATGATACTAGTGATGATCAGCTGGTGATGGTTATGATCAAGTGATGATGGTGATGACGGCGATGCTCAGATGACGATCAGATGATGCGGATGGGGACGACAATGATCAGACGCTGACCAGGTGACGGTGATGATGATAGATATGGTGATGATATGTTGACGATGAAGGTGGTGGCAAGAATGATGACCCGATGATGATCCGATGACGGTGCAGATGGTGGTGAGAACGACGTGTTGTTGATCAGAATGGTGATGTTGATGATGGCGACGTGACGATGACGATGACCGTGCAACTTACGATGATGGTGATGACGACGGTGATGTTGATGCAAACAGTGTTGCATATGATGGTGGTAAGATGATGCTTATAGTGGTGGTAATGATGATCAGATGAAGATCTGCTCATGCTGGTAATGGTAAAGACGATTATGAAGGTATTGGTGGTAAACATAAGGGTGATGATGATGAAGATGATGGTGACGATAGTGAATGTGATGATGATGGTGGTGACGATGATGACGAGGTCGATGGTGGTGATCATGATGATGGTGATGACGATGGCAATGGCGATGATGGTGATGGTGGTGATGGTGACGTTGATGATGATGATGAGTGATGATTATGATGATGATGACCATGGTGATGCTGGTGATGATGACGACAATGATGACGATGGTGGTAGTGGTGATGGTGGTGAGCATGCTGATGACGACGACGACAACGACGGAGACCAGAGGCGGGTGCCGAAACGAGGTCGAGGGAACCAAATGAGAATTAAAGAACTGCCAAGCACGTACACCGACGCCAAAGCTGGGCAAGCTCACCATGTGATCGCCCTCGTTTTCACCACCCTCCTGCTGCTAATCCTCCTCCGTCCCCTCCTCCCCCTCCTCCTGTTCCTCTTCAATCCTCCCTCCCCTTTCCCCTCCTCCTCCTCATCCTCCTACTCCTCCTCTTCCTCTTCCTCTCCTCCTCCTACTCCTCCTATTCCTCTTCCTCTTTATCTTCCTCTTCCTTTTCCTCTTCCTCGTCCTACTCCTGTTCCTGCTCCTGCTCCTGCTCCTGCTCTTGGTCCTGCTCCTCCTCCTCCTCTTCCTCCTCCCCCTCCCCCTCCCTCCTCCTCCTCCTCCTCCTCCTCCTCCTCCTCCTCCTCCTCTCCTCCTCGTCCTCTCCTCGTCTCGTCCTCGTCCTGCTCCTCCTCCTCCACCTCCTCCTCCTCGTCCTCATCCTCCTCGTCTTCGTCCTCCTCCTCGTCCTCTCGTCTCGTCCTCCCGTCCTCCTCCTCCTCCTCCTCCTCCTCCCTCCTCCTCCTCTCCTCCTCCTCTCCTCTCTCTCCTCTTCCTCGTCCTCTTCTTCTCCTCGTCCTCGTCCTCGTCCTCGTCCTCGTCCTCGTCCTCGTCTTCCTCCTTCTCCTCCTCCTCCTCCTCCTCCTCCTCCTCTCCTCATCGTCGTCATAATCATATTCTTCTTCATCATCATCATCATCATCATCATCATCATCATCATCATCATCATCATCATCATCACTACCACCATCATCATCATTATCATCATCATCATCATCATCATCATCATCATCATCAGCATCAGCATCAGCATCAGCATCAGCATCAGCAGCAGCAGCATCATCATCATCACCATCATCCGCGTCCTCCTCCTTATCATCAGAATCCCTCATCATCATCCTTCACTTTCTCCTCCTCCTCCTCCTCCTCCTGCGGAGGGCTTTCCCATGCGCCGCGAATGCTACGCCCCTGCTGGGCGAAATGAATTACGCAGACGGAACAGCCTACCAGCGCCCACCTTGTGACTCGTCTCGCCGCGGCTAGTAAAAGCGGGCCAGGAGGTCCGGGCGACCGAGGCCCCAGGGCGGCACCGAACAGCAGCACTGGCAGGCAGGCAGAGGCCACACCTGACCAACACCTGACCAAAGTAAATCTAGGTGTGCAGCTTTCGGTTCGCGATTTGCGCCGGCCCAGACTGGTAATGTGTGTATATATAAAAATCACATGCACCTCAACACACGCATACATATACACATACACATACGCTAACGCATACACATGCACATACACATACACATACACCTACATACAAATATCAACATACGCAGACATGCAAATACACATACGCGTGCACATGCATCATCATACACATACACATGCAAATATACATACACATACACATATACATATACATAAACATATACATACACATACACATACACTTGCACACCCACATACTCATACACATACATAGGACACACACACACATACACATATACACATACATACTCATACACATACACATACACATACACGTACACATGCACATACACATACACATACACATAAAGATATACACATACCTGTTCCAACGATCTCGCGACCAGTCGGTCCAATGTTCTGTCAATCGATCTCAAAACCAAGAAAGAAGCCGAACTATTGATCTGCCAGAGTCACTACTAATCGACCGATATCACTACAAGAAATGTGGAGAACCATTGACCGGTATCAAATCACATTGACATACATAGATATGTACACACACACATATGTGTACACACAGGTACGGGCGTATACATATATATAGAATTAGGTCTCCACACGCACCATGAGACCCCATTCCTCTTGGAAGATGGCAAGAAAAAACGGGCGGCTCAGGTGCGTGCGCCCGCCGTGGAGGCGAAGGTTTCGGAGTGGTTTGGTCCGTGCGTCAGCGGCGAACGATATTGCGTATTGGGCGTTGTGTTGTAGATGCAGGGAATAGAATAGAAGGTTATTTTCAAGTTCTGAATAGGGAAGGAGCATGTTGAGAATTGGGTGCTGTGTTGGAGACGGAGGCTGTTGAGTGCTAGGTGTTGTGTTGTAGTCGAAGGGAACGAAGTAGAAGGTCAGTTTCAAGTTCAGTTTGGGGGCGGAGCCTGTGGAGTAGCGGGTGCTCTGTTGGAGACGAAGGCCGAATTAGTACTAGGTGAAGTGTTGCAGACGGAAGGGACAAAGTAGAAGGCTGTTTTCAAAATCGGCTTTTGGAGGAAGCCTGTTGAGAATTTGATGTTGTGTTGGCGACAGAGACAATTGAGAACTGGGTGTTGTGCTGTAGACGGAAGGAGGTTGAGGTAGAAGGCAATATTCAAGCTCAGCTTTGGGAAGGAAACTGTTGAGTATTGGGTGTTGTGTTGGAGACGGAGACTGTTGAGCACGGGATGCCGCGTTGTAGACGGAGGGGGTTGATTAGAAGGTGATGTTCAAGTTCAGACTCGGACAGGAGCCTGTTGAATATTTGGTGTTGCGTTGAAGACGGAGGCGTTTGAGTACTGGGTGTTGCGTTGTAGGCGGAGGAGATAGAGTAAGAGATGAGTTTCAAGTTCAGCTCGGCGAGGAGGCCTGTTCAATATTGGGCGTTGTGGTGGAGACGGAAGCTGTTGAGTATTGGGTGTTGCGTTGTAGTCGAAAGGGGGGAAAGTAGAAGGCTATGTTCAAGAAGTTCACCTTGGAGGGGGCCTGTTCTGTATTCGGTGGTGTGTTTGAGACGGAGACTGTTCAAAACTGGGTGTTGTGTTGTAGACGGAAAGGATAGAGTAGAAAATTGTGTTCAAGTTCAGCTTGGGCGGGAGGCTGTTGAGAATTGGGTATTGTGCTGCAGACGGCGGCTGGTCAGTATTGGGTGTTGCCTTGTAGACTGAGGGGGTAGAATACAAGGTTAGTCACAAGTTCTGCTTGGGGAGGGAGCCTGTTGTGTCTTGGGTGTTGTGTTGGAGACGGAAGCTGTTGAGTACTGGGTGTTGCGTTGTAGACGGAGGGAGTCGAGTAGAAGGTTGTTCTTCAAGTTCAGTTTGGGGAGGGAGCCTGTTGAGTATTTGGTGTTGTGTTGCAGACGGAGCCTATTGGGCACGGGGTGTTGTGTTGTAGACGGAAGGGGTAGAGTATAAGGTTCTGTTCAACTTCAGCTTGGGGGGAGAGCCTGTTGAGTGTTGGGTGTTGCGTTGGAAGTGGAGGCTGCTGAATATTAAGTGCTGTGTTGTAGACGGAGTGGGGGTGAGTAAAAGGTGATGTGCATGCTCATTTTGGGGAGGGAGCCTGTTGGGTATTGGGTGTTGCGTCGAGGACGGAGGCTGTTGAGTACTGGGTGTTGCGTTGTAGACGGAGGGGGTAGAGCACGAGGTTATGCTGAAGTTCAGCTTGGGGAGGGGGCCTGTTCAGTATTGGATAGTGTGTTGCAAACCGAGGCTGCTGAGTACTGGGTGTTGTGTTGAAGACACAGGTGGTAGAGTATAAGGTGCTTTTCAAGTTCAGCTTGGGGAGGGAGCCTGTTGAGTATTTGGTGTTGCGTTGGAGTCGGAGGCTGCTGAGTACTGGGTGTTGTGCTTTAGACGGAAGGGGTTGAGTAGAAGGTTTTTTTCAGTTCAGCTTGGCGGCGGAGCCTGTTGAGTATTTGGTGTTGCGTTGGAGACGGAGGCTGTTGAGTAGTGCAAAGGGGCGAACATCGCTCCGAGCTTGGGCCGGGAGACCTTGCAAAAAAGTGCCTCAAATTTTAATGCGGAAATCGTAAGAACCATGTATACCTTCAAATATGATTTGCGCAAAAGGGGGGTCATGGTGCGTGCGGAAGGATATATATATATATATATATATATATATAATGGATGCATGTGTATATAAATGTGTGAATGTGCATTTGTATACGTATGTCTGTATGTGCATCTATAAATATATATATATATATATATATATATATACACACAGACACCTACACGTACACATGCATACGACCCCCACCGTGCCGCTGGGCACGGAGTGGGCATGTCCTCTGGCCCTTGGCCTCGCTCCCGAGGAGTCTCTCACGGGCCCGGACCCCGAGTTGCCAAACCTCCTGGGGACCCCCGCGTGCCCAGGCCGTGGCGGCGCTCCCCGCGTGACTTTTTCGGGGCGGCCCCAAGACGGGCCAGGAGGACCCCAGGAGCCTCCCAGGCGGTCCAAGAGGGCCCCGCGGCGCCCCAAGATCACACCAACACGCCCAGGATGGCCCCAGGACGGCCCCAGGGACCTCCGAGACGCCCCACGAGAAAGAGCCCCAAGAGCCTTCCCAAGAGGGCCCCGAGATGCAAAAGTCATTGACGTTCCTGAGCTATTTCAATGATTAGGCGTTCTCGAATATTCAGGCTCCCGACGCTCCAAGACGGCCCAAGAGGCCCCAGTACCGCCCCAAGACGGCCCCAGAGGCCTCCAAGGGGGCCCCAAAACGGCCCAAGAGGGCCCCAAGACGACCCAAGAGGATTCCGAAACGGCCCAAGAGGCCCCAAGGATGGCAGGGGCCCAGATGGGGGACCCGAACGGACATTTCCAGCCCTCGGCCCCGAGGGGCCCCCAGGAGGCCCCATGAGGCCCCGAAACCCATTCGAAGAACTTGCAAAGACCCTGTGGGACGCAAGGTATTTGAGCACGTAAGGCTGTTCGATATATGTGTGTGCATACATACATGTACATATACATATACATATATATATATATATATATATATATATATATACATATACATATACATATACATATACGTATACATATACATATACATATACATATACATATACATATACATGTACATATACATATACATATACATATATATATACATATACATATACATATACATATACATGTGCATAAATATAAGCATATATATAAACATATGCATATGCATATACATATACACATATATATATACATATACATACACAAATAAATATACATATACATATATACATATACATATACACATACAGGTACATGTACATGTACATGTACATGTATATATACATATACATATACATATACATATACATAAACATATACATATATACATGCATACATACATTAATTCATTAATTCATTCATTCATTCATTCATACATTCATCCATTCATACATACAGACAGGCAGACAGACAGACAGACAGACAGGCATACATGCATGCATGCATGCATGCATGCATGCATGCATGCGTACATACATACACGACCGCCCTGCGGGCGATAAGGAGGTTGGGGGGAATTGAGATCGGAATTTCTAGGAATCCTTCGGAATTGCTAGGAAACCTTAGGAGTTCCTAGGAATCCTTCGGAATTATCATGAATCCTTAGGAATGCCTAGGAATCCTTCGGAATTCTCAGGAATGCTTCGGAATACCTAGGAATCCTTAGGAATCCCTAGGAATCCTTAGGAATTCCTAGGAATCCTTTAGGAATTTCTAGGAATCCTTAGGAATCCCTAGGAATCCTTAGGAATCCCTAGGAATCTTTACGAAATCCTAGGAATCCTTGGGAATTCCTAGGAATTCTTCGGAATTCCCATGAATCCTTAGGAAGTCCTGAGAATTCTTTGGAATTCCTAGGAATCCTTTGGAATGCCTAGTAACCCTTCGGAATTCCTAGGAATCCTTAGGAAATCCTAGGAATCCTTAGGAATTCCTAGGAATGCTTCGGAATTCCTAGGAATCCTTAGGAATCCCTGGGAATGCTTCGGAATTCCTAGGAATCCTTAGGAATTCCTAGGATTCCTAGGAATTCCTAGGAATCCTTCGGAATTCCTGAGAATCCTTAGGAATTCCTAGGAATCCTTCGGAATTCCTACGAACCCTTAGGAGGTCTTAGGAATCCTTGGGAATTCTTAGGAATCCTTAGGAATTCCTAGGAATCCTTAGGAATTCCTAGGAATCCTGAGGAATTCCTAGGAACCCTTCGGAATTCCTAGGAATCGTTCGGATTTCCTAAGAATCGTTCGGAATTCTGGTTGTTGTGAGTGTTGGGGGGGACACGAGTCGGGGCGCCCCGCCCTTACGAACAACAACAACAACAACAACAACAACAACAACAACAACAACAATCACAACAACAACAACAACAACAACAACAACAACAACAATCACAACAACAAAAACAACAAAAACAATAATAAAAACAACAACAACAACAACAACAACAACAACAACAACAACAACAACAACAACAACAACAACAACAACAACAACAAAACAATAAAAACAACGACAACAACAACAACAACAAAAACAAAAACAAAAACAACGATAACATAACAAATCACAGAAAAACGCGGGTGGACTGCGGCGCGCCTTGCGCGCCTGGCACACCTTGCGCGCCTGGCGCACCTGGCTGCACCTGGCTGCACGAGTGAGCGGAACGCGAGAGGCGTCGCCGCCAATTGCAAGCCGCGGCTGGCAAGCCTGGCGGTCGCTCGCTGCACGTCCTCGCATGGACAGCTGCATGCCACGGCAGGCAATCCCGACGGTCCCGTGGCGCCCACGCAGGGCTGACTGCAAGCCACGGCGGGCAATCCTGAGGGCCCCTCCACGTCCTCGCATGGACAACTGCAAGACGCGGCGGGCAATCCCGAGGGTCATTGCACGCTCTCGCATGGACAACTGCACGCCGCGGCAGGTAATCCCGACGGCAGACGTACAGTACATTCGAGCCGCTCCTGAATGGAAACCCGGAGTGGCGAAGTCGCCGAGCAGGAGAATTTGGGCGAACCTGGCGCACTTGACGAATCGAGCACACGGGCCACTTGGCGAAACCGGCGCACTTGGCACGCGTGGCGCACGTGTCGAATCGAACGCGCTTGCATGCCAACTGGCATGGCATGGCAGTTCGAGAAATAGGATCCACGCGCCAGTCGGCACAGCCACAGGCGTCGGAAACCAATAGCGAGCATTCGTGCCACACTTTTCCCCCATCCCCCATGGTCAATTCTGGCGGGGAACCTGATTTGCATTTTACCGCAGTCGTCCCCCGACGATTTACAAAAATGGCACGTGCGTGCCCAAGCTCATACAAAAAGAACTCATGCACGTAAGCATCGCAGAAGGTAGACCATAAGAGGAATATTAAATCGGATCCGAGAAGATCAGGAAGAAGAACCAGGTGGTTTGTGCCTGGCGTGCCCCAACAAGAGGAAGTGGAGAGGAGAGGATGAGCGAGCGAGAGAGATCACGCTGCGCACCAGCGCGACATGTTCAGGAGCTCGAACTAGATATCACAGGCGCTCCTCATGATGGCTGGGGCGAGCAGCACAACGGCTTGCAGAGCCGCCGGTGGTCGGCAGACCGTCTCGAGGCATCGTGGCCTACCCTTGACCTGCCCGTCGGGCCATAGCTGGTCTGCCCCCCGAGCCGAGAAGCCGTGGAGGACAGAGCAGCGACCCCGCGCGAGAGGACCGCCTCACGAAGCGCACTGCCTCATCGCACAGCGGGCCGCCCTCCGCCCCCACACAGGGGAGGCCACGAGGAGCGGGAGGACAAGGAGCCAGGGGCCAGGAGCAACAGTGACGGCGGGAGGACACAGATCGATCGCGGGAGCAGGAGTCACGCCCACTCCCCCGCCAGAGTTTCCCGCCGTGGAACCTCCGAGCAGGGCCCGAACACGTGGCTGGGGTAGCGCGGCAAGTTTCGGGGGGTCTCGCCAAAGCCAGAAGGTCGCCGTGCGGGAAGAGCATATGGCGCAGCACACTAGCGGCGGACGTTCCCGAGAATGGCCCTGCGGGGTCACACACGCTCCTCCTCCTCCTCCTCCTCCTCCTCCTCCTCCTCCTCCTCCTCTCCTCCTCCTCCTCCTCCTCCTCCTCCTCCTCCTCCTCCTCCTCCCTCCTCCCTCCTCCCCCTCCTCCCTCCTCCTCCTCCTCCTCCTCCTCCTCCTCCTCCTCCTCCCTCCTCTCCTCCTCCTCCTCCTCCTCCTCCTCCTCCTCCTGCTCTTCGTCCTACTCCTCCTCCTCCTCATCCTTCTCCTCCTCCTCCTACTCCTCGAGCCGTTCTGGCGCAGGTGTGCGCTTGCTGATTCTCTCTTCAGAACGGCAAGGAATCCGCGGGTCAATTTTGGCTTTCAACTTTTCTCGTTCAAGTCATTCTTCAGTCAGACTGATGTCCCATGGCCCCTGCAAGGGCGGCGGCGGCGGCGGGCAGGGCTCCTCCCCTCCGTGGCGTGGCGGCGGATCCCCAGGGTGGCAGCAGCAGGACTGGAGTTACTACGGCTACGGAGGCGCCCAGTGGTCAGGTGGCAAGGGCTACGGCACGGGCGGCAGGAGCGACTGCTGGAAGTGCGTGGCATGCGGATGCGGCAAAACGACCGCCTGGGCTGCCCACTGCAAGCAATGCGGCGCACCGAGGCAGGCACCTACCGTCGGCCAACATGCTCCTCCTCGCGGTGTGTGGTCTCATCAGCAGGGTCAGCCTCGCGTGCCTGGGTATCACCCCCCAGGAGAGTGGTCTGCCCTCCCGCCTGGACCGCAGCTTGGCAACGCAGCGCAAGGCACAGGCAGCGGCAGCCGAGGACAGGATGCCCCTTTGGACGCCAAGGAGCTCCAGATGCTGGTTGCACTGTCTCGCCGCGCAGGAGACCAAGCGACAGCTGCCAAGTACCAGGGCCAGCTGGACACCATGGCCGCGGCCGCGAAGCCACCGCCGAAGGCCTTGCAGGACCAGGTCAGCGACCTCCATCATCGCATCAAGAAGCTCGACGGCAGGCTCGAGGCCGAGTTGGCGAAGCTGGCTCGGTGGCAGGATGGCATCAGGGCTCAGGAAGTTCTCATTCACGACCTGTCGAAGCAATCCGAGGCCATGGTCACGGAACATCGGCAGCTGGCGGCACAGCTTCACAGTGCGGTGGTTCCTCCTTCGGCCGACGCCGAGCCCACACCTGGGCCAACTCTGTCCCTGCGAGACCTCGTGGACGGACGGGTCTCCAACATCGTCATCGACGACGGCGGCCTCTTCTCTGTCGATGCCGACGGCATGGAGGAATCCGATCTACAAGAGGTGGAACGACGTCGGGCGGACTTCAAAGAGCACATTGGCAAGGCAGCCAAGGCCCTCTTCGCGGAGGCGATGGAGCGAGCGGCAGTTGCCAAAGCCGAGCACGACGGGCACCTCAAGCGCATGGCCACCAAGCGCAGGAAGGGCTGCGATGGCGCCGCGTCGGCGGGAGGTGGAGTCCGCGAGGGAGGCGCAGAAGCAGCTGAGCCACCTGCTGGCGGCGCCCGCGGCAGCGGTGACGCGACATCCAGCGACGTCAGCCAGCCCGCTGCCCCAGTCAGCCGAGTACGTGAACAGGCGGCGCGGGTCGCTGAGAGAGTTCAGCAGCAGCAGGCGGCGACGGACAGCGGCGGCAAGGGTGAGCGTCACAGTGAGCAGCACAATCAGAGCCCCCCTGACGGTCAGCAGGCCTGAAGGGGGGAGAGTTTACTTTTCATCGCATGCAACACCAGACAGGTGTGACAGTTCGGTTTTCTCGGAGGGAGCTCGACGGTCTGCACAGGCTGCTAGCACCCCTCCTCCTCGCGCCCTACTTTCCCTCGTTTCGCCTCGAAATATTTGTCGTAACGCGCCAGCAACGGTTCAGAACCCTTCGGTGCCAGGGCACTCGTGCGCTTCTCTTGGAGGCCCCTTTTTCCCTCCGCCACCTCCAGGCTACCAGTCGTTCCGTCTCAGGGTCGTGTCGATTAATGGTAACGCCCGGGGGTCGGTGAGAGAGTGGCTCCCCAGTGTAGAAGCAGAGGTCCTTCTCGTCCAAGAGCACAAGCTTTTGACTCAAGAAGCTCTGGATAGAGCTTCCGCTTTTTGTCTCGGCCTCGGTTTCAAATCACTTTGGATCCCTGGCACGACTGGGCCTGAAGGCGGCCCTTCGGCTGGAGTGCCCATCCTGTGTCGCGCGTATCTTGGGCTTCATCTGGCGCCCTCGGGGCTCGAGCTGGCTCCCCATAGGGCCATCACGGCCTTGGTGCACGCGCCCCAAGGGGACGTGTTTCAAGTTTGTTCGGTGTATATGCGCGACTCGGAAGGGCTCTCAGAAGCCAACCTCGAAATACTGTCGGCGATAGGGGCGGAAGGGTCCACCCGCGGGAAACCATTCCTTGTCGGGGGGGATTGGAACATGGAGCCCTCCGAACTCGCCAAGTCCCACTTCGTGAGCACCCTGGTTGGTCAAGTCATCGACCCCAGCAAACCTACTTGCCACGCCGGCGCTGGTAAAGTCTACGACTACTTCGTTGCATCTTCTGGGCTCTCCAAGGGCGCCGCCGAGGTGCGCATCCTAGAGGACGCTGCTTTCTTTCCTCACAGCCCAGTTTGCCTTGAATTTCATGCTGGACTGGCCCAGATGCACTACCTCGCTTTCAGACGCCCGCCCCCGCTCCCATCGGAAGTGCCGCTCAGCCTGAGCCGATGGACTTTACTCGCGTGCATACTCAGCTGGACGCGGCGTTCATTCGTGCGAGGCGTGGGGACGATGGGGTCGTGACTTCTCGCCTATTTCGTGAAGCTTACGCATCTTGGGCAGGTCTTGCTGAACGGGAACTTTCAAGGACTTTCGGGGTTCAACTTCCAGTTTTGGGGACTAGGGGCAAGGGGCCCAAGACTCATTGGAGGCCGATCCTCAGCAAAGATCACGGTTGCGTTCGGTACCCGCAGTTGCACGCCAGCCGCTGGCTCGCTTCGAAGTTCAAACGTCTTCTCTCCTGTGTGCAGCGGGGGGATTGGCCTCAGGCTCGGGGCGCGGGGCGCTCGCCGTCGTCTCCCCCCCCCCCAGTTTGAGTAAGCCCGACAACCTGTTCCCTGGGATGGAAGTTGTTTTGAAAAGCGTTTCCTCGGTGATCTCGGACCTCAAAGTTTTGGAAGACCCCTTGGAGGGGTCGGGCTCTGATCCTAGCCCCCTTGAGGCTCAGGAGGTTTTGTTGGCCCAAGTCGAAGAGGTCTCGATTCAGGTCACCGACTTTGTCTCACAGTGTAGCGCCTTCTTCTCGGCCAAGGCCAGACGAGATTGGGCAGACTGGCTCGCTGAGAATGTTGATCAAGGTGGCCGCAGAGCGCACGGCTACACTAAAGACCCTCAAGGATGGTCGCCCTCTACGACGCTCAGTGCAGGAGGCTGTGTGGTGTCGGACCCGCAGGCGCTCCTCACCGCCGAAGCTGATCGTTTCCGCTCCTTGTGGGAAGGGCTGCCACTACCACAGAAAAGGCCAGGGAAAGTGAATACCCCCCTCCCTTGTATCTCGGTGGACACCATTCGTAAGGTTTCTCGCACTTTTGCCCACGGGTCTGCCACAGGCTTGGATGGGTTTCACATGAGACACTTTTCTGTGCTGTCCGACGGGGCCTTATTGGCCCTCTCGCGTTTGTTCACGCTTATGGAACTCACGGGCACCCTTCCCCCTCAGCTGGAGGCTGTGATAGTCGCTATGCTGCCGAAGCCCTCCACTGGTTTCCGCCCCATCGGGGTTTTCCCCAGTCTGCACAGATTACGGGGGAAATGTAGGAGAGACTACGCGGTGGAGTGGGAAGGGGAACACCAGAGAGAGTACTGGGCGGCGGGAAAATTCAAGTCTGCGAGCGATGTTGTTTGGCGGCAGGCCGCCCGTTCGGAGTCCTCCCGAGCCTGCGGGCAGCAGGCCCGTACACTCCTCTGGGACTTTATCAAATATTACGAGCGCATCCCTCTCGAACTTCTGGCATTTCGATGCAGGCAACACGGTTTCCCAGATGCGCTCACCGATGTGCATGGCGGGATACCGTCCTTCCCGTTTCATGGTGCTAGCTGGAGTGGTAGCGCCTCCGACTTACGCGAGAGTTGGAATCATAGCGGGGTGTAATTTCGCCACCACTATGATCAGAATATTTGCCCTTCGTGGTTTCGATCAGCTGGAGGTCCCCAAGGGAATCACGTTTGATGCTTACATTTACGACTTAGGGGTTAATGCGATCGGGACTGCTCGGCGCATCATGAAAGAACTCCCGAGAGCGGCCCAGTCCGTCGAGGAGATCATCGACAATGTCCTTTTTGCGAAAGTTTCCCCTGACAAAGTCGGGCTTGTCGCGTCGTCCAAGGAAATCGCCAGGCATGTCCAGAAACGTCTGGGGGGGCTTGGAGGAGATTTCACCGAATCGTTCGTCAACTTGGGGATTGATGACACTGCAGGCTGTGCCAGGCGCGTCCGAGGGCGCAACAGCAGAGCGAAGGCGCGTTTTGCGAGAGCCTCTAGGCGTGCAGGCAGGCTGGCTCCTCAAAGAGGAGTTCTAGGACCGAGGGCTACAAAGCTTTGCTCGGCTGGACCCCATTGCGGGTTTAAATTATGGGGCGGAGGTTCACGGAGTCAGTGATGGAGAGTTAACCAAAGTTAGACGTCTTTGTGCCTCCACGATGAAGCCTACCCGTGGTGGCCGCAGTTTAACCATTCTCAGTAGGATTGAAGGCGACCCCGCATGGTGGGGTGCTGTCGCGCCAGCCCTTCGGTGGGCCAAGGAAGTCTGGTCTCGTGCCACGAGGGTCACGGAATTTTGTTTTGCCTGGTCGGAGCTCCGAAACATGTGGCACGATGTGTTCGGTCGTTCTTGGACCTGGCGTACCGTGAGCGGGCCTATCGGGGCCATGAAACTGTCCTTGGCCCGCCTGGGATGGAGTATGCCCTCGCCTTTTGTTATGATCAGCGACCTTGGGGTTGAGCATTCCCTCACCCTCACCCCTCCCTCCCTCCTCCAAGTTTTTCTCAGGGAAGGGGTTTGGCGATCGTTGGAGAGGGAAGCGGCCCGCAAGTACGGCCCTGATGGGGTCGAGTCTTTATGTTTTGATGTCGTCACGAAAGCCCTGCGTTCTAAGAAGTTTACGGCTCGCCAAAAAGGAACGATCCGTTGTTGTGCCTGTCAAGGAATCTGGCCCTACGCCCGCGCTCGAGCAGCAGGCTACGAAGTCGAGGATCGTTGCCCGCTGTGTCTTCAGCCTGGAGACACGATCTTTCATCGGCTGTATGTATGTACTGCGGTGGAGGAGGAGAGGAGGGCGGTGATTCCTGACAGAGTTATCGAGCAGGTTTTGAGGAAGTTTGCGGCTGTTCCTGAGAAAGAGCGTTTCCATCTTACCTCTGGCTTGTTTGGCCACCCCCAGCGTGTGCTCCCGCCCCCTAAGTCCGACAGTAAATCAGAGGAGGATGATGGTATCCAGTTTCAGTTTTTTCCCGACGGCTTCGCTGCGGAAGGCATGGAGGTGCCTCGCGATGGCCGGCGACAGATGTGGGGCCACGTATTTTTAGACGGTTCGTGCTCTCGCCAGGTAGTTCGCAGTTCTAATCGTGCTGGATGGGGCTTGGCAATGCTAGGTCCTCGGTCGAACCTCCTGGCGTGGTGTTGGGGGCCTGTCTGGGATAGCTGCCCTCAGACACCACAGGCGGGAGAATTCTCGGCTTATGCTATGGCTTGCGCTCTTCTTTCCGCGCCAACAATTCTTTATTCTGATTGCCAGAATGTTGTTTCGATGCACGGCATGGCCCGACACGAGCAACTTTCTCCCAAGCGTCCATATGCGGGGTTGTTGACGCAGGGTCGTTCTCTGGGGGGAAAATGGACGCTTGGATGTGTGAAAGTGCCCGCTCACCTTTCAATCGATGATCCCGAGATCGACGACGAGGAACGGTTTCGGAGAATCGGAAATGACTTCGCCGACAGAGCTGCCAAGTTGGGAGCTGACTCCCACCAGGCGCCTTCGGACGAGGTAGCCAACGATTGCACTGTCCTCGTTAATTCGGCCCTCATGGCGGTCAAGCTGTGTGCCACGTTGCTGCCTCTCTGGCCGCGCACGGACCTCTCCCGTGCCGTTTGGTCTCCGCCTGCTCCTTGCTCTCGCGCTCCTGCTACGCCCCATCGGTGGGAGTGGCTGGGTCCGCCAGAAGGGGATCAGCGTTTTTGGAGTTGCCAAGGGTGCCTCAGGACGTCACGCAATGCCGCTGACAAAGCTCCAGCCCCTGGCCACTGTTCTGAGTCCTTGAAAGTTGACGTTCGGCGGCTTAGGGATTTGAACCACAAGTGTATTCTCCTGGATTGTTCGAACGGGTCGTTTGTCGTCGTTTGTACTGTGTGCCAGAGATACACTAGTGGTGCCCGTTTAGCAGAACTCAACAAAACGTGTCCAGGTCAGAAAGTTTCAGCGTACAACTCTGACGCATGGAACAAGATTTGTAAGGGTCTCCATCCGAAAGCGAAAGGAGTAACCTTACTTTCAGACACTTACAGTGTGCTTTAAGCATGCAGCGGGAGCCAAGGTGCTCAAAAAAATCCTCCTCCTCCTCGTCCAACTCCTCCTCCTCCTCCTCCTCCTCCTCCTCCTCCTCCTCCTCCTCCTTCTCCTCGTCCTCCTCCTCCTCATCCTCCTCCTCTCCTTCATCCTCCCTTCTTATACTCCTCATCCTCCTGCGGCAAACGCTATAGAAGATCAGAAGAATCACGGGCGCACTTCGGAGCTGGCCCGCAATTGCTCACATTGAAAGCCGGCTCGCGGCTTGCGTTGTGAAGTCTGCGCTGGGAGCCAGACTTTCGCTCCGCATGGACAAAGAAACGCACAATGCGATAAACGAGGCGAAAAATGACAAGAAGAATAAAACACTCGCAGTCAATATTGATTTTGTGCGAAACGCCAGGGCCGAGGGCGCCATCCAGGGCCGAGGTCGATATCAAGGGAAATGAGCGTTTTGACCTCCCCAGAAGTGTTGTCATCGTGGTGCGAAGCACGTGCATGACTTGCTTACTTGTTTGGAAATTACATGGCAGTAGATGTTAACTTGGGCGGGCGCGCAAGGCAGAGAGCAACATCAGGGGAATGGCACGTGGGTTCAGAGATAAGCGTGCTAGGATCCGCTCATCCACGGGGCGTGTTGACCCTCAGCTTGCCGTGTTTGGAGGCAGGCGCGTCGCGATCCGTAGGCTTCAATGGCTGCGGGATTCCCGTGCTTGTGCCGGCCCGCCGTGACTCCCGCTCTGCGGGCTCAATGAGGAAGTCGGGGCGGAGTGGGCGCGCTGCCCGGTGGGGCAGGAGGGAGCGGGGTCGGCCTTGAGGGAAAGGGAAACGCGGCGCCGCCACAATGCAGAGGTCGGGTCGGAGGGGATGCGCTGCCTGATGGGGCAGGGGGAGCAAGGCTGGCTGCAGGGGGAAGGCGCCGGCGCCGACGAAGAGGCCTGCTGCTTGGGCAAGAAAAGGTTGGGCTGGCGCCTGTGCCGTGCCTGCCGAAAGAAAGACGTCGGAGTTCTAGACACAGGGCGCAAGACTATGGAAAGTGCCATCCTCCGCTGCCAGGCGAACTGGAGCAGCAGCCCCAGGCACAGCGCGAGCCCGCGGCGCTTGGCACAACACGGGGGCAACAGTAGAGGTACAAGATCAGGCAGAGAGAAGCACTCGATAATATTTCATGTGGGAATTGCTCGGACAACAACTCCAGCGAGAGACGGGGATGGCACCACAAGAAAGCCGCTGCAATTCTCGATGCGCAATCATCCTATGACGCGTTCCAGTCGCAATGCGATTGAGTGGCCCTTCAACTCGTCCCCCTCAGTGGCATAAACAGAGTACAAACGGAGCAAGGGATGGATGTGATGCAACGACGCCGAGCACAAAGCAACGACTGACGACAATGCCAGCAGCCACTGTCTCTCCTTGTTTATATCTCTTGTTAAAGAAGCGGCGTTTCTCCCGCACCACACACCGCACTCTTTGTCCCGCACCAGACATCGCACTGCACTCAGCGTAAACAACGAGCAGACAGGATGAACCATTACGATTGCGTATGTCGCTGCCTGTGACCTGCCATCACAGTTATCCTCCTCATCTCCCTCCTTCTCCCCCCAACCCTTCCATCTCCCTCCTCCACCCCTCCCCCTGCCCCTCCCCCTCTTCCCCACTCCCTTGAGGTTGGGGGATTCTGAGATATTGAAAAGTCTCAGGTGAGCGGCGTGGTTCAGACGGCGCCAACGTGTGGTGAAATGCTCGGAGGCGGACGCTGGTTCTCGGGATGCGCAACTGACCCTCCTTTTTGTAATATCCTCAACCTCCTCCTCCTCCTCCTTATCCTTCTGATCCTGATCCTCATCATCCCTCTCGTCGTCCTCATCTCTCTCCTCCTCCTCCTCCTCCTCCTCATCCTCTCTCCTCCTCCTCCTCCTCCTCCTCATCCTCCTCTCCTCCTCTCCTCCTCCTCCTCCTCCTCCTCCTCCTCCTCCTCCTCCTCCTCCGCCTCCTCATCCGCCTCCTCCTCCTCCTCCTCCTCCTCCTCCTCCTCCTCCTCCTCCTCCTCCTCCTCCTCCTCCTCCTCCTCCTCCTCCTCCTCCTCCTCCTCCTCCTCCTCCTCCTCCTCCTCTTCCTCTTCCTGCTCCTCCTCCTCGTCCTCCGCCTCCTCCTCCTCTGATTCCTCCCACTCCTCGTCCTCCTCACCATCGCCATCGCCATCGCCGTCACCACAGCCGCCATGTTCAATGACCTCGAACTCCCCTCGCCCTCGCTGTCGCCAGGGGGAGCCGAAGACAGGCGCGTAGCGGAGGCCCCGAGAGCAGCCCCTGGCCTCCCCGAGGGGGGGCCCGCCGGGCGCCGAGGCCCAGCGGCACCTGGCGCGCGCACGCTCTCCGCTTCGTGCGCCCGTCGTCGTCGTCGTCGTCGTCGTCGTCGTCGTCGTCGTCGTCGTCGTCGTCGTCGTCGTCGTCGGGCGAGCTCTAGTGTCCAACTCTGGGCGTCACCAGCAGCAGCAGCGCAGGAGCCAAGAGCTGGACAGCCGAGACGAGTTCTTATCACGAAGAAGGCCGCTCGCACACTGGGACCGTGCTCCGACAGAGGAGCGTCCGCGCGCCTGCCTTAACGCCCGCGAGCCTGCAAACAGCATGCGGCCAGCGCGCGACGCGGACACGGTGGAATGGAGGAGGTCTTACTCGGGGCGGGAGGCACACTCCCCCCGCCCTCCCTGCGCCCCTCCCCCCCATTGTCAAGCCGAGTGTGGTTCGAGGTCCCTTTGAGGTGAGGCGGCCTCCACCACACGCTACTCGCGCGTACCCGATGCGGGCTGGCGCCAGGCGCTGGCCACGGAGCAAGCTGTGGTGCAAACTTACGTGGTGCAAGCTGTGCGGTGAACGCTGCGAGGGGAAAGCTGTGCGTGCCAACCGTGTGGTGCCACACGTGTGGTGCAGGCTCTGTGCTGCAAGCCTCTGTGGTGCAGGCTGTGTGGTGCGGGCCATGCGGCCGCTCGGGAGGCGCCCTCGAGGCTCCGACGGGCGGCCACGGCCACGGCACCGGGCGCAACCCAGCTCACCCCCCCAGCGCACAGGGCGCCCACCAGGCGCCCACGGACGACCACAGGCGGCCACGGGCAGTCACCAAGCGAAACCTCGGCACGCCCACCCAGCGCACGCAGAGCCCACAGGGAGCCCACAGGCGGCCACGTATGGGCACTCGGCGAAAGCTCGGCACACCAACCCAGCGCACGGTGCACCCGCGAGGCGCCCATGAGTGACCACCAACCGGGCACAAGCAGTAGCCCGACACACCCCTTCAAGTAAGTACTTAGGGGAACGCAAGTACGAGCCCCTAGTCCAAGCACTGGTTTGGGAGCATGTCTGGCGAGGGACCTAACGCTTGGCAGTGTTGGTGATGAATCTCTCTATGCACAAGCAGTGTGATGGGGGGACGCATGCAAACTTTCCGGCTGGGGCCGTAGGTGGACTCCCTAACGGGCACGAAACGTGTCAGGGATGTGCCGGAATGGGCCTGCCTGCGCCATGCGGATTATCCCATTGAATTGGGGCCGTAGGTGGAGCTTCCTCAGGAGCACCGAAATTGACACGCGGAGAGTCAAGGGTGGGGGAATGGAAAGGAGAAAATGGGACGGGGCGCTGTGGATTCAAAACGAAGACCAAACTCCACTGGAGGCTTGGGGAAAATATGCTAATCTCATGGCAAGTCCGACAACCAAGCAGCAATACGCAATCCGTGTGGTCGATGACCGCGGCCGCCGAGTACGGTTTAGGACGTCGCTCAAGGGGTTAGGACGTCGCTCAAGGGGAAGGGGTGACCCGCACATGGCCATAGGTCTGGGCCAAGAGTAAACAGTATTTCGTCCAAGGGGAATAAGTGGAAAGAACCTGGCGAAGAACCCAACCATATGCAGTTGTGGGTATCGCAATTGTGAGTACGGTCTTAGGTGAAACTCCTTGTGAGGCACCGCCCGCATGCGGGCTGTGTCACTGGGACCGTAGCTGGGGCTTCCTATAGGGGCCAGGTGTGCCGAAACGGGGGTGACGCACACATGCGGACGGTGCCGCTGGGGCCTTAGCTGGAGCTCCCTATGGAGCCACGAAAGGTGTGAGCGGTGTGCCGAAACGGGGTTGACGCCCACATGCGGACGGTGCCACTGGGGCATTAGCTGTAGCTCCCTATGGAGCCACACAACGTGTGAGGGGTGTGCCGAAACGGAAGCGACGCCCACATGCGGACGGTGCCGCTGGGGCCTTAGCTGGAGCTCCCCATGGGGCCGCTAATCGTGTGAGGGGTGTGCCGAAACGGGGGTGACGATGACGATGATGATGATGATGATGATGATGATGAGGAGGAGGAGGAGGAGGAGGAGGAGGAGGATGATAATGATGATAATGATGATGATGATGCTGATGATGATGATGGTGATGCTGCTGATGATGATGATGATGATGATGATGACGATGATGATGATGCTGATGGTGATGGTGGTGATGACGACGACGAGGAGGAGGATGGTGGTGATGATGATGATGATGACGATGATGACGGTGATGATGATGACGATGATGGTGACATGCGAAAAGCAGAGGAAGGGATTGGAGGAGGGAGGAGGAGAGGAGAGGAGGAGAACGCGGGGCGCTGCCTCTTCAAAACGAGGACCCAGCACCACAGGATGGTTGGGAAAAACAACAGGTGAGACCGCAGGTCTGTCTGGTGAGGCATCCGTCACAGTGTTCTTCTTCTCTTCAGGGGGGACGGAGGGAATACGGAGGAGGGAGAGGGCAACAGGGAGGGCAGCAGGGAGGGAGGGAGGGAGGGAGGACGGAGGACGGAGGAGAACGTAGGAAGGAGGGCGGAAGGAGGGCGGGGGGGAGGCTGGCGCACGCGGCACTCGGGGCGTGACGCGCGGCCGTCCCGGGGGCGGAGGGCGGCGCCGGCCACAGGACAGGAGGGCCGCCAGGGCCAGGGCCGCCCGCAGACCAGCCAGCTGCATTGCGCCCCCCCCCCCCCGCCCACCCACGGGCGGGGCCGCTGGTCCGGCGGGGTGACCCGGCGGGTCTGCGGCGGGCGAGGTGCGAGCCCCCCGCCTTCTGTCCCCCCCCTCCTCCTCCTCCTCCTCCTCCTCCTCCTCCTCCTCCTCCTCCTCCTCCTCCTCCTCCTCCTCCTCCTCCTCCTCCTTCTCCTCCTCCTCCTCCTCCTCCTCCTGGTCCCCCGCCTGTCCACCCCGGTTCACAGGGAGGATAAGGATGATGAGGGCCTGCTCCCCCGCCCCACCGTCGCTCTCCCGTCCCGCCCTCTTGCCTCCCCTCTCCCTTTCCCTCCCTTTTTCCCCCCTCGCTCTCCCGTCCGTCCATGACCTCTCCCCCTTCCCTCCCACTCGCCTCGGGCCCCGGGACCTGCAGCCAGGGAGTGGGCAGCACAGCGGCGGGGTCTCTGGGCGGGACAGGGCGGCACGGACGGCAGCGCACGGAGAGGGGCGGTGCTGGCGAGGGAGAGGGGCAGGGACACGCGCCCCTGCTCGTCCGCGCTGGGCGCGGGGGCAGCTGACGCCAGCAGGGAGGCACAGAGAGATGGAGCGGGGGGGAGAGACAGAGAGAGGGACAGAGAGGAATAGAGCGAGAGAGAGAGAGAGGGAGGGAGGAGGAGAGAAGAGAGAGGGGAAGGGTAGAGCAGGGGAAGAAGGGAGAGCGGGGCACAGGGAACGCGGGAGAGGGAGGAGAGGCAGCAGAAGGACGAGAGGAGGGGCGAGGGCGAGACGCGGAGGAGCGTCCAGGGAAGCGGGGAGTGCCAGTGAACTACCAAGCAACCACTTGTCGCAGACGGTGACAACGTCGGATCCCTGGGAGAAGACCGCCAGTAGAGATGGGGTCGGCCCCCGACGGCGATCCTCCCCCCCAACACCACCACCATACTCCCCGACGGCGATCCGATGTCCTAGCTTGTCAGTGCCCAGGGCCCTGATCAGGAAAGCAGCGCGCTTATTTCCGTCCGGAGCCTCGGCCTCCTCCATCTCTCCAGGGAGGCTCATCCAGCGCTGGATCCTGAGGGGGGCGCGCAGGACGAGAGCGCAGACAGCACATGGATCGGGAGATGTTCCGACTCACTTCGCTTGGCCTCCTCCCCCTCCTCCCCCTCCTTCTCTTCATCCTCGGTTCCCTCCTATCCCTTCTTCCCTCCTCAAGATTAGCAAGCGTGGACTCCAAATAATGTGCATCTAACAATATGTGTTGTGCCACATGTACACATACATATATATATATATATATATACACATATGTAGTGTGCAGTACGTGCAATGCAGTCTGTATGATGGAACATATGTTGCGCGAAATATGTGGTGCAAACTATGTTGTGCAATCCAAGCTGTGCAATATATGTGGTGCAACCCATACAGTGCAGGCAATGTTGCGTACTACAAGTGGCACATTACGAGATGTAATCTAGGTTGTGCAAACAGCGTTGTGCAATTAATGTGGTGCACTATGTGTTGCATGACAGCTGTGGTGCAACGTATGCTGTACAGTCTTTTTGGTACAATGGACGTTGTGCAATTGATATGGAACAACCGATGTGGTGCAACCGATGTGGTTCTATGTGGTACACTCTATATTGTGAAACATATGTGGAGCAGCATGTGGGTTGCATATGATGCCCTGCACAACGCGTGACCACTTCCCATGTTCATGCAAGCCTCCTGCCCACCCACCCACAACGCGGCTTGCAAAAAACCACTGCTGGCCGCGCTAGCTCGCGCAGGTTTGCGCGCAGAGCGGTGCGCTAGTCTGGTGCGACCGACGCGGCCGCGGTGGCGCTGACTGCTGGGCACTTCACAGCGCGTCTCGCAGGCCGCGCTGACGTGTGGGCACTTTACTGCGAGTCGGTGACTCGGGCGGGCGCCATGTCGTGGCGACGTCAATAACGGCAGACACGGCGATGATAGATAGTAGCGATGTTGGTGACGATGATGCCGACAATGACGACGGCAAGGCCAATGATGCTGCCCATGCTGATCACGCCGATGGCGATGATAGTATCCTCGCGCCGGTGATGAAGCTTTTAGAAGGATTTCGACATGCGCGCGCTGCCGACGCCGCATGGTACTATTTGACAGGGATAGTGCCCCCCCCCCCAGCACGCTCGCAAGAGCGTTCAAATGATTCCGACAAGCGCGCGCGAGAGGCCCGCTTGGTCGCATTGGATGGAAATGTTGGAAACCCGATTGTTTTTTCTCAGAATTCGCAAGAGCGCGCGCGCAGACTTGTTTTGAAACTCATGCTGCAAAACCGATAGTGAGTTATATGTTTCCGAAGCACTCGCTTCTGCGACCCGCACGAAACCCAAGGTGCTTGAAAGATGTCGGAATGCGCGCGCGACGACGCGCGCGCGGACGTCGTCCTATTGGTGGCCAGAGTTCCTTGAGAACTGGTGAGCTGTGATAAACGAGTGCGCGCACATCGCATAGTTTGGAAAAGATGAGGGGGGATATCGGTTTTGCTGGGATGGTAGTACGGATTCAAAACTGATGAACGATGGGGCAGAACCACTATCCCTCGGGGAACCGATTCTCCGGGGGGGGGAAGTGCAAATTGCATTGCAAAAAGGAGAATATATGTAGCGCCACCGTGCTCTCAGTACGTCGTGGAGTGTCCCCAGGTCCCTACAATTCTACGAGCAACTGGCTCTAGGTTATGAAACGCCCCGAACCCCTGTTGCCTGGGCGCTGCCGAGGATTTCCGCGTGCTCGTTGCGTGTGTCGCGTGAGTCCTCTGGAAACTGAACTGGCCAAAGGTGGCCCACCGAACCCCCGAGAATGTCTCCAGAAGCATCTCCGATGGTCCAAGAAGGCCCCAGATCGGCCCCTGAGCTCTCCAGGATGTCACGATGGCTTCACGACGGCCAAAATGCCCCCAAAACGCCCCAAGGAGGCTCCAACAAGATCGCCAAGAAGGCCCCAAGAAGCCGAAATCATTAATTTGCTCGGTTGTTGCCAGATTTTGACGTTCTCGCCTTTCCGGGCTTCCAGCGCGCCACCACGGCCCGAGAATCCTCCAAGAGGGCCCCAAGACGGCTCAAGGGACCCCCGAGAGGGCCCCAAGACAGGCCAAAGAGGGCGCCAAGACGGCCCAAGAGGGCGCCAAGCAACACGGCCCAAGAAGCCCCCAAGACGGCCCAACAGACTCCTCCCGACCCTCCGAGAGTTCTCGGCTTGACGGGCGAACATCGCTCCAACACGGCCCAAGAGGCCGCCAAGATCGGCCCAAGACGGCCCAAAAAGCCCCCAAGTGGGCCCAAAGACGGCCCAAGAGGGCGCCAAGACGGTCCAAGACGCCCCCAAGAGGACCCCAAAGGCGGCCCAAAAGCGCGCCAAGGCAGCCCAAGAGGCCCCCACGACGGCCCAGCGGGTCCCCCCCGACCCCCCGAGAGTTTCCCAAGAAGCGCCTTCCGATGATCCAGGAGAACACGGGAGCAGCCAAAGGCGTTCCGAAATGTTCAGAAGAGCGCCAAGGACGGCCCAAGAGGCCCCCAAGCCGCACCAAGAAGGCCCAAGAGGGCCCCACGAGCCACCCCCAGGAGGGCCCCGAAATGCCAAAATCCTTGTGTTTCTTTTGTTGTTGAAAGATGTCAGTGCTCTCGCATTTTCGCGTTTTCGATACCCCAACACCGGCCAAGAGCCCCCCAAGATCGAAGGCGGCCCAAGAAAGACGCCCCAAAAGGCCCCCAAGACGGCCCAATAGGGTCCCAAATGTGGCCCAAGAGAGGCACCAGTGACAAGAACGCGAACCGATACCTCAAGCCCCTCGCCCCCAAGATGGCCCCCGAGACCGCCAGCAGGCCCCCAAGAGGCCTTCCACAAGATCCACGAGGCCCCCAAAAAGGCAGAAATCAGGCCCCAAGAGGCCCCCAAGAGACCCCAGAGAGGCCCCCAAAACACCCCAAACCGAATCCAAGGAACCTCCGAGAGGCCCCCCAAGAGATCCTCATGGGCATCACAAAGGCCCATGGCCTACAACCCAGGCGCGGTGGCGGGATTGGCCGACGGCCACAAATCCGCCGCCCCCTGCTTGCAGGGGTGCACGGCGTGCTGGACGTTTCAGGTTTTGGTTGTGGTTCTTTTTCTAAAAGAACTCCCCAGTGGGCTTCGGCCCGTCCCGCCGGCCACGCGCAAATTTCCGAAAATCCGTCTGGCAATGCCCAAAAACGGCCGTTTCGCTCGGGACATCCTCAAAAAATCGCGAAGATGGCCCAAGATGGCCTCCAAGTCCGCCCGAGATGGTCCAAGACGGCCTCCAAAACGGCCCAAGAGAGTCCAAGACGGCCCAAGACGGCCCAAGAGGCCCCCCAGAGGCCTCCCAGACGGCCCAAGAGGCCTCCAAGAGGTCCTCCAGGAGAGTCCGAAGAGGCCAAAATCATTGATTTTCCCTTGGTTTTTGAAGGATTTTGGCATTTGCGCCTTTTCGGCTCTCCGACGGCTCAAGACGGCCCAAGAAGCCCCCAAGATCGCCCAAGAGGCCCCCAAGAGAGCCCCATGATGGCCCAAGTGGCCTCCAAGATGGCCCCTAGAGGGCCCCAAGAGGGCCCAAGAGGCCTCCAACACGCCCAAGATGGCCTCCAAGACGCCCAAGATGGCCTCCAAGACGGCCCTGGAGCCGAACAAGCGGGCCCCAAGTCGGCCCATAGAGGCCCCCCAAACGGCTTCCGACGGCTTCAGACGTGCCAGGAACCCACCAAGATGGCCGAAGTTGGCTCGAAGCTGGCCCGAGACGGCCCAAAAAGCCCCAAAGATCGCCCAAAGCTTGCCCAAGAGGCCTCCAAGACGGCCAAGATGACCTTCAAGATGCCCACGTGTTCCCCGAAGGCTTTCCAAACCGATTCGGGGAACACGTGGTCCGATAGCTTGGCAGGTCTGGCCTCAACGTTCGGCCACATAGGCGCTTCCAAAAAGGCAGGGGGCGGCGGTGATTCGCCGTAGGCGTCTTCGATATGTTGTGCAATAGATACGGTGCAAACTATGTTGTGCAATCTATGTGGAGCTGTATCCGGTGTGCATTTCTACAATGTACAAATAATGTTTGTCCGCAGTGAGTTGTCAACTCAACTGCTCGCGCAACCATCCCACCCGCACCCCCGCGTCTTGGCTTGCAAACCCACGCGGCGGCGATTGCGGCGACTGCTTGGCGTTGGTTGGTGCCTGTCAGCGGCCGCACTAGCCCGCGCATGCTCGCGCACGAAGCGGCCAGCTAGTTTGGCACGACCGACGCTGCCGCGGTGACGCCTACCGCAGGGCACTTCCCAGCGGGCACTCCAGTGAGGCTCGGCGACTCGGGCGGGCGCGGTATCATGGCAACGTCGACAACGGTAGACACGATGATAGTAGTAGCGATGCTGGTGACGACGATGACAACGACGACGGCAAGGCCAGTGACGGCGACGATGCAAATCACGCAGACGACGATAACGGCGTTCTCGCGTCGGTGATGAAGTTTTTGGAAGGGGTTCGACATGCGCGCGCGGCCGACGAGCGAGAGTGGGCCGCATGGTGTTATTTGACACAGATCGTGCCCCCCCCTCAGCACGCGCGCAAGGGCAATCGAATGATTTCGGCATGCGGTGCGCGAGGCCCGTTTGACCGAATTTCATGATGAACCCGGCGCGACCCCAGTTTGGGTAGAGCCTATTGCATGGGCGCATCGCTGGGCACATTGTTTGGCATTGCTTGGCATTGCTTGGTAACGCTTGGCATTCCCAAGCGGGGAACCCGAGAAACCCGAGGAACCTGGGGAACCCGAGAACCCGGAGAACCTCCGAGGAACGCGCAAAGTAGCCACCCGAGGTACCAACCTTTAACCAACAAAAACTCCTGAGGCAAGCCTAACTTTGGGGAAAAATATTGAAGAACCCATGGTTTCCTTAAGAATTTGCAGCGCCGGAAAGTTTGAAAACACATGCTATTACATGTTTTCTCGGGACACACGATTTTGAAATTGCTACGACACAAGGCTGTTGAAGGATGTCCGCATGCGCGCGCGACGACGCGCGCGTGTGCACTTCGGCCCACTGTTCTGCAAGGGATTATTGCGACAGCACGCGAGCAAGGGCGTTCGAGCGATTTCGACATGCGCGCGCGAGAGGCATGTTTGGCAGCATGTGATGAAAATGTTGAGGAACCGATGGCTGTCTTAAGAATCTGCAACAGCGCGAGAGCAAGTGTTTTTGAAAACTCTTGTTGCGAAACCATGCTGTAATGTTTTCAGGGCACTCGGTTTTGAGATCCCTACGAAGCCGAAGGTTGTTGAAGGATTTCGGCATGCGCGCGCGACGACGCGCGCATGTGTTCTTACGTGCAGCAATTGTCTAGCCGCCAGACCGGCAATTTGGCCCAGACGACGGGCAGCGACGAGGCGGCAACGGGGCGGCGACGGCGACAACATAGCCGCCGGACCGACAGACAGGCCCAGACGACGGGCGGCGACGAGGCGGCGACGGCGACTACATATCTGCCAGACTGGCGCGGCCCAGTTCCTTAGAAAACGAATCATAACCCCTAAGTGCAAGCACTGTTCGGGGAAACACACAGGGGCACACACGAACCCATGAAGAGCGCAGGCCAGGCCACCGCAAGAAGAGGAGCAGCAGCAGCAGCGGCAGCAGCAGCAGTAGCAGCAGGCGAGAGACAGGA
Source organism: Prorocentrum cordatum (assembly GCA_963575745.1). Classification (NCBI taxonomy): domain Eukaryota; class Dinophyceae; order Prorocentrales; family Prorocentraceae; genus Prorocentrum; species Prorocentrum cordatum. Next base: position 166,364 of record CAUYUJ010015156.1, on the reverse strand, counting down.
GGAGGGCGAGAGAGAGGCGAAGGACCAGGACCAGGACCAAGAACGACGAGGGCGGAGGGCAGGAGAGGAGAAACGGGAGCAAGAGGAGCAGCAGAAGGGAGCAGGAGACAGGCAGGAGAAGCAAGAGGGGCAGGGTGACCGCGCGACCGTCGCCCTCGGTGGCGCGGCGGAGGGAGGTCCTGCAGGCGCAGCGGGGGCCTCTGCCCCCAACAGCTCGCCCAGGATGCGAGTGGCCTCCTGGGGAGCCCCGCTGCGCCCCAGGGGCGCGATGCCGCTCGGAGGGCGGCAGGAAGCGGCCGCCAAGCGCCCTCCTCCTGCACGCAAACACACACGCACACGCACACGCACGCGCACACGCACACGCACACGCACACGCACACATATACACACACACACACACACACACACACACACACACACACACGCGCGAGCTCGCCCCTTCCTTTTTTTCTTGTCGCAGGCGAAGCGATCCCAGTGTTCACGAGCCCACGGGGAGTTAGCCCACGCCTCCTTGACCAGGAGCCACAGGTTACCATGCGCTAGCCAGGAGAATCGAGGTCTGTCCCAAGACGGCGCCTCCACAGCGGGCGCGTGGGTCATGATCGGTGGAGACCGCAGTGCTCAACCGGGCCCAGACTGTCGCAATCGGGCGACGAAGGCCGCGGCGGCGCAAAACGGCCACAAGCAACAAGGCGGCGCCTGGCACGCTCGCCCCGTCCCTCTGGGTCTGGGATGCTGTCGTCAGACGGCGATTAGTCGGAATGACGCGGAACGAGATGTCCTTCTGCCTCATCTCTCCCAGATCTCTGCGCGCCATCCGTCTCGCCATTTCCCGCTTGTGATTAAGCGAAACCTCCACGTGAGCAACGGAGGTGCAAGCTCCCGACGCCGCCAGGGACGGGCCTCCCTCGGCGCGGGGCCTCGTCGCCAGTTTAGCTGCTCCGTCGTTGACCGCTGAAGTTCTGTTCTTGGCCCCTGCTGTCGCCGCGTGGTTCCATGGCTGCACCCGGCTGCATGGTTCCATTGAGAGGAGGCACCAGCGGGCCCAGGGCCTGCCGCCCGCCCCCCCAAGGGCCCCCCTGCACCCCGCATCGCCCAGAGACTGGCGGGCATGGCTCACACAGGATCGGAAGAATGAGCGGCGCGGGGTCGACAAGATTGGCGGAGTTGCACCGACAGGATGGGCGGCGCAGCCCGCGGACTGGACCTCCGCGACCACGTCGACGGCCTCGTTCATCTCGACGCCCCCTTCCTCCTCCTCCATGGCCGCATTCTCGTCGCCCCCCTCGCCATCCTCACTGCGCGCGTCGTCGAAAGCATTCCTGACCTCTTCCACCTGCCCCCGGAACTCCGCGGCGACCCTCTCCACCTCCATCGTCGACCCATCCAACACCCACCTCCACGACCTCCTCCACCTCGTCGTCGACGTCTCCCTGCACATCCGCGCCCTCCTTGACCGCGCCGCCACTGACAGGTCCAACCGCCACTGCCCCTTCTCGTACGCGGGACGCTGAAGCAGATGACGGTGGGCCCCAGCATCACGCCCACAATCTCGCTGCGCACATTCGCCCCGCGCGCGCTGATCGGGGCGCTGAGCAGATGAGGACGGGCTCCAGCTTCACGCACAGCATTTTTACTGAGCAAAGGCAGCGCCGGCCGCCCCTCCCCCTGCCCGCCCTTCCCGCAAACGCTGATCGGGGTGCTGGAGTAGATGATGGTGGGACCCTTCATGGCGGCGCCCGATGGCCAACTGCCCGCCGCGGCGTCCGCCGCGAGCACGGCGGCCAGCGCCCGCCCTCCAACGGCGGCCCCGAGGGCGGCCCGAGCCCCCGCGGCGGCGGCCGCGGCGCAGGCGCAGGCGGCGATCGCGGCGGCCGCGCCGCGCGCGGCAGCTGGATCGAACGCGCCGACGCCAGAGGCAGCGTCGGCAGCTTCGACCGCGCTGGCGGCGCCAGCGGCGCCAGCCGCGGGGCGGCACACGCGGGCCGCGCCGACATGCCAGCGGGCGTCGGCAGCGCCCAGGGCACCCACAGAGGCGAGAAGACGAGGAGCCCAGCCCACGCCGACTGCCCGGGGGGCGTCAGCAGCAGGAGCCGAAACGGCGGCGCCAGCAGCGTCGAAAGCGCTCGCCGCAGCAGGCGCGACACCGAGAGCGACCGCGCCCGTCGCGCCAGAAGCACCAGCCGCGCCAGCGGCGCCAAGGAGCCCCGGCGCGCTGGCCGCGCCAGCGACGTCGATCGCGAAGACGCCAGGACGCCAGGAGCAGCGTCGGCAGCTTCGACCGTGCCGACGGCGCCAGCGGCGCCAGCAGGACGTCGCACGCGGGCAACGCCGACATGCCAGGGGGCGTCAGCAGCGCCTGGGGCGCCCGCGGGGGTGGGAGGGCGAGCAGCCCAGCCCGCGCTGACCGCCCAGGGGGCGTCAGCAGCGAGAGTCGAGGCGGCGGCGCCAGCAGGGCCGGAAGCGCTCGCAGCAGCAGGCGCGCCACCGAGAGCGGCCGCGCCCGCCGCGCCAGCAGCACCAGCCGCGCCAGCGGCGCCAAAGAGCCCCGACGGGCCCGCGTGGACCAGTGCGCCGGCCGCGGCGGCAGCCAAGCGGCGACCTGCAGCGGCACGGGCATGTCGCCGTCGCCGCGCCGCGGTGGTCTCCATCATGCCGGGGCCGGACAACCGCCCCTGAGCCAGGGGCGTGCTCGAGCTTGAGCCAAAGGGCTTGAGCCAAAGGCTACGGACACACGCATACACATACACACACAAACACACACACACACACACACACACACGCACGCACGCACGCACGCACGCACGCACACACACACACACACAACACATATATACATACGATATATACATACATATATATATACATACATACATACATACATACATACATACATACATACATACATACATACATACATACATACATACATACGTACGTACGTACGTACATACAGACATACATGCATACATACATACATACATGCATGCATGCATACATGCATACATACATACATACATACATACATACATACATACCTATATGCATACATACATGCCTATATACATGTATACATGCATGCATACATACATACATACATGCATACATGCATACATGCATACATGCGTACATGTATATATGCATACATGCATACATGCATACATACATACATACATACATGACAGACATACATACATACAAACATGCATACATACATACAAACATACATACATACGTACATACATACATACATACATACATACATACATGCATGCATGCATACATACATACATACGCACACACGAGAACCACGCGCGCGCTTCGAGCGCTTGGTTTCTACGCTCTAGTTGTAGTCTAAAATGTTCGACATCGGAGGACACAGATTGTCACACGGATCGTGCCCCTCAGGGAGCCTCACCTGCGACCCCAGAGACAGGCTTGGCTTGGCGTCCCCCCGCCCGTGCTGGCACACCCCTCACAAGGATCGCGCCCCATAAGGAACTCCGCCTCCGTCCCTAGAGACAAGGCCCGCAGAATGGAACGCCCTCAGGCGGGTCGTGCCCCGCAAGTGCACTTGTGGCACCAGAGGGAAGTTACATAGCGTCGCCCAAATCACTTCGGCACACCTCTCACACGGATCGTGGCCCGCAAAATTTCACGGACGGCCACAGAGAAGGTTCGCATCCCACCCCCCCACCTACTTCGGCAAACCTCTCACACGGATCGTGGCACACAGGGATCTCCACCTAAGACATCAAACGGCGCCCGTTGCGGGGCACTATGGGGTATCACAGGGCGCACGCCATCGAGCACCATTTAAGCTCACCCACCAGAAAGGTGTCGGCCCGCTGAGGTCCCAGGGGCCAGGGGATACCAGAATCCTCAGGAGGAATCATTATAGGAGTCCTTATATAGGTCAAAGTCCGTCAGATTCCCTGCGAAATACATGAGGGAATTCTCCCAGGAATCCGTGTAGGAATCCTGGAGGTTCCTGCAGGAATCCGTAGGACGCCCTCACGACCCCTCGGGCGCTGAACCCCGCGAATGAGAAGAGGTGTAACATCTCTTCTTGTTGCGGGTATCGGAAACTCTTCCCTACTTGGAAGACAGCGAACAGACTGGTGAATTATCTATCTCGGCCGGAGAGGAAGGATTTCCACCAAGACCTAGCCCATCAAACCAGAATCTAGAGTCTAGCCGGGATGAAAGATGGCTGGGAGGACGAGGAGAGGAAGAAGGCTCAGGAGGGAAAGGAGAAGGCGGAGAAGGAGGAGAAACGTGACGAGGAAGAGGATGAGGAGGCAGACAAGGGGGAGGGGAAGGAAGGAGAAAGAGAGGAAGGAAGAAGATGAGCAAAAAAGGAGGCAGGAGGAGAGTGAAGGAGTGTGAGGGGAGGGGGAGGGGGGAGTCCTTCCTGCCACCCACCTGGCTCAGCACACGCCCTTCCGCGCGGCTGCCCCCCGCTTCCTGTTGAGCCCTCCTCTTGTGAGCCTCTCCTGCATCTCCTCTTCCTTCTCCTCCTGTCCCTCATCCTCCTCCTTTTCCTCCTCCTCCTCCTCCTCCTTTTCCTCCTCCTCCTTCTCCTCCTCCTCATCCTCCTCCCCACCTCCTGATCATCATCATCATTATCATCATCAGCAGCATCATCATCATCATCAGCATCATCATCATCATCATCAGCAGCAGCAGCAGCATCATCGTCGTCGTCATCACCATCAGCAGCAGCAGCCTCAGCTTCAGCAGCATCATTAGCATCAGCAGCATCATCAGTATCATGCTCATCATCATCATCATCATCAGCAGCAGCATCAGAATCATCATACTCATCATAATCATTGTCATCATCAGCATCGTGGTCGTCATCGTCACCGTCGATGCCATCATCAACATCATCATCATCATGATCATCATCATCATCATCATCATCAGCATCATCATCATCTCATCATTATCATCATCATCATCATCATCAGTGGCAGCATCATCATCGTCATCATCGTCCTCCTCGTCCTCGTCCTCGTCCTCGTCCTCAGCAGCATCATCATCAGCAGCAGCATCATCAGTAGTCCACTCATCCTCATCCCTTGGCCTTCCTGTCCTCCTCCTCACCGGCCTCCTCCTCCACCTCCTCCTACTCGTCCTTTTCCGCATCCCAATATCCGAAACATCGTCCGAGAGCATTAATTATGCTTCTTGTCTGTCGTGGGGCGAGCCTGATCGCTTGCTCAGACCTCTGCCCCATCTGGAGACGGCAGAGGCTGTCGGAGAATGAGGCAGAGATTTCGATCGACGGAAACAGATTTTAGGCGGGCGTCGCCAGAAAAGAACTGAGATGAGGTACAAAGTATGTGCTGAAAGGGCCGTAAACCACTCACCACACACTGGAAAAAGAGGAAGATCACGCAGACCTTCTGCACAAAGAGCATCAAGTCGGGCTCTGGGTTTGACAAGTTGAAGCTCGCGAAAACGAGGCATCCAAATCGCCTGCCAGGCAACGACAGCCCATCATGCTAAGTGGAGGCGACGACACATGACATAATGCCCATGACGGCGAAACGAGGGAGATGTTGCGAGAGTGGATGATGCAGGCGCGCAAGAAACAATGCTTCCACGCCCCGCTCCCCCCCAGGCTGGAGGAACAACACGAAAGAGAATCACTGTTGGCGCGCAAGAAACAATGCTTCCACGCCCCCCTCCCCCCCAGGCTGGAGGAACGACACAAAAGAGAATCATTGTTGTTTTTCCCGTCTGGCTCTGCTGGGGCGTTGGTGGCACCATCGGCCTGGGGCCATGCACGTGACGCGCTATCGGGTCTGGAAAAGCGCGCTCAGTCAGAATTCCCAGCGTCGTCCGACCCTTCGAAGTCGTCGTCGCTGTACGACTCCTCTGCGGCTTTGGCTGCCACCGCTGCGCCGGCACCCTTGCTGGATCCAGCGATGCGGCCTTCCTCTGCGCCGCTGGCGTGGGAGGCAAAACTCTCGGAGTCGTACTTGCGGCTGCTGCCGCTGCCAGAGCTGCTGCTGGAGCTGCTGCGGCTGCTGCCCGACCGCCGGCGGCGCCCCGGCCCGAAGCTGCCGCCGTAGACGCTGCCAGCGGCGGGGCTCGCGCCGCCGCTGCCCTGGACTGGCGCAGGGGCCCCGCCCGCCGCGTCCAGGTGCTCGAAGCCAGGCCCCTGGCGCTGCCTGTCGCGGCTGGCGCCGTGCCGCAGCACGAACTGCCTGAGCTTCTCCAGGGCCTCCGGGTCCTTCGCCGCCTGCCGCGCGCCCGCGCGCGCGCCCGGCTGCCGGCGCCCGGTGGCGGCTGGCCTCGCCACCTCGCGCCGCTCCCGCACCCTCCCAGCCGGCTCCAGCGCGGCGCGGCCAGGAACGGCGGGCCGCCAGCGGAACGCCGCCGCGGCGCCCGCTTCGCCGGGGCACGGCGGGCGCCCCGTCGGACCGTGGCGCTCCACGAACTGCCGCAGCCGCTCCTCGGAGTCGCGCGCCAGCCGGGGCGCCGCCTGGGCGGCCGCCGGGGATCGGCGGGCCTCCCGGCGCGCGGCGGCCGCCTCGCCGCCAGCCCAGGGCGCATGCGGGTGCCACCCGGCGCGGTCCTCAGCGCTGACCACTGCATGGCGCCCAGGCAGGCGGCGGTTCGCCTCCAAGCAGCGCGCGATCTCCGAGCCGCGCCCGCGCGGGCGCCGCTGCCGCTGCCGCGGCACCGCGCGAGGCGCAGCGGCGGCCTCGGCCTCCGCGCCCGGCGGGGCGGAGCCGGCCGCGAGCGCGCACTCCCGCTCGGACCCGGGCGGGCCGCACACGGCGGTCAGTGCCCCGCAGAAGGCGGGCAGCGCCACGCAGCCATCCTCATCGGCGCCAAGCGCGCGGGCGAGCTCCGCCGTGGGGCCGCCAGGCGCGAACTCCGCGATCAGCCCCTCCAGGTCCTCAGGAGGACGAGGAGGAGGAGGAGTGTAGAGCCAAGAGTCATCCACGATGTTGGCATAAACCCTCCCTGCAAGCTCCCTCTCCACAGGCCCCTGCAAAGGTTCACTTCCACTATGGGAACTGCCTCGTTGGAAAACAACCGTTTGAAGACCCTGACGCATGGCAAAACATGATTTTCGGGACTCCAACGCCACGGATCTACCTGATTGTTGCGCTGGGCGATCCTGAATCATGCCATAACGCCGTGCTTGAGACTTCAACACCGCGAAGCAACGTAACTGTTGCACCCTCATAATCCTGAATCTTTCCCAAACACCATTTCTGGTACGTTGACCATGGGAACCCGTGAAACTCTTGCAATTGTTTAAAACGAATGTGCGCGCGGCGCTATGGCGAAAGCCACATTTTGAAAACCACCCGCCCTCAATATGTGAAGCTCTTGCAATTGTTTTAAAACGAATGCGCGCGGCACTAAGGCGAGAGCCACATATTGAAAACGACCCGCCCTCAATCCGTGAAACTCTTACAAATGTTTAAAAAGAATGCGCGTGGCAAACCACCAACCCTCAATCCGTGAAACTCTTGCAAAATGTGCGCGGCGATACGGCGAGAAACACATGTTGAAAACCACCGCCCTCAATCCGTGAAACTCTTACAAGTGGTAAAACGAATGTGCGCGGCGCTAAGGCGAGAGTTTTGAAAACCACCAACCTCAATCCGTGAAACTCTTGCGAATGTTGAAAGCCAATGTGCGCAGCAATACGGCGAGAGTCACATTTGAGACCCACCCGCCCTCAATCCGTGAAACTTTTGCAAATGTTAAACGAATGTGCGCGGCGCTCAAGCGAGAGCCACATTTTAAAAACCACCAACCCTCAATCCGTCAAACTCTTGCAAATGTTGAAAACCAATGTGCGCGGCGCTACGGCGAGTCACATTTTGAAAACCACCCGCTCTCAATCCGTGGAACTCTTGCAAGTGTTCAAAACGAATGTGCGGCGCTCAAGCGAGAGCCACATTCTGAAAACCACCAGCCCTCAATCCGTGAAACTCTTGCACATCCTAAAAAGAATGTGCGCAGCGCTGAAGCGGGAGCTACACTTTGAAAACGACCCGCCCTCAATCCGTGAAGCTCCTGCACATTTCAAACGAACGTGCGCGGCGCTCAATCAGTGCGACAGGGAGATGTTATTCATAAGAGGAGGAGGAGGAAGAGGAGGAGGAGGAGGACGAGGAAGAGGAGGAAGACGAGGAGGAGGAGGAGGAGGAGGAGTAGGAGTAGGAGGAGGAGGACCGCGATCAGCCCCTCCAGGTCCTCGGGCCGCAGCAGGCTGTCACCGTCGGCGTCCAGCCTGAAGAACAGGCCCTGTGGGGACTCGCCCCGCCGCGAGAGGGCCGCGCGGAGGCGCCGCAGCAGGCCGTGGGCCAGCACCTCCCCTGCCGCGCGGAAGGCGAGGCAGAAAGCGGGCAGGGTGACCGCGCCGCGCTCGTCGCCGCCAATGGTGCAGAACAGGCCCCGGAGCTCCTGCTCGGACCTCTCGGGCGAGAACGACCGGAGCAGCTGGCCCACGTCCTGCCAGCCCAGGACGCCGTCCGCGTCCAGGTCCAGGCGCTCGAAGAGCTCGTGCGGCGACAAGCCGCGCCGCGAGATGGCGCCGTAGATGCGCTGGATTACTTCCACGTCCGACTGGAGCCGCTGTCGCCACGCGTCCCCTCCCAGGCGGCCATCCTCGAGCGCCGCCGCGTCCTCGAGCGGCGGCGCCCCACCAGGCCGCATCGTCGCGTCGAAGGCGGCCTCTGGGCGAGCGCCTGGGCCTGCCGCGGCGGTGGCGGCGGCGGCGGCCTCCTCCTCCGGCCCCGCAGGCTCCGCCAGCGGGGTGCCGGCCGCCTGAGCGGCCGCTTCCTCTGCGTACCCCTCGAGGAAGTGGCGGACAGTGTCGTCGGCCAACTGCGGGGCCTTGTAGGCTGCCGCCAATGTCCTCATGGCGCCCTCGAAATGCTCCACGTCGGTCTTCACTGTCGTGATGCCCATCCCGCCCACGTCGACCAGGGTGAACTCCCCGGTCTCCTCGTGCAGGAGAACGTTGGAGGGCTGAAAGTCGCCATGCTGCAAGCCCTCGTAGCGGCGGTGCAGCCGCGAGAGGAAGCGGCCCAGGCGCGTCATGACCCGCATCAGCTCCTGGGCCTCGCCGCCGTGCCACCTCCTCGCTATTACCGTGGCCAGGGGGTCTCCCCGCGCCTTGCGCATCACCAGCAGGTCGTGGAGCTTCTCACCAGACGGCCCCAGGCAGGAAAACACGTGCGTGGGCAGCGCTAGCTGGCCGTCCCGCGCCATGGCCGGGTGCCTCGCGAGCAGCCTCGCGCAGTTCTCCGCCTCCGTGGGGAGGCCCGGATGCGAGCTGGTGCACCTCACCAACTTGAGCACGAGCTCGTCCACGTCCGCGGGCCCGCTCACGATCCAGACGCCCGAGTTCTGCCCGCCGCGGAAGCCCTCCATCTCCCTGATCTCTGTGCCCGCGACTGGGAGAAGAAAAAAGGACATAAACCTAAACCGTTGGCGCTCCGCGCGGATCTCTTGGATCTGCGCTGGACCCCCTCCGTGGAGCGCGGCCCCGCCGGGGGGCCCAGCGCAGATCCAAGAAACCCGCGCGGAGCGCCAAACATTTGTGTGTATGGCGCTGTTTCTTCTTCGAGCGACGGCCCGGCCGAGGCCCTCCAGCAGCCGCGAGCGCAAGGGCTCCTGGCTCGGGCGGAACTGCCCCGCGCCCAGCGGCAGCTGCCTCGGCTCCAGGCCTCCCGCGAGGGGCGCGGGCGCCGCCCCGGCGGAGGCCGTCGCAGGTAGCTGCGCGGGCGCTGGGCCCGCTGGAGCGGCGAGGCCCGCGGTGGTCGCTGGCGCCGTGCCGCCGGCAGGCGCCGTCGGGCCAGCGCTGGAGGCCCGTGCCAACGCCGCGCTGGGCCGAGACCCTTCCGTGGGCCCTGCCGCGGCTCGGCCCAGGCAACCGCCACCGGGGGCTGTCCCTGCGGCCGCTGCTGCTGCCACAGATGCCGCGGGCGCCGCGGGCGACGCAGGTGCTGCCCGTGCCTTCGCCAAGGGCAGAGGGGACGATTGGGCCGCCGCGGCTGGGCGCACTGGAGAAACGTTCACGCCGGTTGCTGGGGTGTCTGCCTTGGGTGCGACTGTGGGCGCGCTGGAAGTGACGGGCGGACGGGGTGCTGCGGCCCCTGCAGTCGCAGGAGACTTGGCTGCTGGCGCCGTCAGCGCACCCGAACCAACCACCCCTGCGGGGACTGATTGAGGGGCGCTGGCTGCACCCGCCATCACTGGCGCACGTGTTGCCGCCGCGGCAGGCCCAATGACGGTCGCAGGAGCGGTGGCAGCCGAGAGCGCAGAGGCAGCCGACTCAACTCTGGTCCCCAATGCGGCGGCAGCTTCAGAGCATGATGGAGCCGCAAGTGCATTCGCCGTGGGCCTGGGAGCTCCTGCACCTGACGCCGTCGCCCCAGCTGGGCACTCTGCTGCGGAAGCTGGGGCCGCCTCTGTGTGCGTGACCGACGACGTGCCAGAAGCGGCGGTCGGCGTGCCAGAAGCAGCGGTCGGGGCTGGCACCAGCACCGACGCCGCCGCCGCCGCTGCTGCAGGTGCCCCTGGCGCCGTCGGCACAGCGTGCACGGGGGCCGCCTGCGCGCGCGCCGCGGCAGTCGCCGCCTGCAGCGCGGCGGCGGACGCAGCAGCGGCTGCCGGCGCGGCGGCTGCCACTGGTGCGGTGGCAGCTGCTGGCGAGACGTCGGCCGCTGGCGCGGCAGCGACCGCCGACGCTAGCGGCGCCGCGGAGATGGCGGCCGCAGCTCCTGCCGCAGGCGGCGGGGGCACCGCGGCCAGCGCCGACGCCATCGCGACCAGGCGAGCTGGAGCAACGGCCCTGGGCCACGCGCGCCGCGCGGGGAGGCGGAGGCGGGCTCTGGCATGGCACCCGCCCCCTGGACGCCCCTGGCAGCGCGGGGGGCCCCAGCGGCCTTGAGCCAAAAGGCTACGAAACACACACAGACTGTTAGCGTGAGACGTGATGAAGAACGCCGCGCGTTCACGCGCGCATGCGGGAAGCCTGTAGCTGAAGAAATGAGGCCTAAGGTCCTCGAAGGCAGCAATCGGACTGGGCATCGGAGCCAAAGCCATCAAAAATGAACGGATACAGAGCTGAGGTCCACGTGTGCAAGTACCCTGCCTATCCGTAAGGATGTCCTGAGCTCTGCTGCACTGTTCCAATACTTGTTCGCAAGTGCTGCAGATGACCATGGCATGGCGATGATCATGTCAAAACTGAGATGAACAAAAAACAAATGTTATCCTGGCGAAGGACCCAACCATAAGCAATTGTTCGTAACGCGTTGTGGGTGCCGCTTTCGGTGGGGCTCCCTATGGGGCCACGAAACGCTGCCCTGGGCGGGGGAACCGCATGCGAGAGCAGCCACTGGGGCCTTCGGTGGAGCTCCCTATGGGGCCACGAAACGCCGCCCTGGGTGGAGAAACAGCATGCGAGAGCAACCACTGGGGCATTCGGTGGAGCTCCCTCTGGGGCTACGAAACGCTGCCCAGGGTGGGGGAAACGCATGCGAGAGCAACCACTGGGGCCTTCGGTGGAGCTCCCTAGGGGGCCACGAAACGCTGCCCAGGGTGGGGGAACCGCATGCGAGAGCAATCACTGGGGCCTTTGGTGGAGCTCCCTATGGGGCTACGAAACGCTGCCCAGGGCGGGGGAAACGCATGCGAGAGCAACCACTGGGGCCTTCGGTGGAGCTCTCTATGGGGCTACGAAACACTGCCCAGGGTGGGGGAAACGCATGCGAGAGCAACCACTGGGGCCTTCGGTGGAGCTCCCTGTGGGGCCACGAAACGCTGCCCAAGGTACGGGAAACGCATGCGAGAGCAACCACTGGGGCATTCGGTGGAGCTCCCTATGGGGCTACGAAACGCTGCCCAGGGTGGGGGAAACGCATGCGAGAGCAACCACTGGGGCCTTCGGTGGAGCTCCATATGGGGCCACGAAACGCTGCCCAAGGTACGGGAAACGCATGCGAGAGCAACCACTGGGGCATTCGGTGGAGCTGCCTATGGGGCTACGGAACGCTGCCCAGGGTGGGGGAAACGCATGCGAGAGCAACCACTGGGGCCTTCGGTGGAGCTCCCTGTGGGGCCACGAAACGCTGCCCAGGGTACGGGAAACGCATGCGAGAGCAACCACTGGGGCCTTCGGTGGAGCTCCCGATGTCTCGAACCAGGGCCGCCCCAAGAAGGAACCAAACAAAATGAAGCAAGGCCGCCCCAAGATGGCTCGAAAGGCCTCAGGCGACCAGGGAACCTCTCAAAACGGGCCCGACCAGACTGCCCCCAAAACGGTATTCCCGAGACTCTTCGCAAGAGCTCAATAGAACCATCGCGCCTCAAGACCCCCCACAAGTCGCCACGAAGGCTTCAAACGCCCCAAGAGGAACCCCGGGAGAGCCCGTAGACGCCCCCGGGATGCCTCAAATCCGCCTCCAAGACGCAAAACAACAGCCTTGCAAAAAAAAACGGTTACGCCAACATCGCAACATTATTTCCCAGACGGCCCAAATGCTGCTCGGGAAAATCAGATAGGACCATCCTCTGCTCTGCGTTCGCCGTTCCACGCTAGTCTGGCTCAGTCGAACCATCTCATCTGCAGGCCAACGCTGCCCTGAGATGGCGGCGGGTTGGCCGCAGGCAGCGGGATAAACAGACTACTTGGCACATTGTGAAGAGATACTGCACCATTGCCTTCAACTGCACACGAGCACTGATGCTACCAACAAAACCCACAAGCTCCGCGCCTCAACAAAATAGGGCCCCCATGGGCAAGGCCGCCTGAACAAATCGATCATGGCTAAAAGCATTCAAAAGAATACAGCGATGTCAACACACTACCTGGCATCAAACTCACACGCATGAGACCAGCGCGCGAAACTCATATAAGTATCCAAGAGATCAGCCTGTCGGTGACGGCGTGACGGCCAAACAAAGAAAACTCGCGAAATTGGCGGCGACGGGAGGCTAGTAGCCAAGCATGGCACAATCAGAGAAAAAAACACAAGGCCGAACCAAGGACATATCGGCGGCGACGCAAGGAAAGCACCAAGGACCAGGCCAGTCAGGGGCCAGCAAGGCTGGCCAACAAGGCACCAAAGGCAACGGAGGGGCACGCGCTAGAGCCAGGGCCAGTCGGGGACAGGGCCGCACGAAAGAAGTCGACGGCGACGGAAGGCAGGCAGCAAGGCCGAAACAAAGAAAAGGGTGGCGACGAGGGGAGGCTGGCGGCGACAGGAGGTAAACGCCAAGGCCGGACACGGCAGGGCACTCGGGAAACGAACCCACCCAGCGACGGAGGCCGAGCACCAGGGCCAGGGACAGCGACACGGCACGAGGCCGAGCGAACGAACTCGCGACGAAGGAGGCGAACGCACCAAGATACAAAACCGTCGGGGACGCCGAACGAATGAAAGTGGCGGCCATGGGAGGCACCAGCGCCGAAGACAGCCGTGAACAAAGCCGAGCCGAGAGAATCAGTTACCATGGGGGCACCGAGAGGGCAAGGAACACACGGACGGACTGAATTATCAAAAATCGGCGGCGCCGGAAGGCAGGAACCAAATCTAAGGATCGGCGGGGACAATGCGCAACGTAGAAAATTCGAGTGCCAACGCACGGCAAGCAGCAGTCTGTGGCTGCATTGTCGAAAACAAGATCGTAACAAGGAAATCGAGGACGAGAACCAGAGCCAGTCAGGGACGCGGCCAAAAACAAGAAAGCCGAACGGGATGGGCACGAGAATCAAAGAGTGTCGGGAACACGGCCGAATCATAAAAAACACGACGGAGTGCATTCAGCAGGGCCAAAGAGAGCCGGCGACAAGGCCGAATCAAAAAAATCGGCGGCGACGGCGAGCAAACGCTGGGGGCGGGAGAAGCAGGGACAAGCCCAAATCGGTTCCTGGCCACGAAAAACAATCACTCATGACAAACATAAAGTCTTTCAATGTCAACGCAACTCAAGAAAACCATCCGCCGGCACGCACTGGGCATACAAAAACCTTACACAAAAAACAACATACCGTACACATGGAGCTGGACCCGGCCCCGCTCGTACACAATGAACTGAGTGTGACGCTCCACCCGTATGCAACTTGCATGATATCACAACGGAACATGATACCACCGAACATAAAGTGTTACAGTACACACCCGATACACACGGCCATGTATCATATTAAATAATAATCAACAAACTATGACGTAGCATGGCGTGTGGCAAGACACGCTTGCATTGTTTGCATTGTCTGACATGGTAATGTAAAACACAATCCTCACAATCCTCTGGTGCGTGATGTAGCGATCCGGTAAGTGTTTTGTACGCACGTATACGACAGCGAACCAAGTACATTTGATGGAAATGTTACGTTTGTACATCACAACAGCATGATATACGAAAACAGAAACGATCATAAAACTTGCCACCGTGATAAAAGGCCGAAAGAAAGAGCGGATCGAACATAGCGTTAGCCGGCGATTAGCCCAACAATGCGGAAACCTGGATACCACAAACAAAACGGAAATCCGAAAAATGACTCGCGAATGACCATGGGAGCGCAGTGCCCTGGGGACATCTGGGCACTGTCCCTGAAGTTTTCCATCTAATCACTGTGAGGCCACGGGAAATGCGAAGAATGCCAAACAAAAGCGGGAAGACGCATGTGCACCTTCACCATGGAAACTTCGGAGCGGCCCCCTTGTAAGGCCACAGGACATGTGAATGGCGCGCCGACATGTGCGCCATCATGCGTATTACATACATGATGCCTGTAAGTATTTGCTGATATGGATTGACTGGTTGTTAGATGTGTGGTGAAATGTATAGGCCACAACCGGCGACTTCTCAAGATAGACAAACGACAACAATCGAACTGGTAATGTCAACCCGCAAAATCCGCACGCATCAAGCCGCGCATTACATTGCTTATTGGTTATGGTCATACAAGCGTGGCGCGCCGACGGCAACAACCTTGCCTGTGGATTTGCGCGAAACAAAGGAGTGGTGAGGTTTCTGATTCGCGGGATGCTGTGGGAAAGAAAAAGAAAAACAAAAACAACACCAACGAACTACGAATGTCCGGAGCCAACTAAAGCCCACGTCAGCTTCCCGTGAATCTAAAACTTCACTCTTGGGATAAGTTTGAGTAACAGAACCAACGTGAGCCCACTTCGCGCTCTTCGTGATCCGAGAATTAGACGAATTTGAAACTAAAATCCTGCAGTGAACCACATTGAGCCCTTCGCCAAATCCCGAATCTTCACTCCTGGGACTGACGTTGCATGTCCAAAATAACCACAGGCCACTTTGGCTTTTGTGCTCCACGGATTTCCTGAAACTGATTTTGAACATGTAGCAATAACTACAAACCACGCAACGCCTGCCCCGATAACTCAACTTCTGCCAGCAATATTGCATGCGCCTGCTGCTGTCATGGCAACTTGGCATAACGATTTCTCTGGGCATTATTGCAAGACTGTGCACATGAGAATATATATATACCCCCCTCCCACGCATTCCAAAACCACCAGCACCCGCGCAAAAACAGGAACGAGAACAGGGGCACCCACATACACACATCACCAAGAAAATCGCGATCATCACCAACAAGCATCATGAATACCATCACCAACGCAAGAACCATGATCATCATCATCATCATCATCACCATCATCATCATCATCATCATCATCATCATCATCATCAGCATCATCATTACCATCAGCACCATCATATCGATCACAGGAATGACCATCTGAATCGTCCACTCACACACACACACACACACACTTTAAAGTCGGCAACACAGAAATGCCTCAAGCGCGGTTGGCAAATGGAGGTGCAAATCGCGAACGAACCTAGTCGAACGCGCCACGATGAAAACGCCCAGACAAGGCCGCGAAGATAGATAATGAATAACACGAGGCGCTGTCAAGCCAAAACGTAACGGCCAACAAAAAGAAAAACATAAAGCTCGAAAACAATGACAGCCACCAGCAGCCTAGCGTGAATGGGTATCACTGAATCATCGAGAAGATGTGAGACAGCGGAACAGGAGGAAAAAAAAAAAAAGGAAATAAAAAACGCGTAAATATGCAAGACCTGCCGAAAAGAAAGTAGCACTGAAGAAGCTACGGTCTGGCGAAACCGACGGGCAGGGTGGAAGCTTACAAACCAGCAACGCCCAACGCATTAACACACATGAATGATACGATGATAGATATTGATCACGGATCAAAACACGTAGAAAGCACACGGACACACAATCCCGAGGATGTCCCAGGCGGCAACCACATCTGCAAGTCGATGGCAAAAGAATCGAAATCGGGCATGGGGCCCCGATTTGACGCTGACACTTTCAGGCGGTCAAGCAACCCGCACGATCGCCTCGACCGGGTACCTCGACTGCGAGCGAAGAAAACTCGATTGGCCTCAAGCGCAACCTGCCATCTGCCAACACCAGCGCCAGATGCAAAGTCACGCAACGAAACGGTCCAGGAAGCCGGGGACAAAGAAAAAAAAATATTCCACCAGCACTCTGAGCGACAAGTGGGCTAACGAAGGCATTTGTTCTCTTCCACTACCCCCCCCCTTCGAGGAGGGACCCCCCTCCCCCTCCCCGGTTTTTGTTGGGGGGCGGCCCCGATGTGTCCGAGTTCGTTTTCGGCCCCTGGCAGGGTCACTTTTGACACCTCAATGCGAATCGTGGCCCCCAAGAGAAACTACATTCACTGCCCTCTCCAATGACCGACCCTCAGTAAGATGGCCCCCAGAAGCCCGCCCAAGGCCCGAAAAGCCCTTATGAAGGCCCCAAGAGCGCCGGAAAAAACACCAGGAGGCCTCCCAGAGGTAACCTGAGGCCCCAAATAGCCCCCAAACGGCACTCAAAAAACCCAAAATGAACTTCAAGATGGTTCAAGAGCCCAAAGATGGCCCCCAATGCTCCGCGAGGCCCCAAGGGCTCGGGATGGCCCAAAGACGAACAAATTTCTTACAGGAAACGACTACGCACGCACTGCGTTGACGAGACCAACAAAGCAACCGAAGAGAAAAGAGAGGCGAACAGACTGCAAAATTCAACCTCGGCAAACAAACCAAGGGAATAGAAGCGATAACAACGCCTGAAAATTTTAGGCATCTGTGAAACCGACACTGAAGAACGACGGCTGAAAAATGCCCATAAAAAGATCGCGCATCGTGCCCCGCATTCTTCTGCCAGTAAAAATTAGGCAAGCCCAAACCGCCAACCTGCATGAGACGCGGACTAGAAAGCTCGCCCACGAACGTGGCAACTGCGCCGAATATACAGCGCGGTGGTTGTCACCGAGAAGAAACATCCCAATTTGCCTGCGACAGCGCCGCGGGGCCCTGCTCGAGAAATCCTGGCCAAACCAACAACTGAGCAAACCCAAATACAGAAACATAAACGAAGAGAGCAGAAGAGAAGAAACGTGCAGTAAAAGAGGGGGGAAAGGAAAAAACAAAAAAAAAAAAAACAAAAAAAAACGGTAAAATCCATATTTGCAATGAATAAGAAACTTGGAACCGGCGGTAAACCGTCAAGCTTGGTTACCGCGGGGAACTCGTAAAGCTTTGGGAACCGGCGGTAAACCGTCAAGCTTGGTTACCGCGGGGAACTCGTAGAGCTCTCTACGGCAATCTCGCATTGCGCGCAGGCGCGGTCTCCTGCACGAGGACGTGGGGCAGAGAAAGGAACGAGGGAAAAACATCCCTGGAAAAATAATAAACATACCAGACCGAAATCAGGAGTCTGAACACTTTGAGCTAGCGCGCCTGTTGATCCCTGCCGATTGC
Organism: Prorocentrum cordatum; assembly: GCA_963575745.1. NCBI lineage: Eukaryota > Dinophyceae > Prorocentrales > Prorocentraceae > Prorocentrum > Prorocentrum cordatum. The sequence continues at coordinate 148,532 of CAUYUJ010015156.1, read as the reverse complement.
TGCGCCGAACAGCGTGAAAAACACCATCACCATCTAAAGAAAACCAAATAACGAATACTAAATACTTTGAACTAGCGCGCCAGATCATTTCCTTCCGATTGCCGTGCCAAACAGCTCTGTAGCTCATCTGCAACTCGAGTTACGTCAAGAAAACGAACACCATCTCCAGAAAGTTAGCAGAGTACGAATAGATGTTCAGCCCCAACGCTGCTAGCAAACCGAGTTCAGGCGTCCAGATACTTCGGACTATCGCGCCTGATGATGTCTTTCCCATCGCTGTGCCAAACAGCTATGTAGCTCATTTGCAACTCGAATAAAATCTGGAAAAAACATCACCAACTCGAAAAAATTGAGTACGAGTAGTGTTTCAGCCCAAGCGCTGATAATAACAGACCGAGATCAGGCGTCTAAATACTTTGAACTAGCGCGTCTGATGTGGTCCTGCCGATTGTTGTACCGAACAGCTCTGTAGCTCATCTGCAACTCGATTCAACTCAAAGAAATCATCACGATCTCCAGAAAATAGCAGACTACGAATAGGTGTGCGACTCCAACGCGGATAACAAACCGGTTTCAGGCGTCTGGACAGGCCACGCGATCGCGTTTGATCCGCCCCAGCGTTCTAAAGAAAGGGTTCGACATTAACTCGCGAATCAGCCACCCATTCTTTTATATATATATGTATTAAAACAAAAATCTTTTCATTTTTAATGTTTTGACATGTTTTAAATGTTTGTATTATGTGTTATGTTTCTTTTTTCCATAGAAAAATATTTCATATATTTCTTGTTGCTTTGTATATTTCTGTGCTGCTACTATGTTTTATTCTTTATATTTAAAAAGCGTTTTCAATTTTCTGATGTGTTTACTTTCTTTTCGTTCTTTATTGTTTTATAATTGTGTTTGTTCTTCTGTTATGTTTGACATGTGTTTTGTTTTTATACTTAATTATTTTTATTTTTCATTTGTCTATTTTGCTATTTCGTTGTTTTCATTGTATTATTATTTCTTTTTTATGTTTCTTATTGTCTATGTTTTAATTTATTTTCATGATTTACTTTGTGTTATATTAGTTTTACTTGTTTCCTATTTGTATTGTTTCACTTTTTTTATTTTTATGTTTTACTTGACTATATGATTTATTGTTGTGCCACTTTTTTGTTTTTTCATTGTTTTACATCCTCGCGACAATAAGGCTTCCCCACGTGATCTCGGAAAGTCAGCACCATTAAATAGTTCCACGGCGAATAGCACATGAAGAGAGACAGGCGACAAGCAGCACCAAGAATATGGATTTGCTCATGAAACGCCCGCAAGACCTTGAAAACCGCTTCTGGCCTTGAAATGACTGCCAAACGGATAGCCAGAAGCGACAAGAGAAAGGAAAAGAGGGGAGGAGGAGGGAGGGAAGGGGGGGGAAAGGGAGAGAGAGAGAGGGACGGAGAGGGAGGGGAGGAAAGCAGCAGAACACAACAACGCGGGGGAGCGAGGAGGGCAAGAAGAAGCGGGAGGCGCCGAACGCGCGTTGTCTTGAAAAGCCCCTACCGCGTTCCGCGCAGCGCACAGGACCGGGGGGGGGAAGGCGAGAAGGAGCGGGGACGACCGACGACAGCAGCAGCAAGAGGACAACACACGAAGCCGGCGGCGGAACACAACAGCAGCAAACAGAGAGAGAGGAGGAAATGAAAAAGCAGGAGGGGGAGGGAGAGGGGGGGGAGGAGAGGGAGGGAGTGGGAAGGGAAGGGGGGCAGACAAAGGGAGACGGACTAGCCGCGCCAATCGCGACACCCGCGAAACGGGTGGAAGGCGAAAGGAACTCGAGACGAGAGCGTCGAGCTCCAATCTTCGCAACAAGTGGCTCGTGCACGGAGCAAGCGCTGAAGCCCCCCCTGAGATCGCGACACAGACGTAGCACTGATAACGAAATCTGGCAGCAAGTTGTACACCCGGGTTGCCCCAATGGCAGAATGCAGCAGATAGTCTGGCGAATCGAAGGCCGGCTCTACCAAATGCCGCCGGCGCCGTCGGGGAGCACGGGGGGGGGAGGGGCGAGGCGAAAGAAACGGGAGCAGCAGAGGGGGCCGAGCCCCAGCACTGTCCTGTGGATAACGCCAAGAATACTCATGTCTCGCCTCGAACTTAAAGGGGCCAGATCAAAGTAAAACAACGCATCACTGGCAGAGATTCCAAGCGAATTTAAAAATCGCGTTTGGAGAGCGTCTCGAGGAGCTAACACCGACGACGACGCGTGGTTCACAACGCTCGGCATTCGATGTACGACAGGATGTGAGCCTTATACAAACCAACGAGCTCGATCATTGTGAAACAGACGGGTTCTGAGGAGGCTGTACAACCGCCAGGAAGCTCCAGACACGAGCCTGTCGACGGCTACTTCCATGAGAAATTTGGCGTCGGCGTGAACGCCGAGAAGCTTAAATCCGTCACCAGCTGGGCGGGAACGCGACAAAATGTGCACGCTCTCTTTCGTAGCATCGAACCTGACGCGGTTGGCCTTGCCCCAATCGTGCAGGGACGACTGGCAGTGACGTGCAATGTCAAAAGCTCTGTCGTCTGTGACGGCTGGAGCAACAGCTTTCCAGGCATTAAGGTCATCTGCGTAACAAAGCGCGTAGCAAGATAAGAATCCGAAAAATACGTGTTCCACATGGGTGAACCATAATATGCGCCTTGAAATACCATGTCTTGCATCAGAAAAGGCTGGGACTCTCGTCCGTCTACCACCACTCGAGCAGATCAGAGGCGGAGCCAGCTGCCCAGGAGGTCGACCAGTATGCCCTGGACACCAAAAAGAACGAATTATCACACAAACGACTGCGCCCTACGCGGTGAAAAGCACCAGACACATCAGAGCAGGAGAAGGAAAAAAGCCAGGAGAGGACAAGGAAGAGAAGGGCGTCCTGGGCGCCGTGCTGCTGGCGATAACCAAACTGGCGTGGACCAAAAAAACGCGCAATAAATAACGCGCCAATCAAGCGCCCCACGACTTTAGAAAGTTGCGCAATGAGATATATTCCGCGACGAATGTCCGCATCTGCTGTCGTATTCTTTTGACGCACAACACCAGAAGAAAGGCCATCTGGAGTGTGCCACTATCGATCTGGCTAACAAGCAAACAGGCAAAGCTAACTCGCGAGAGCAATTCTTCACACCTTGGCGAGCGAGATCAGGTCCCCCCTTGCTGTCAACGCGAAGCGCAGCTAGGCAATCTCTCGCAGACCGGACCCGGAAACGAAGAAAACCGCCCGGCTCTGCTGGCACAATGGGAAGCGACAAATCAGAAAACCCATTCATGACCGGGTCTGGCAAACTCCATTTGCTAGCGAAACTCTGCGCGGATTCATCTGCTTCGTCTCGGCCTACTACAGCCAAAGACCCGTCTGATCGCTTGAGAGGGGAAAAGAAAACCTTAACAACCTGGCCCATAATCGAATTAGAAAGTTTCCAGTAATTTGCTACCCCGCCGGACACTACGTCACTGAGCACGCGTACGCTTAATAAAATCATTGTGTGCCTTCAACAATCCGGCGCTACAGCGCAAGCACGCTGCAGGGAATAATTGCGCCTGAAGCTGCACATTTGTCCGCCACGAACTCGAGACACTTGTCGGAGAGCCACAGGTGGGACGAGCGGGGACAGGAAGAAAAAAAAGAATGGACTCCGACATAAAATTCAAAATAATGTGAATAAAGCTTCGCAAAAATGTCTGGATAATAATCTGAAATTCACTGCCAATCCTGAGAACGCAAACATGCTTTCAAAAGAGCCCAATTAACTTGTCTGAACAACCATATCTTTCTCGGGAGGAGCTCGAAAAAAATAGGGGAAATAGAAAATTCCATGCACAACGCGGAATGATCTGCTATTTCGCTAATTACTTTGACAATTAAAATATCAAGCCAATCAATCAACACAAGATCTAAGAGATACGGTTCCCGAAAAGGGCGGCGCACACACTGCTTCAACCCATGATTTTGGGCGAATTTCTTCAAAACCAAATCCCTCTGGCGTCGTTGAGCGGGTTTCACAAAGCCACAGCACGTGATAAACATTAAAATCGCCTGTTATGATAGCTCCTACGGTCTGGCTCTGGAGCTACATCCATTCGGCCTGAAGCGCATCTATACAAAAGATCCGTAGCGTGGCCGTCGCACATACAACCTATAAGAGCAGGCTAGGGCGACAAAACCGGCGCCCGGGCATGCACCTGGAGCCGACGCCACACCAGCGACTGCTGCGAAAATCAAGAGCGGGAGCGCCAACCAAAATGGGGGCGCTCCATTTTGTGCCGCAGAGACAGAAATTCTAGACGCTTCGCGTATCCCCACCAGCCCGTCCAGAAATGAGCCCCAGGGGAGTGGAGGTGATGAGGGAAGCGGGGGAGCATGCAGAAGAACAAAGGGCGGGGTGAGCCGCCATATACCCCAAGAGGGGGAGGATGTAGGAGGAGCCGTCGTCGTCGGAGTAGGAGGAGGAAGAGGAGGAGCAGGAGGAGGAGCAGGAGGAGGAGGAGGAGGAAGATAAGGAGGAGGAGATGGAGGACTGCGAGGACGAGGAGGACGAGAAGGAGGAAAAGGAGAAGCAGGAGAAGGAGGAGGAGGAGGAGGAGGGGGAGGGGGAGGAGGGAGGAGGGAGGAGGAGGAGGAAAATCAGGAGGAGGAGATGGAGGACTGCGAGGACGAGGAGGACGAGAAGGAGGAAAAGGAGAAGGAGGAGGAGGAGGAGGAGGAGGAGGAGGAGGAGGAGGGGGAGGGGGAGGAGGGAGGAGGAAGAAAAAGAGGAGGAGGAGGAGGACAATGGCGAGCTTGGGGGCCTCTTGGGCCGTCTTTGGGGCCTCTTGGCGGTCCCGGGGGCCTCTTGCGTATCTCGGGGAGCCTCTTGCGGCCTCTTGGGGGTCTCTTGGGGGCCTCTTGGAGGCCTCTTGGGGCCTTTTGGGGCCTCTTGGGGCCCTCTTGGGACGCTCTTGGGGCGCTCTTGGGAGCCTTCGAGGCGCTCTTGGGGCCATCTTGGAGGAGATCTATCAAAGAAGGGGGGGTCCCCAATTAGCGCTGCCCCTCTAGAGTGCCTCGAGTCGCCTCTTGGGCTCCCCAAGAGGCCAAAATCCTTACAAAACCTATGGAAAATCAATGTTTTTTGCTTTCTCGCATTTTCGCTCTTGGAGCCTTCTTGGGCCATCTTGGGAGCCTCTTGGGGCCTCTTGGGGGTCTCTTGGGAGCCTTTTGGAGGCCTCTTGGGCGCCTCTTGGCGTCTCTTGGAGCCTCTTGGGGTTCTCTTGGGGCGCTCTTGGGGCGCTCTTGGGTGCCTTCGGGGTGCTCATGGCGCCATCTTGGAGGAGATCTATCAAAGAAGGGTGGAGCTTTAATTAGCCCCGCCCCTCTAGAGTGCCTCGAGTCGCCTCTTGGGCCCCCCCCCAAGAAGCCAAAACCCGTCCAAAACCTACAGAAAATCATTGTTTTTTGCTTTCTCGCCTTTTCGCTCTTGGAGCCGTCTTGGGCCATATTGGATTCTCTTGGGGCCTCTTGGGAGTCTCTTGGGAGCCTCTTGGAGGCATCTTGGGCGCCTCTTGGGGCCCTCTTGGGGCGCTCTTGGGGCGCTCTTGGGGCGCTCTTGGGAGCCTTCGGGGCGCTCTTGGGGCCATGTTGGGAATATATATCAAAGAAGGGGGGAGCCTCAATTAGCCTCGCCCCTCTAGAGTGCCTCGGATCGCCTCTTGGGCCCCCCCAAGAGGCCAAAATCCTTCCAAAACCTAAGGAAAATCAATGTTTTGTGCTTTCTCGCCTTTTCGCTCTTGGAGCAGTCTTGGGCCATCTTGGGCGTCCCAACGCGTCGCGGAACGCCCCGTCCAGGTCAGTGGGGAGGGGTAAGGGGAGGGGTAAACCCCTCCCCGAAGGGAAAGAAGGGGGGTTGGCAGAGGAAACGCTCTAGACCACCTACGCCCTAAAGGGCTGGTGGGATTGGAGGAAGGAAAAAGGGAGGAGGAATGGAGGAGAAATCTGCAGCAGAGGAGGAGGAGGAGGAGGAGGAGGGACGAGGAGGAGGAGGATGAGGAGGAAAAGGAGGAGGATGAGGAAGAGGTCGGAGGAGGAAGAGGGAGGAGAGGAGGAGGAGGAGGAGGAGAGAGAGAGAGGGGAGGAGGAGGAGGAGGAAGAGGAGGGAGGCAGGAGGAGTAGGAGGATGGGAAGGAGGAGGAGAGGAGGAGAAGGAGGATGAGGAAGAACAAGGAGGAGGAGGAGGAGGAGGACGAGGAGGAGGAGGAGGAGGAGGAGGAGGACAATGGCGCGCTGGGGGGGCCTTCTTCGAAAAGAGTTTTTTGTTCCTTGGGAGCTTGGGGCGCTCTTGGGGCGCTCTTGGGAGCTTTCCAAGCGCTCTTGGAGCCATCTTGGAGGAGATGAATCAAAGAAGGGGAGCCGCTCATTAGCGCTGCCCCTGTAGAGTGCCTCGAATCGCCTCGTGGACTCCACCTGAGGCAATCTTGGAGCGCTCCTGGGCGCTCTTGGGGCCGTCTTGGAGCTCTCTTGGGCTTCTCTTGGTGCCTTCTTGGGCCATCTTGGAGCCATCTTCAGGCCTCGGATGGCCATCGGAAGCGAAAAAGCGAGAAAGCCAAAAACGTTGATTTTCCGAGTTTTGGATGGATTTTGGCATCTTGGGAGTCTCTTGGGATCATCCTGGAAGCCTCTGGGGCGCTTCTTGGAGCCTCTTGGGGCCCCTCTTGGGGCGAGCGGGGGAGCATGCAGAAGAACAAAGGGCGGGGTGAGCCGCCATATCCCCCAAGAGGGGGAGGATGTAGGAGGAGCCGTCGTCGTCGGAGTAGGAGGAGGAAGAGGAGGAGTAGGAGGAGGAGCACGAGGAGGAGCAAGCGGAGGAGGAGAAGGAGGATTCGGAGGAGGAGATGGAGGACTGCGAGGACGAGGAGGACGAGAAGGAGGAAAAGGAAAAGGAGGAGGAGGAGGAGGAGGAGGAGGGGGAGGGGGAGGAGGGAGGAGGAAAAAAAAGAGGAGGAGGAGGAGGACAATGGCGAGCTTGGGGGCCTCTTGGGCCGTCTTTGGGGCCTCTTGGCGGTCCCGGGGGCCTCTTGCGTATCTCGGGGAGCCTCTTGTGGCCTCTTGGGGGTCTCTTGGGGGCCTCTTGGAGGCCTCTTGGGGGCCTCTTGGGGCCTCTTGGGGCCCTCTTGGGGCGCTCTTGGGGCGCTCTTGGGAGCCTTCGAGGCGCTCTTGGGGCCATCTTAGAGGAGATCTATCAAAGAAGGGGGGGTCCCCAATTAGCGCTGCCCCTCTAAAGTGCCTCGAATCGCTTCTTGGGCCCCCCAAGAGGCCAAAATCTTTCCAAAACCTAAGGAAAATCAATGTTTTGTGTTTTCTCGCCTTTTCGCTCTTGGAGCCGTCTTGGGCCGTCTTGGGAACCTCTTGGGCCTCTTGGGGGTCTCTTGGGAGCCTTGTGGAGGCCTCTTGGGCGCCTCTTGAAGCCTCTTGGAGCGCTCTTGGGGCGCTCTTGGGGCGCTCTTGGGAGCCTTCGGGGCGCTCTTGGGGCCATCTTGGAGGAGATCGATCAAAGAAGAGCGGGTCCCCAATCAGCGTTGCCCCTCTAGAGTGCCTCGAGTCGCCTCTTGGGCCCCCCAAGAGGCCAAAATCGTTCCAAAACCTATGTAAAATCAATGTTTTTTGCTTTCTCGCCTTTTCGCTCTTGGAGCCGTCTTGGGCCATCTTGGGAGGCTCTTGGGGCCTCTTAGGGGTCTCTTGGCAGCCTCTTGGAGGCTTCTTGGGGGCCTCTTGGGGCCTCGCGGGGCCGTCTTGGGGCGCTCTTGGGGCGCTCTTGGGAGCCTTCGGGGCGCTCTTGGGGCCATCTTGGAGGAGATCTATCAAAAAAGGGGGGTCGTATATTAGCGTTGCCCCTCTAGAGTGCCTCGAGTCGCCTCTTGGGCCCCCCCGAGAGGCCAAAATCCTTCCAAAACCTAGGTAAAATCAATGTTTTGTGTGTTTCTCGCCTTTTCGCTCTTGGAGGGCCATCTTGGCCGTCCCAACGACCCGCGGAACGCCCCGTCCAGGTCAGTGGGGAGGGGTAAGGGGAGGGGTAAACCCCTCCCCGAAGGGGAAGAAGGGGGTTGGCAGAGGAAACTCCCCAAACCACCTACGCCCTAAAGGGCTGGTGGGATTCCTCCGGTGGCGGAGTCTTGGTTTTCGCACGTGCTTCTCACATTCATTTATTCTCCCCTCTTCCTCCTTCCACCTCCGCTGAGATTGCATGGTTTCTATTCCATTCTGATTGCGGTCCGGTCTTGCAGGACTGTACCGGCCACCTTGTTACGGAGACGTGCAGAGCTTGCTACGGAATGGGCCAGCCTCTCTCACCTCGCCATCGGGGCCGCTTTCGTTGGAGATTTCACTATGCATCATCTTTTTTTTTTTTCGAACAAGACAACTCCATAAGGGCAGATTTCTTCGAACGTGGTGTGCACGGATTCGTCGAAAAAGTTCGACAGCCTACGCGGCAGCAACATTTGTTAGATCTTGTTCTCACTGACATGCCTGACCTCATCTCTTGCTCAGTCGCGCCACAAGTCGCTGATCACAGTGTTCTTCTTTGCTCTGTCACGCTGCCAGCACTCACTTTTTCGAGTGTTCAGCGGGAATGTTGGATCTACAGTCGTGCTAACTGGGACGCTATACGGAAAGCTGTTCGGAATTCGCAATGAAAATGGATCGGCGGATTTGCTCGCGATGCAGCAGCCTTAGCTCTTACTTGTTTTTCGTTTGATTTGGGTCAAAGCGATGGTGGCAACTAAGCAAAATTTTGAGCAATAAATCTTGTGAATCTCCTCTCCTCGCTTGTTCCGATGCAGGTGCCTGGGTGTCGGAACCCCAAAGCAAAGCATAACTGTTCGCTGACGAATTAGTTTCTCGATTGTCCGTGCCAGGGCCAGAAATCATCGAATTCTCCGGACAGCATTCTATAATTTTATTGCTCAAGGTTTGTTTCGATTAGTTCTCGCAGTGCGAGTGCTGTCTGCTTAGGTTCGACAGTGGTACTGATCCGGGTGGAACCCCGGCCCGTTCTCAAGATCTACAGCTCGGATCTCACGATTGTGTTGCAGAAGTTTTTCGTAAAACAAAATTGACGCTTATATTGGTCATTTTTGCAAAATAATGGTTTTGAATTTCAGTAATTCACAAGAATGTTTGTATCTTTGTCTATCTTATTTCTGTTCGACGTCCACTCTATGAATTCGAGTTTCATCTATATTTTCTACAAATATTCTGGATTATGAGCATGTCATTCGGTTTGTGTATGAGCCAAACCTGCCTCATACAAATTCGTGTTAAAGCATCAGAAATTGAAATTTACATCTTCTTTGAAACCTGTATGTTCCGGCTGGGTGGGTTCGTACTATGCGAATGTTTGTTCTCATTGTAGCCGATTCAAACTGCTGTCATTCAATGCTATTTTGGCACGAACTCAAAAGCTATCATTGCCTGTAACTGGGTCAAAACATATTTTTGGGTGTCGCTAAGGCGGCCGGCCACAACCATGTTCTCAAACCATAACCAGCAATCAGAATAGTGCGGTCCGACCAAGCACGCCTTCAGGAGTCTGGTTTTTGTTTTTTTTTTTTTATTATTATTGTATTTTTTTTCTATTTTTTTTTTATTGTTATTATTTTTAGTTCCTTAACGAGCCTGCGCGACCAAACTCACATTTGCTGAAACAGCCGGCTGCCGCACACATGCCAGCCCTCTACCGAAAATCTCCGAAAACGCACGTAAACGGGCAAGAGTCATTCTGGAAAGGGGAAAAAGAGGAAAAAAAGGCAGGAAAGAGATAATAGAAGCGAGGAAAAAAAACAAAGCAGAAACCCTGTATCAACAATCGCGCCAACAAAAAAAAAAAACGCGCGCAAGGTGATCCACACCCGGAAACCAAAGGATAAAAAGAGCGAGAAAGAAAAAAAAAAAAAAAAAAAAAAAAAATCGAACAAACGACAACAAGGAAAACAAAAGAGGGAAAAGAGGAACGAATTTAGCCGCCGTCTCGAAACACTGCGCCTGAAAACAACGAAATCCTGCAATCGAGATTCAAATTCGCGGACAGAAAACAACGACTCTAAACTCTGGTAAAATGTTCTACAATCGTACACCGCCAAAAGCGAAACAAAACTTCTTGAACTCGAAATCGCACGGGTCACACAAACGGCGGTGGTGGGAAGCCGGAAACGAAACAAAAAACAAACAGTCGTCGCATAAAATTGTGCAAAAATTGTGCAAAAAAACAATAAATTACACCAAAATTCGCAATGTCCCTTTGCAAACTGAGAAACAAATCAACTGGCAGAAATGCGTGCTTCCCCTGGCGTGAAACACAACAAAACGGGGAGGACCCAACGTTACAATACGCAATTGGTCATTGCGAAAACAAACGTGAATGCTGGCATCGCTCACGTGAGACAGAATATTGTGACAACGTTTAGCCCCAAACTGGTTCTCGAAAAATCATGCCCAACATGCAAACATGTCAGACAAGGCACCGTTAACTTCAACCCGCCTTTTAAAACCAACCAACTGAGAATTGCTTCAAAATTGGCTCGAGTATTGAAGCGGCGATAACCTTACAAAATAATGTCTGTCTTCACCCGGTGGTCGAAACCACCGAACACGTCAGAACGGAAATAAATAATTTCTAGCCGCAAAGAAATACACACAAACAATATAAAACGAACCAAAACGCGGCATCTCGAACACCCTTGCCAAACAGGTAAACGTACTGCAAGAGGTGAAAATCACGACAATTCAAACCACCGTATGCAACTTTATTTTGAATAAAATATCGATCTAATGCTCTGTCCAATACCTCGGCAATGCACCTGTAGATACAATACGGCATGAAAACTTCACGCATGAAACACACTCATCCTTCAATTCTATACAACGATTGCATAATTTCTAGAAATTCAAAATATAGCGCATATGTATACTGCGCAACGTGCTCTGGAACATGTATCGAGACAATCACATGAATTTAACAATGCTATCGAAAGATTTCGAACACGACATCTCGATAACAACATAGATAAACACTACACACCTTTGCAATGAAAATATCTGGATTTTGGATGTCGTTCGTCTTTGAAAATGCATAGACGTGCACTTGAATAGAAATCAACCCAACCTGAAATACTACTCTAACTTGAATGCATCCGATCTGAGGTCTCTGTGCATATGCAATTTCGCAATACATATTTACTTCTGCGATTCTGCCACGTTTCTCTCTCACACACACACACACACACATAATTATATATATATATATGTATATATATATATATACATACACACATACACTCGCATACACACACACACACACCCATATATATATATATATATATACATATATACATATATATATATATATATATGTGTGTGTGTGTGCGTGTGTGTACGTGTGTGTGTTTGTGTGTGTGTCTGTGTGTGTATAAATTAGATGCATACACACACATACACTCACACCCAACCACCCTCCCACCCACCCGTATCTATATATATATATATATATATATATATATATATCCAATGTCACAAGTAAATTGCGTAACTAGGGCATATGGAAATATATGTTGAAGTCTGTTGCAAACATTGGTGCATATTCATAGAAATAAATACACACACGCATACACACACATTCTTTGTACATATATACATATATACATATATACATGTATACACACACACATATATATATATATATGTATATATATATATACACATATATAAATATATATATATATATATATGTAGTTGTATTCATAATTGTATGTGCATGTGTATGTGTATGTGTGGGTGAGATGTTCAAGAGCTGTAACTGCAAGGACTTGATCTCATCTTCCAGTGCCCCAAGGCTCAGGCAAATCTGCGCGGTACAAAAAAATAGTTGTTCCAAACTGATTTTAACGGCTGGCCCTTAGATTCCCAGGCGACGTTGTGGCAACCCTTGGGCCGTTTTGGCACCCTCTTGGGGTGTGTCGGGACACTCTTGGACGCCTCTTGGGCCGTCTCGGATAATTGGGGAACGCAAGCGACAACGGGGAAACCTGGAAAAACCTGGTGAGAATCGCTGAATGTTGTCTGTTGGGACTCTTGCGGAAACCAGTTTGGAGCCCCCTTGGGGCGTCTAGGAGGCCTCGTGGGCGGCCTCGAAGCTATGGTGGGCGTGCTGAAGGCGTCTTGGGGCCCTTTGGAACGAGAGGCCTGCCCGACGCCGACAGGAAGCTCTTTCGTCTGTTCGTATATGTGCATGTATATGTACATGTATATGCTTATGCACACACACATATATTTGTAGATGTATATCCGTACGTTTCTGTGCATCTATGTATGTATGCATGCATGCATGCATGTATGTGTGTATATATATATAACACTATATAATGATGTATGTATGTATATATATTTATGTATGCAAACAATTTTGTGTACATGCGCACACACAATATATATATATATATATATATATATATACATGTATGTGTCTGTATATATATATATATATGTATATGTACTTCTCGGGTGCCGTTATGTCGGGGACAAAACGCCCGTCTGGCAAGACCTGCGGCGATGGTGGGGCGGACTGGCCTTCTTTCAGACATGCCTGGGCGGACTAACCTGAGTTTTACCGAACACGTGGAAATATTGCTGATCAGCAATTTCTGGACCTCTGTCCCCAAAGTAACGGCCAATAGTGGGTGGGCGACGCTCACACAGGCCGCTTCTCTTCAAGAACGTGCGGCGATATTGAAGGCATTTTGCGACTTGGCTCTTGCTATGTTGGCTGTGGACCCTAGCGAGCGCCTCCACCCGAAAGAGTGTCAAACATACCCAGGTGGGTCTACTTCGAATTATAATGGCTCATATTAACTTTCTTCTTCGATTACTCATGTGTTGACCGGTGTCGTACATTATTCACAGCCCTCCTGCGTTGGGGTCTCGTTTTGAGTAGAACACTGTGGATTATACTTTTTTTCCTCCCTCCCCCTCCTGCCTCCTGCCTTTTACTTTCCGCCTCCAGTCTCCTCTCCCTTCTTTTCCTCCTCCCTTTTCTCTTTCGTCCGGCTTACGTTGCAGCGGTCCCGCGGCGTGGAATTGTACGGGGATTCAGTTGGGACCTCGCGGCTTCCGGGAGGGCTGCGAAGTGTGAGACTGTCGCCACTTTCGTGGGCTCCTGGGAGGTTCGGCGGCGTGAAGTTTTACAGGGATCCAGTTGGGACCTTCGCGGCTCCCTGGGGCCTGCGAAGTGCGCAACGATCGCCACTTTCGTGGGCCTCTGGGGAGTCCACTAGAGTTGAAGGACGCAAGGATCCCGTTGAGACCTTGTGGCTCCCTGGGGGGCTGCGACATGTGAAACTGTCGTTACTTTCGTCGACTCCTGGGAGGTACAGCGGGTTGGGGGGACACGGGGATCCAGTTGGAACCTCGCTGCTCCCTGAGGGGCTGCGAAATGTGAAGCTGGCGATACTTTCGTGCGCTCCTGGGAGGTCCAGCGGGGCGGGGGGACACGAGGACCCAGCTGGGGCCTCGCGGATCCCCTGAGTGACTGCGAGGCCACCCAGGGAACCGAAGTCACTCTCACCCAGAATGGCAGGGGGTCCCATAGACGCAGCGCTCGGCGCTGTCGCATCGCAGCTCGCAGGGAGCCGCTGCGCCACGCAGCGCATGGCGCTTTTTGTTGTTGTTGTTGCTGCTGCTGCTGCTGTTGTTGTTGTTGTTGTGGTTGTGGTTGTGGTTGTGGTTGTGGTTGTGGTTGTGGTTGTTGTTGGTGTTGGTGTTGTTGTTGTTGTTGTTGTTGTTGTTGTTGTTGTTTGTCCGCGTGGCCTCCCATCCTCAGCTGCCTCTGGCCCGCCATGCCACCCCGCGCACTTGCCTCGCTCAGCGCGACGCGCCGGTCTGCAACAGAGCGAACGCGTGGCGCTATCCTTTCCCGCGTGTGTGGCGCTCGGCGCTGTTCTATTACTGAACGTGTATGTCCCTCCTTCGCACCCCTCTGTATGCTTTTTGGTCTCCGTCTCTATCTTGCTTATTCCTGCACGCTTTCTTGCGTATTTCTGGGAGCTCATGCGCACTGCGGGTCCTTCAACGCGTTTCTTTGCAATGGGCGGTTCTACAATATATATGTATGTATATATATATATATGTTCGCCATATGTTTAGAAACGATTTGGTACGTCAACGGGTTCTTACAGCTTTCTAGGGGCACCACGATCTGCTTTCAATCACACCAACTATCTGCTTGCCGATCTCACTGTGTAAACCAAAAGCAACCGCAACGAAACATCAACAATGGGACAACCACACCAAACCAAACACGGGACACATTCGAGAGAATCGTGGTTGGACAACCATATCGAAAGCAGTGCCGAGACGCCGAAAAACATAGCGGACGGGACGGCTTCAACAATCATCGCTTCTGAGCTGTTTGCTCTACCGCAAAAGTGCAGATGAGAATATAAGAGTGGCACGTGGGAGCCAAAGCTCATATAAAAACAACGGGAGGGCGTCGATGGGACTGGCGCAGCTTGCGAATCGATGAATTGTTGAAGCGCACCGCTGTGGACGTGAAACGATATCACTTGCATCACAATTTCTAAACTACACGGGAACAAACGATGATTAATGTAAAGCAGATTTGGAAGCGATAGTGGGAATCTCAGACAACACATAATCTTTTCTACAAATTGCGTTCAACATCATTTTGCGTGTGTGTGTGTGTTCGTGTATGTGTGTGATAAATCGGATCCCTCCCTGTCCCTGGCTACTGAGAGGCCTGGCCGCGAGTTCTCTGCTTCGCCTCGGCATTCAACGCCTCGTCGCTGCACCCGAGGCCGCTACGCCCAAAAAGTGTTAGTGGTAAGTTTTCTTATGCAGCGATGAATCAGTACACACCAGAAACCAGAATAATCACTTAAGATACGACAGTGTTGAACAATATAACTGAAATCGTGTGAAATCGTGTGCTTTCTGTTAATCGTGTAAGAAAGGGGGCTATGGTTAAGGTAATATATATATATATATATATATATATATGACTCCTCCTCTCCGTGCCTCTCTCTCTCTACATGTATGATCATGCGTGCCCATCCCTGGTCGCCGCCCCATTGGGGAACCCGAGTGCGGTGCCTGCGCCATCAACATGATCATGGGGCTCTGAAAAGCGACTGGTCTACAACATGAGACGTCATTCACATCTCGGCGCGAGCGGGGCCGTGAGACCAAACTGATCCACACCACCTCAAGAGATCTGAGTACGATGCTTGGTACATCGCGGTGATTAGGGTCTCGGTCTCTAGAAAGAGAGACGTCTAGCTCCCTCAAGCGGGCGTTCTACCTGAGACGTTCCGCCGACCTTTGCGCGAATGGGCCTCTGAAACACGCCGGGTCGGACCTCCTTGGGAAGCCCCGGTGCGACACCAACTCTGAAAACAGGGCTGTGGAAGCCGCGATGGTCAGGGCTCTGAAAATAGACATGCGTGTCCCCCCAGAACGCTCGTTTTACCTGCGAGCTCCCACCAATCTGGGCACGACGTTCCATCAATCTGGGCTCGAACCGGCTCGTTGAAAGCCTCTGGTGTACACTGCGCTGGGTGGTCCGAATGCGATGCCCTCTCTGTGCATTTCTAAAAGAGTTCCGCGAGGACCTCATACTTTGTCAGAGGAACTGTGGGAGAGCCCAAGCGGCGCCACGAAACCCGAAGCTGCCCCGAGAGGTCCCCAAATTGGACGCGACTGGGAACTTGAGCTCCAAGAAGGCGTCACGAAGCGGTCTCTCGGGCTCCGACTGGCGCTCCCATCGGGGGACCAACCATTCTGCGATCGGTGGTGGCATTGATCAACATAGGATCCGAAGGCCACCAATGAAGCCCCGGAAAAGCGCAAAAGCTTCCAACATGGTCCCCAAAACGCTCCAAATGGCTCCAAAAAGCCTCCTGGAGTATCCGCTTCAGCTTCCCGCGGGAAAAATTGCGAAAGCCTTTCTGGTTGACTCGTGTTTTCTTCGCGCCTCGCCAGTGCCACGGAGACGGTAGGAAGCATCCATGAAACCTTCGTTTCGCGGCGACTCTACCGTATGTTATTTAGTTTTTGATGGTGGACAAGATAATATTAAAGTAATAGGTTGGCAACCCTGCCTAACCTGTGTGTCACTGTTTCTCTCTACATATCCCTGATCAAACAAACTCGCTCGGGACTCGTTGCTGGGTGGGCTGGAGGGGGTTCAAGAATCGTCGATCTAATTTCAAAACGTACAATGTTTGTCCTTGCGATTTCGCTTCTGTGCTCGGCGGTCCAATGAAAGGATGCCGATCGGGATACCGGAACCAGGCTTTAGCCGACTCGGCGTTTGCGTTTTACCACACGTGTCGCCAATGAGAAACATGACGTACCTGTACTACAATCGGTGTGCGGACTCCGGCATTGCGTTCACGGAAATCGGCGTTCGACGTTTAGTAATGCAATTGCAAAGCGGGCGTATCAGAGGTGGCAGCAAAGTGCGTTCCAATTGCAATGTCAAGCCTCATTGTCGTACTTGCCCCTTCCAAGCGTCAAGATCATCCACTCCACATAGAACAGATAGAGAAATCTTCTCCGAAGCCACATGGGCTCTACATGAAACTCGTCGCATGCTGCAATCGACTGCATAATCTTCGAATTTGGGTGTCGTCAACACAATTAGTTGTTTGTTCCGAATCGGCTACACGCAAGAGTCACCCTAGGCAAAAATGACCCTCGGGGCGCGGCTTACGTGGGGCCACGGGGGGGCCCAACCCACGCGCGCAAGGCGCTACCATCGCATGGCGTTCGTCGAACGGGGGACCCCAGCGGGCACGCACCAAAGATCACTCCGGCGAAAGGTCACTCTTGCGTGCAGTCGGCCGAAGCGCTGGCGCGACGGTCTGCTTTGCACAAGCCGCGCTGTTACATTCAAGCAGGAGCAGGTATGGTTCGACCTCAACGACG
This sequence comes from Prorocentrum cordatum, assembly GCA_963575745.1. NCBI lineage: Eukaryota > Dinophyceae > Prorocentrales > Prorocentraceae > Prorocentrum > Prorocentrum cordatum. Next base: position 131,523 of record CAUYUJ010015156.1, on the reverse strand, counting down.
TCACACGGTCGTCCCGAGTTCACCTTTTCTTCGTCTGGTGCGCACAAGCCCTGGTTCCCAGCCGCCGGCCCACCGCTCGGAAGCTCCCCCAGCCCTCTGGGCGTAGATGGTCCGAAGATATTGCTTTCCTCTTCCAAAGCTCTCTTTCCATTCGGGGAGGGGTACCCTTCACGCCCTCCCTCTTTTCGTTGTTGCTTTCGGGGTTTCGCGTGTGTAAAGGCGGTTCTTTTTCGCCCATGATCGCTCCAAGTGGGCCTCCGATGCTCCAAGATGGCCACCAACGTGGATTAAGATGGCAGAAGACGGTTCAATATTGCTTTTGGCATACCCCCAAGAGGCCCCAAGGGGGCCACAAAAGGGCTCCAAGTGCTCTCGGAGTCTCTTCAGGACTTCCCCAGGCGGCCAACATCTTTTAAGCATCGTATGACAAACACAATGATTTGTGCCTTCTACCCTTTTCGCTGCCTAAATCGAGGACACCCACTTTTTTGATCGACTGCCTCTAAGACGGCTTGAAGAGGTCCTCCAACGGTTCCAAGAGGCCCCCAAGAGGGCTCCAATAGAACCCCAAGAGCCCCAAGATGACCATAAGAGGGCCTCCAGAAGACCCCAAAATGGCTGCCAGAGTCTTCGTTGCCGTCGTCGTCCTCCTTATTCTCCTGCTCGTCTTCGTACTCTTCCTCCTGGCCCTCCTTTTCCTCCTCGTCCTCCTTCTCGTCCCCGTCATCCTCCTCGTCCTTCTCGTGTCATCCTCATCTTTCTCGTCCTCGTGCTCGGTTTTATCAGGCTGATCCCAAACTTGTTCCACTGCATGCTTCTACACCGTCCTAATCACGGCAACTCGCATGGACAGTTTCTGGATGGACTGGTGGGGATACCGCCGATGCTCCAAGACGGCCTCCAAGATGGCTCAAGATAGTCGACAATGGTTCAAGAGAGCTTCCGACATATCTCCAAGAGATCCGACGAGAGCCACAAGAAGGTTCCAAGTGCTCTCGGAGCCCCCTCAGGGCCCCCCCAAAGGCCCAAATCCTTCAAACACCTCAGGAAAATCAATGGATTTTGCCTTCTCGCCGTTTCGCTTCCGATGCTTTGAGGCCTCAAGATGGCCTCAAGATTACCCAAAAGAGGCTCAAGAGGGACCCAAGAGGCCCCCCCCCAGACGGCTCCAAGAGCACCCAAGATGGGCCCCGAAGCACTCCACGAGCGCCCCCAAAGGCGATTTTGCTGGCTCCAGGGGGGGGTGGGACCAAAATCGAGGCCCCCCTCCTTCGATCGATAGCCTCCAAGATGGCCCCAAGGAGGCCCTCCACAGAGCTCCAAGAAAGCCACCAAACCCCCTAAACGAGCCTCAAGAGGACCCCGAGATCCGCCAAAAGAGTCCCACGAGGGCTCCTAGCGGCGATTTGGAAGGCTCTGTCCTCGTCCTCGTCGTTCTCCTCCTCCTCCTCCTCCTCCTCTTCCTCGTCCCCTCATTGTCTTCCTTTTCCTTTTGCTCCTCTTTCTCATTCTGTGGTGGTCGTGGTCGTCGCGGTCGTCGTGGTCGTTGTGGTCGTGGAGGTGGTGGTGGTGGTTGTGGTCGTCGTCGTCGTCATCGTCTTCCTCCTCCTCCTCCTTCTCATCCTCCTTCTCCTTCCCTCCCCCACGCACAGGCCACAAGGATGGCCCGAAGAGGCCCTCCAAAGTTGCCCCTTGCTCTCAAGGATCCATCCGTTCATCCTGGTTGCCTGCCTGGGTTTACAACATGTATCCCTTCGTATACATTACCGTCAGCTCTCATGGGTCGGGTTTTTGAATGGGCTGGTGGGGACACACGAAGCGTGCACATTGATAACATAGTTTTGCCAGTGAAAGTCCGCGTCGACGTCAAAGCGATTTACTGAAGGCGGGTGAATAATAATTAAATCGAATCGAATATAATACGGTTGCGGCGGGCGCCTGGCGTGCCAGCCGTGTGTCCAATCCGAAGGCCGCCCAACCACAAAAATAGCCTCTGAGGGGAAAGCTCCTGCCCTGACCCTTGTAGAAGATGTCGGAGTACCGCTCGCGCTCGAAATGCTCCCTCCTCCTCCTCCTCGCACATAGCCCGAAGTGCGTTCTCCTCATCCTCCTCCCCATCCTCCTCCTCCTCCTCCTCCTCCTCCTCCTCCTCCTCTTCCTCATCATCGTCAAACTGACCGCTGTCCCGGGCAGCAAGCCTCGTGGCATTCACACCTCCAACGCCTGCCGACACTGCGCACACCCGTTCTTGCGTCCACCTCTACCCAGACATGCGACGTCCTGATTTTGTCAAGATGGGGTCCCTGGAAGTCCCGACCCCCTCCCCGCGACCAATTTTTCATCCTGAGTCGTTTTTTGACGGTCCAGGGGCCGGATAAAAGGGCCCCAAGAAGCCGAAAACGGCCGAACACCTCCCGTCGTGATTTCTCTACGACGCGATCATGTCTGGGTGGCGTCCGTCCGCTTTTCTTCCGCGCGCGCAGCCCGGTTCCCGCGCGCGCTCGGCACCGTGTGCGGCGGGGGGGATCCGCGAGGCAAGCCTGCCAGCGGCCCGCAGGGCCGCCACCCCACACTCCTCTGCCCCCGCGCCCTCTGCCGCCGGAGCGGCGGGGGAGCTGCCGAGAGGCCCCTCCCCTTTCCATCCCCTCGGCGGCAAACGAGGAGGGGGAAGTGATAAGGAAAACGCCTTTTCATAATCCCTCCCTCGCCTCTCCATCCTCCATCCTCCTCCCTCCCTCCCGCCTTCCTCCCTCTTCATCCCTGTCTCCCTCCTCCCTCCTTCCCTTTTCCTCCCTCCCTCCCTCCCTTCCTCCCTCCCTCCCTCCTCCTCCCTCTGTCTCTCCTCCTGGCGGCGGGAGCTCTCAGAAATCCTCGCGCCTTCTCAAACACTTTTATGCGTCTTCGGGGGATCTTTTCAGAAGGCCGGGGGACTTCCGAGCCTTCTGAGAAAACCTTGTCCTTCTCAGTTCCCCCCTTCGCTCGCCGCCGATCTCCCCCCACCCAAACCTCCTCGCGTTGTGGAGAAATCACGACGGGCGGTCTGTGGTCTTTTTCGGCCTTTGGGGGCCTTCGCCAAGCCTCGGGAGCGTCAAATAACGACTCAGAACGAAAAGCCAGTCCCAGGGAAGGTGTCCAAACCTCTCGGGGTCGGCGATGTGAGAAAATCACGACGCTGGGGTCTGGGCGCGCCCCTGGAGATGGGCCAGCACCCTGAGATCCGACGCAGCGAAAACGTTGAGACACTGTGAGAAAACCACGACCCCAATCCCGTACCGCACTATTCTGCGCCATGTCGCGAGCCGGATCGATCTGCGAGGGTCCCAGGGCCCGAAACTGCGAAACCGCGCGACTTTTTCACGTCTCAGCGCGCGGCAGAGGCAGTTCGCACGCGCGGTAGGGCAAGCCGGGAGACGGCATCGATTATTGTCCAGCAGCAAGAGCGGGAAAGAGGGGGAAGGAGGAAGCGGCCGCGAGGCGAATGGGGGGAGGAGGGGGAGCGCTCACGCGGCGGGATCCGCTACGGAGCGGCCGGGGCGGCCAGCCAGTGCTGCACCCCTGGCAGCGGGCGCGGGGCGGCGTCGCGGACACATCCGAGGGCTGGGGCAAGGGCTGCTATACGCGAAGAAAGAAACCCAGACCCCCGAAGTCGTGATTTTTTCACACCGTCGACCCCGAGGAGGTCTGTACCCCTTCCCGGGGACCGGTTTTTCGTCCTGAATCCCTTTCTGACTTTCCCGAGGCAGGGCGAGGGCCCCTAAACGCCGAAAATGGACAAAAATCTCCCGTCGTGATTTCTCGACATCGCGAGGAGGTCTGAGAACCGGGCGAGCACGCCCGGCGCGAACAAATGGCAGCGCCCGTATCGCGCAAGGGACCCCCGCGGCGGGCGTCGGGGGGGGGGGGGCGGGCACTCCAGGCGGGGCACCCTGGGCGGCAGAGCGGCGGGCCTCCCTCGGCGGTCGGGGATCTATTTGTAGACGGGCGCGGTCCACTGCTCGCAGAGTAACTGCTATAGCACATGGCCTGGCTCTACACGATCTATTACATCGAGGCAAACTTTTTTGTTTGTTTGTTGTTGTTGTTGTTGTTGTTGTTGTTGTTGTTGTTGTTGTTGTTGTTGTTGTTGTTGTTGTTGTGGTTCGGACGTTTGCGACCAAGCACGGTGCGAATAGGGGAACGCGCGCGGTGATATTGACCCAGGTCAGTCCAGACCCGGGCCAGTCAAGGGTTGCAAGATCCTGCGAGATCCCGCAGGATCCTGCGGGATCCTGCGCCCAATTGCCCAGGTCAGTGCGCACCCCTGGCTCCGCAGGGTGCTGCAAGATCTGGCGCTTCGGCTGACCCCTGCTTGTATGGAACCCCGCCTCTCGAGCCCTGAGAGGGTGAGGGCGTGGCGATCCCGGTCGAGCTCTCTCCTCCTCCTCCTCCTCCTCCTCCTCCTCCTCCTCCTCCTCCTCCTCCTCCTCCTCCTCCTCCTCCTCCCTCTCTATCTCTCTGTCTGGAGGGGCCTTTGCCGTTCCAATGCCGGGGCAAAGCTAGAACGGGACAAGTGGAGGATCTCTGAGATCCCGCGGATTTTTGGAGGATGCCTCGGGCGCCGCGGCCCCTCCGCAGCGCTCTAGATCGCTCTGAGAGCGTTCCAGAACGGCCTGGAACGATCTGCCCAGGTCCTGGCCCAGAGGCTTCCTGGACGAGCAGATGGGGTCGAGCCGCATCGGCGCCGTCAGAGTGGAGAACATCGGGATCCACATCGAGCCGCGTCGGCGATGCATCGGCGATGCGGCGCGATCCGCCGACCTCATCCGACCTCATCTGCTCTGACCTCATCTGCGGGGTCTAAATCACTCCGCTCGGCGAGGGCCCGCGACCTCGCGGGTCGGCTGGGTGTGGGGCGGAGGTGGCCACACAACAAGGGCAGCGCTCTACTTCGCATGTCGGCGGCAAGAGAGAGGGGGAAGTGAGAGGGAAGAGGCCTTCTCAGAAGGCGGCGGGGCTTCTCAGAATACCTCGGGCTTCTGAGAGGTTTTCTGTGTCGTCGGGGATAGCTTCGAAAACTTCTCAGAAAGGCGGGCCTTCCGAGCCTTCTGAGAAGGCCCGCCCCTTCTCAGTTCCCCCCAGGCTCGCCGCCGAAACCAGGGCAGCGCTCCACTCCGCATGAGGCGTGGGGGGCAGTCTCACGGACTCGGGGGCGCAACATGACACGAGGGCTCCAAGGTCGGGGGGAGGGTCGAAAATGGGGAGGGGGATTGCAGGCAACTGGCACCTCATTAGAGCTCTGTGCTGGGGTCAACTGCCCTCACTTGCCCGGCCCTGGCGCACGGAACGAGGTCTTGCTGTTCTGTTGTTGCGGTAAGGGTGCCCTCGGGGGGGGGGAGGGGCCCTCGCAGCGGCCAGGGCACGACGAGAACTTCCAAACGGTGCTCCGACGCCCTGGTGCGCATCCTGATTTTGGATTCAATCGCAGACTTGGCAAAGGGCGCTTCATAAGACAAATAACCGCATGCTGGTGAGAATAACCCCCTGGGGCTAATCAAATGCGGGGTCCGGGCGGGAGAATAATGATTTCCCGGAGATATCGATGTTGGGATGGCTGGATCGCGTGGCCCCTGAGGCATCCTCACACTCAGAGCTACGATAGAAACTTTGGAGGGGATAATAGGGTTCGGCCTCCTCGCCTGCTGCCTCAATTGGACCACAGTCGATCCCGTGGATACAAAGATACTGGGGTTAAGTCGGGCCTGTCCCCCTACAGGGGGATTTTGGGCGAAAAATAAAAATACCCCCAAAATCCCCCCCGAGTACAAACAAAATGTCAACGTATCGTCACCATATATATTTTTTTGACTATTTTTGAAGATTCCCCCTGTAGAGGGACACGCCCGACTTAATACTAGGGAGGGAAAAGGGGGGGATGCTTTATTATCCGGGGGTTGCGCTGATATCTGATCTGAAAGCACGGGGAAACGTGAGAGCCTTGCTGCTCCTGGCTTTCAAGTAGCGCGCTCAAGCAGCGGTGGGCATGTCGCTGGCCACCCCAACACTCGTCCTCTGCGCAAGACGAAGAGCAAGGCTTGATTTCAAGCTGGCATGCGGGCCCATCGCGAGCATTCCAGTAACCTGCCCATTGTCGACCGACGTCTTCGCGTGACCCTCCCCCGCCGATGACACCTCTCGGCCCTGGCACTTCGGCCCAGGGCCGCTCCTGTTTGGGAGAGGCATGTGCAAAGCTCATCTGCAGGCTCTGACCGCGCAGGGAGGCACAGCCACCTTCCCATTGATGGCCAGACCGCATTGATTCAGAATGTGTTGGTTGTAGCATGTCGCGAGCGGGGGGGCGCTCGGCGACGCACTGGCGACTGGGCACCAGGCGCCCCTGCGCATGGATGCAGTATGAAGACAGGTTCCAGTGCTTGCGCTCCCTTCGGAGCAAGTTCGCCAGCGCGTCTGTAGGCCACGAACTGGCGCTCCTGTACAACACCAGCTCATGGGCGGTATCATGTCTGATGGAGCTGCTGTCTTATCCAGCCGCTCCGTGCACAAACAGGGAGGTACAAATTGCAGAGTCGCGCTCTTTGGCGGACGAATTCCTGGCGCCTGGAGGCCTACGCAATGGCTTCGTCCGAGGGACGTCTCCAATTCCTCACTGTGCGTTCGAGGGTCCATCGAGGCCAGGGATGCCTGAACACACTCAATGTGTCGAGGAGGAGGGGGAGGATGTCGTAGCTCGTAACATCGCTTTGCCACTCGAAACCGCAACGAGAAACAATCCATATTGTTAAGGGGCGGGGACCTGAGGGATATGTCGCCCTTTGTATCAGACGCGTGCGGATGGGCCGACCACTGCCCGCAGAGCTTTGATGTCAGTGTAGAAATGTGGCGCGCAAGTGTAACAGTTGCAGTGATCACGCGGAATGGGAGAGAGGTCGGGAGGGAGGGAGGGATGGAGGGAAGAGAGAGACATATGCATATTTGTCCCGACTACGATTCCGCTTTCGTGGTCTCGAAACAGTGAGACGGGAGACATCCACGGGACAGCCGAGACATGTACCAGGCATGAGAAGACAAACCAAGACCCGAAGAGTCTGCTGACAGCTTTCTCATGCAAGCGTGTTACGGTACAGAGAACCTGGCACACGAGTGGCCACGGGGCCGCGGGCGACCGACTCGGAAGCTGACGGGAACCCCCCCGAGGACGGGAACACGCGGGGGGGGAGGGCGGCCGCCAGCCAGTAGAGGGCAGCCAGCTGGCCACGGTGACCCCAAGACTGACGCGCACAAGACTGACACGCACCTGCGACGAGCGGGCCGCGAGCAATGAGAGGCCCCAGACCACGAGCTACACCAAACCCACTGTGGACAGCGGGGCCAGGTTCCGCGAGGGGGCCGCGGCCACGGGCCACCGAAGTCGCCGCTTGCTAAGCTTCCCGCTCCTGCGGGAAGACCGCCAGAAGAGGCCGCATGCCATGTGACTCCCGGGCCAGCGTAGCAGAACGCAGCCACGCACCCCCCTGGGAGGTACGGCAAGCCATAGGCGACCAACCACCGAACCCAAATCGACGCGCGCCCCCCGCCGGTAAGGCCACCAGAAAGACAAGGGCCACGAACGTGCCACAGGCCGTGAGCCGCCGAGTGGAACCCTGACGGACGCGCAGTCCCACCAGGGGGGCACGAGCCACGAGACGCCCAGGGGCCACGAGCCTCTGTGTCGAACGTGGGCGCGCCCCCCCAACGAGAGAACCACATGCCACCAGAGGGATGCGGGCCACCGAGGCGAGACCTGGCCGCGCGGGCCCCGCGAGCCACGGGCCACGCCCTCGACGGCGGCGGCGCGCGCCCCGCGAGGGAGCTGCCGGGGCGCGGGAGGCGCACCGTGTCGAAAGCCGACGCAGGCCCCTCCCCAAGAGGGGGCCACAAAAGCGGTCGTGCTTGTGCACGGCGACACGCTTTCCGCTTGAAATGTGAGCCGCGACACTCGAAGAATAAACATGAGAAACGCCATGAACATAGACTTTTTGCGCTCCGCGCGGATTTCTAGGATCCGCGCTGGGTCCCCCCCCCAGCGGCGCCTCTGGCGCGCTCCGCGCGCCAGGGAGGGGGTCCAACGCAGATCCAAGAAATCCGCGCGGAGCGCCAAAGGTTTATGTTCATGGCGTTTTTTATTCTTCTAGACACTCCGTACCACAGCCATTGCTGGTCCCCCGTGTCAGCTCGATGCCAAGACTTCTAAGGATGGCGCAGTCAGACGCGGAAGGGAAGACGGGGCGGACATCAGAGACGGAGCGGGCGAAGTCGGATCCACGCGGACGGACATCGGGTCCACCGCGCTTCCGAGCAGAACCTGCCTTGGACCCGCACGCCCTGGAGTCGCATCCCCGCCGCAGCTCTACCACCAAACGCGCCGTGGCCACACTTCAGGCCGCCCGCTCTGGGTCCAAGAGGAGCGCCTTTCGAACCGGGGATGCGGGCCGCCGAGCTGCAAGGTCCAAGCGCCACCGCCACGAAGGACCGTGCGCGCCACGATGGGGGAGCACGGGCCACCCCAGACCTCCGACATCTGGATTTTTTCTCACAGCGTCGACCCCCAGCGGTCTGGACCTCTTCCTCGGGTCCGGTTTTTTTCGTCCCGAGTCGCTGTTTGACGGTCCAGTGAGGGCCCCCAGAAGCCGAACGCGGCCGAAAACTTCCCGTCCTGATTTTTTCACAGCGCGGGGGGGTCTGGGCCGTGGGGGCCACGGGCCACTGGCAGGCCGCTCGGGCCTCCGCGCGCCGCCGCCTCCGCGAGGGTGGCAGCCCGCGGAGGCCTCTCTGCCGCTCTCGGACGGGGCCCACGGCGTCCACAACGGGGCCGCGGGCTGTTTTTTAGCGCCACCAGGCCGACACGACACGGCTGGTGCGCGGCTGCGGGCCACCGCTCCGAGACTTTCGCGCGCAGAACCGGTCCCGGGGAAGGAGGAGGGGGAGGAGGAGGAGGAGGAGGAGGAGGAGGAGGAGGAGGAGGAGGAGAAGGAGGAGGAGGAGGAGGAGGAGGAGGAGGAGGAGGAGGAAAAGGGGGAGGAGGGGGGCGCGGCGCGACGTGCCAGCCACAAGCAGGCCCGCGGGCGGCCACGTCGAAGCTCCGCGCGCCCCGCCCCCCCCCTCCCTCTCCCACGAACGGGCCACGAGAGGGCCCCGAGAGGAGAGGGGTGGTGCCACGAAGGAGGGGAGGGGAGGGGAGGGGGGGGGAATGGGGGGATGCGAGAAGAGGGGGAAGGAGGGATGGAGGGATGTGGGATTGGGAAGAGAAGACAGGGAGACGCAGGAACAACCTTCTGCTGGCTGTGGGTGCTGGGGTCGAATCGCCACACGCGGCCTTCTGCCTTGCCTTGTTTCCTCTTGTCACCACGGCTACTGCTGCTGCTGCACATGCTCTTTGTGCATGGCCGATTGCCTCTCTCATCCTCCTCACCTGCGTCCTCTTCCTCTTTCGCCTCCTCCTCCTCCTCCTCATCCTCCTCTTCTGCCCTCCTTCTCCACATTCTCCTGCGTCCTCGACGCTTCTTGTGTGCCCCCTTGCTTCTCTCATCCTCCCACCCCCGTCCCAGGCCCCCCACGCCCTCCTTGTGCCCAAGCGAGTGCCGTCCTCGACTCTCCTCGATCTCTGGTCTCCCCGCTGGACTCCCCTCTGGTCTCCCTGTCGTGGACTGCGCCCTGTGGTTTTCCCGTCCGAATCCCTTTGCCTAAACCCCTGCTCTGCTTCTTCGGCCCACCGATCTCTCTCTCGCGTGGCCTCCTCATCCGCCACCGTGCCGTGGCCACCGAGTGGAGTGTCTTCAGGCCCTCAAGACTTCCAAATCCTCAATGCTGGATCTTGCAACTGCCCTTTGGCACGGGCGAGACGCCCCGTTCATGGAATCTCCGGAGGGTCCTGCGTGCCTCTGGCGCTTCCCGCGTGCTCCCGCAGGATTTTCTTCTCGAGGCCACGTGGCCCCAGGACGGGCCAGGAGGGCTCCAAGATGCCCCCAAGATGGCCCAAGAGCCACCCGAGACGGTCCAAGAACGCCCCAAGACGCCCAAGACGGTCCCAAGGCAGTCCAAGCGGCCTCCAGGACTGCCCAAGAGGGCCCCCACAGGGCCCAAGAGGCAAACACCATGGATCTTCCGACGGCATTCGTGTTTTTCCTGCTCCAGACGGCTCCAAGACGGCCCAAGATGTCCTCTAAGATCGTCCAAGACGGCCAAGATGGCCTCCAAGACAGCTAAGATGGCCCCAAAATGCCTCCAAGACGGCCCAAGATGCACCCAAAACGGCCTAAGATAGCCTCAAGATGGCCCAAGACTGCCCAAAAGCCCCCGAAGAGGTCTCTAAGACAGCCCACGAGGCCTCCAAGAGGTCCTCTAGGAAGGCCCGAAGAGGCCCAAATAATTGATGTTCCTTAGGTTTTTGAAGACATTTGGCATTTTCGCCTTGTCGGCCTTCCGACGGCCCAAGAGACCCCCGAGATCGCCCCAAGATCGCCCAAGAAGTCTCCAAGATGGCCCCATGACGGCCCAAGAGGCCCCCAATATGCCCCCAAGAGGGCCCCAAGACGGGCCACGAGGCCTCCAAGACGCTCCAAATGGCCTCCAAGACGGCCAAGATGGCCCCAAGATGCCTCCAAGACGGCCCAAGATGCACCCGAGACGGCCTGAGATGGTCTCTAGATGGCCTAAGACGGCCCAAGAGGCCCCCAAGAGGCCTCCAAAACGTCCCAAGAGGCCTCCAAGAGGTCCTCCAGGAGGGCCCGAAGAGGCCAAACTCATTGATTTTCCTTTGGTTTTTGAAGGATTTTGGCATCCGCTTCTTGTCGGCATTCCTGTGGCTCTAGACGGCCCAAGAGGCCCCCAAGATCGCCCACGACGCCTCCAAAATGGCCCCATGACGGCCCAAGAGGCCCCCAAGACGGCCCCAAGAGGGCCCAAATGGCCTCCAAGACGGCCAACATGGCCTCTAAGACGGCTAAAATGGCCCCACAATTCCTCCCAAACGGCCCAAGATGCACCTAAGACGGCTTAAGATGGCCTCAAGATGGCCTCAAGAGGCCCCCAAGAGGCCCCCAAAAGGCCCCCAAAACGGCCCGAAAGGCGTCCAGGAGGTCTCCCAGGAGGGCCCGAAGAGGCCCAAATCATTCCCCACATCCAAGGTGGGGTTCTTGTTTTCTCTGGACACCCCGCGCAGGAACAAGAACCCACACCCACTCGCTCACTCACTCACACTCACTCACTCACTCAGACACCTACTCACCCATTAGCATCAGCATCGTCACTGTCAATACCGCGTCACCAGCACTCGTCATCATCCGCACTCATCTTCATCACCACTCATCACCATCATCATCATCAGCATCATCATCATCATCATTACCATCAGCACCAACACCATCATCCTCATCGTCACACATCACCATCATAAACAACATCATCGACACTCACTCAATCAGAATTTCGTGGTCACTCACATGAATCCTCTCGGCAAACCTGTGACTGTCGTCACTTTTGGGCTCCTCAGGTTTGAATTTGGAGGAAGTATCAGGCGGGAGCCTCGTCTGTGGGTGAATAGTGAGGACGTCTCAGGCGGGAGCCCCCCCCCTATGGTGCCCGCAGCTCATATGAGTAATCCGAGCGGGTCATTTGGAAACTTGTAGCTGTCGTCAATTGTGGGTTCCTCAGGCTTGAATTTGGAGGACGTATCAGGCGGGAACCTCGTCTGCGGGTGAATAATGAGGAAATCTCAAGCGGGAGCCCCCTCCCTGTGGTGCCCGCAGCTCATACGAGTAATCCGAGCGGCTCGTTCGAAAACCTGTAACTGTCATCAGTTTTGGGCTCCTCAGTCTTGACTTTGGAAAAAGATCAGGCGGGAGCCTCGTCTATGAGTGAATTGTGAATAATCTCAAGCGGGAGCCCCCTCCCTATGGTGCCCGCAGCTCATATGAGTAATCCGGGCGGGTCATTCGAAAACCTGTAAGCGTCGTCACTTTTGGGCTCCTCAGGTTTGAATTTGGAGGAAGTATTCGGCGGGAGCCTTGTCTGTGAGTGAAATGAGAGGAAGTGCCGGTGCGAACAAGCTTGCTGGTGCGAACAAGTCGTGCCGTCGCAAGTGAGCCCCACGAGTCAATTTTTTCTTTTATGTCTCGTGTTGCACGTGAGTGGTAGGGCGGGCTTCCGTTCGATGGCTTGCGTCTGGGCCGCCTCCCTCCATCACTCTTTCCTCTTCTTCCTCTAGTTCCCTCCCTCCTCCTTCTCTAGTTTCCTCCCTCCTACTCCCCCCCTCCTCCTCCTCCTCCTCCTCCTCCTCTTCCTCCTCCTCGTCCTCCTCCTCCTCCTCGTCGTCCTCCTCCTCCTCGTTTTACATATATGTATTGTATCCCTCAGACTCCATTAGACTTGATAGAACCTAGGCTTACGCCCCCAAGCGCGCAATCCTGGTGCGAACAAGTATGCTGGCGCGAGCGGCCTGCCGAGGGGAAGTGAACAACGCCAGTGCGAACAAGTCAGCAGGTGCGAACAAGTCTGCTGGTGCGAACAAGTCGTGCCGTCGCACGTGCGCCCCATGAATCCCATTTTTTCTTCTATGTCTCGCGTTGCACGTAGAGTGGCAGGATGGGCTTCCGTTCGATAGCTTGCGTCTGGGCCCCTTCCCTCCCTCACTCCTTCCTCCTCTTCCCCTCGTTCCCTCCTCCTCTCCCTCCTCCTCCTCCTCCTCTCCTCCTCCTCCTCCCCCTCCTCCTCCTCCTCCTCTAGTTTCCTCCTTCCTACTCCCCCCCCTCCTCCTCCTCCTCCTCCTCCTCTTCCTCCTCCTCCTCCTCCTCCTCCTCCTCCTCTTCCTCCTCCTCCTCCCCTCCTCATTGTTTTAAAGATATGTATTGTATCCCTCAGACCCCACTAGACTGAATAGGCTTACGCCCCGAAGCGCGCAATCCCGGTGCGAACAAGTCTGCTGGCGCGAGCGGCCTACCGAGGGGAAGTGCGCAACGCCGGTGCGAACAAGTCTGCCGGCGTCCTGGGCCCTCGGCACCAACACGAGAACTTTCGGCTCGGCTACGGCATGGGAATATACTGGGAGACCCTGACGAGGTGGATCAACATGCGCGCTCGTCGCGACGCACGGCGCCTGGGCGTGCCCCTCGTTTTTTTGCAGGCTGTGGACGCGTGCAGCTCGATTCAGGGCGATTTCGACGCGGGTCGGCGCCTCCTAAACGTCCCGAACATGCACAGGACGGGGGACATCCACGGCGTCTTGCCGGCCCACGTCGGCATGGAGGTGCGGTTCGCGGCCGCGCTGGAAGAGCTGAAGAAGAAGTTGGGACTCGTGCAGGAGCAACGGGCCACCATCGTGTCCTTCGAGTTCCACCACGAAGAAGAGCAGCGGTACGAGGAGTGCTCGGCTGGCCGGCTCTTTCGCATCCGCTTCCAACCGCAGGGGGTCTGACTGCAACTGCGCGGCTTCAAGGAGTCTCCGATCTACCAGGAGGTCGCCGAGGTGCTGCGACAGGGCGCCAGACACGCCGACGACGACGGCCAGGCCGAGGCGCGGGCGCGGAGCTTGCTGATGTTCAGGCCCAACGAGCAGGAATTCAACTGGCAGAGCTCGGGGCCGCACACCGTGCGCCGCTAGGGGTTCACCCTGACGCACGCGTCCTACCTGACCTCCACGCTGTCGCAGGGCCAGACGCTGCGCAAGGGCGTTACCATCGACTGCGCGAGAGACGAGGACGCTGGCCGCACAGGCATGTCGGACGAGCAGTGGTGGCTGCACCTCTACGTCATGCTCTCCCGCGACACGTGCATGCGGACCATGCTGCTCCTGCGGCCGCCGCCGCGAGAGCTCCAGGAGCGAGGGCCGCCAGCGTCCTTGCGGAAGGCGCTCGAAGAGTTCGACAACATAGCGGAGTGGTCCAGGGCGGAGGCGGAGCAGCTCGCGGCAGAGCTGAGCTTCGTGCTGCCTCCCGCCTGGGCGCGGCTGCGCCCCGCTCGAAGCCCGCGGGGTTGTCCCAACGGCTTGGTCTTGCGCGCCAGCGGCTCGCGCGGTTGCCCCGACGTCCTGGCCCGCGGGGTTGTCCCAACGGCTGCGCGACGTGGCAATTCGAAAACGCGCCCGTGCTGGCCGAGACGGCGACGGCGCCGAGGAAAATCGACATGCGCGCTCATGCAATAGAAAGGGGGGGGTGGCGGGCGCGAGAAAATAGGAGGGCGAGGATGGGGGAAACGTAGGGAGCGGGAGGAGGGCCTGCGCCAGGGCGAGAAGATATATACGCAGAAGGGACAGTAAGGATGCCTCACCAATCACCAGGCCGACGGTGAGGTCTTCTTCCATATTAGCCGAGAAGATTATCATGTGGGGTCTTTCCGCCCGATTTTTTTTGTTGTTTATATATTATTATTATTATTATTATTATTATTATTATTATTATTATTATTATTATATATATATATATTATATACTTTTTTTTTGCTTTTTGTTTTGTTTAGTTTTTTCCCCCCCCCCAGAGATTTTGGCATTTGCTTCTTCTCGGCGCAAGAGGCCCCCAATATCGCCCAAGAACACCAAGAGGGCCCCAGAACGGCCCAAGAGGCCTCCAAGACGCCCAACATGGCCTATAAGAACCCCTGATCTGCCCCAAGAAGGCCCCAAGACGACCCAGACAAACCCCCAAGAGTGCTTCCGACGGCGTCAGACAAGCCAGGAACGCCCTGAGACGGTCAAAGAGGCCCCCAAGAAGCTCCCCAAATCCCCCCCAAACCCTCCAAGAGGCTCCCAGGAAGCTCCCAGGAGGCCCCAAGAGTGCCCCAAGAGGCCTCCTCCTTCTCCTCCTCCTCTTTTTCCTCATCCTCCCCCTCCTCCTCTTCTTACTCCCCCACGCGTTCCCCGAAGTCTTTCCAAACCGACTCGGGGAACAACTGGCCCGATAGCTTGACCAAGCTCTAGCCCAGCTGTCGGCCACAGAGGCGCTTCCAAAGGGGCAGGGGGCGGCGGTGATTCGCCGTAAGCATCTTTGATCCGCCGCCCCATGTCGATTCATCGCAGGGGTGCCTGCCGTGCTAGACCCGGTCGGTTTTGGTTTTGGTTCTTTTTCCAAAAGAACTCCCCCTGCGGCTTCGGACTGTCCCGCCGGCCACCCGGAAAGATCTTCCAGATTGCCCAGAGGTGGTTGCCAAGGGTTTTTCCTGCTCCATACGGCTCCAAGACGGCCCAAGATGGCCTCCAAGACGGCCATCATGGCCTCCAAGACGGCTCAGATGGCCCCAAGATGCCTCCAAGATGGCCCAAGATGCCTCCAAGACGGCCTAAGATAGCCTCAAGATGGTTCAAGACGGCCCAAGAGGCCCCAAAGAGCCCCCCAAGACGTCCTCAAGGAGAGCCCGAGGAGACCAAGATCATTGGTTTTCCTTAGGTTTTTGAAGGATTTTGGCATTTGCTTCTTCCCGGCCTTCCAGAGACCTCAAGACGGCCCGAGAGGCCCCCAAGATCGCCCCAAAATCGCTCACGAGGCCTCCAAGATGGCCCCATGACGGCCCAAGAAGCTCCCAAGAAGGCCCCAAGAGGGCCCCAAGACGGCCCAAGTGGCCTCCAAGACGCCCAAGATGGCCTCCAAGACGGACCCGAAGCGCCCCAAGAGGGCCCCAAGTCGGTTCAGAGAGGCCCCCACAACGGCTCCCGACGGCGTCAGACAGGCCAGGAACGCCATAAGACGGCCAAAGAAGCCCCCGAGAAGCCCCAAAATGGCCCCATGAGGCCCTCAAGAGGCCCCAAGAGAGCCCAAGATAGCCCCAACATGGTCTCCAAGACGGTCCCAAGATGGTCCAATCGAGCCCAAGAGTGCCTCAAGAGGCTCCGAAGAGGCATCCTCCCCCTTCTCCTTTTTCCTCCTTCTCCTCCTCCTGCCCTTCCTCCCCCCGGGTTCCCCGAAACCTTTCCAAACCGACTCGGGGAACACATGGTCCGATAGCTTGGCCAAGCTCTAGCCCAACTGTCGGACACATAGGCGCTTCCACAGGGGCAGGGGGCGGCGGTGATTCGCCGTAAGCGTCTTTGATCCGCCGCCCCATGTCGATTCATCGCAGGGGTGCCTGCCGTGCTAGACCCGGTCGGTTTTGGTTTTGGTTCTTTTTCCAAAAGAACTCCCCCTGCGGCTTCGGCCCAGCCCGCCAGGGTCCCGGAAGGTTCCCGAAAATCCGTCTGTCAATGCCTTTCTTGCTCCAAGATGGCCTACGATGGCTTCCAAGACGGCCAAGATGGCCCAAAATGGCCTCCAAGATGCCTCAAAAACGGCCGAGATGGCCTCCAAGACGGCTAAGATGGTCAGATGGTCCCAAAATGCACTCAAGACGACCCAAATGGCCTCAAGATGGTCTAAGACGGCCCAAAAGGCCCGGAAGATGCCTCCAAAACGGTCCAAACGCGCTCCAAGACGTCCTCCAGGAATGCCCGAAAGGGCAAACATCATTGATTTGCCAATGTTTGTGAAGGATTTTTGCATTTTCTTCTTTTCAACTCTCCGACGGCCCAACACGGCCCAATCGGCACCCAACATCGTCCCAAAAGCGCCCAAGTGGCCTCCAAGATGGCCCCATGACAGCCCAAGAGGCCCCCAAGAGGGCCCCAAGAAGAACCCAAGACGGCCCAAGATGGCCCCGAAGACGCGGAAGATGGCCTCCAAGACGGCCAAGATGGCCTCCAAAATGCCTCCAAGACGGCCAAGAAGGCCTCCAAGACAGCGAGGATGACTCCAAGATGCACCCCAGACGGCCCCAGATGGCCTCAAGATGGCCTTAGACTGCCCAAAAGGCCCGCAATAGGCCTCCAAGACGGCCCAAGAGCCCTCCAAGACGTCCTCCAGGAAGGCCCGAAGGGGCCAAACTGGCCTCCAGACGGCCAAGATGCTTCCAAGACGGCCAAGATGGCCTCCAAGACGGCGAAGATGGCCCCAAGATGCACCCAAGACTGCCCAAGATGGCCTCAGGATGGCCTAAGACGGCGAAAAAGGCCCGGAAGAGGCCTCCAAGACGGCACAAAAGAGCTCCAAGACGTCCCCCAGGAAACCCGAAAACTCAGAAACCACCTGGTCCGAACCTAAGACGGCCCAAACGGCCCGCAAGAGGCCTCCAAGACGGCCCAAGAGCCCTCCAAGACGTCCTCCAGGAAACCCGAAAGCTCGGAAACCACCTGGTCCGAAAGCTCGCCCGACTCCGTGTTCCCCGAAAGCTTTCGAAACCCATTCGGGGAACGCGTGGCCCGATAGCTTGGCCAAGCTCAAACCCAACTTTCGGCCACGCAGGCGCTTCCAAGAAAGGCAAGGGGCGGCGGTGATTCGCCGTAGGCGTCTTCGATACAAGATACGCAGAAAATTCTGAAACATGTCCACCTCTCAGAACGGATGGTGACCGTATATTTCAGGCAAATTTTCACAATGTGGTGGGTGGTCTTGCGGACCCGGCCGTGTCTTCCCTCGAACGCGTCGGCTGTCTACGGCGCATCCAGAGCTGATTACCGTTTCAATCTACGACATGACCGCTCTTGCCGCCATCGTCATCGCAATCGTCGCTGTGCTGTTGCAAGCTCTGGCAGCTTGAGGTCTCTGTGTAAGCACATCGAGCGAGCACGCTGTACGACATTACATACTCTGCGTTGGGTGCTAAGCGTAGGGGGCTCCCCCCCCCGACAGGGGGTCAACGTCAACCTGTCCGCGCGGCGTCATGGGGGTCAGATTCGCCCCGTCGGCGCACTGCAGTAGGGGGGGGTCATTCTTGGCGCGGCAGCGTTTGCCCGCGACGGGGGGTCCATCTTGGGCTGCCAGCGGGGGTTGCGCCCCCCCCCCACGCTTTGTACCAAACGCAGAGTAGGCCCCAGCAAGTGCGAAGACGAGCGACAGGTCGTGGGTGGGCCGCCGGCCAGGTCGCGGGGCGGGTCGCGGCGGGCGCGGGCCTGCGGCAGACGCGGGCAGATGGTGAGTCGTCGGCGTGTCGCCGGCGAGATACGGAGCGGGTCGCAAGCTGGTCGCGAGGCGGCGGGGATAATAACAGATAGAACAGCAAGAATCCGCACAACGAAATTGTGCTTCAGCCGCTTCCAGTGACAGCGTAAAACCGTTCGGCCCCCTCACGCTGGCGAGTCCCAAGAGGTGTGCGTGCGAGGGTCCGCGCGGGCCGTGCGTGTGACTGCCCGAGGCCCACAGGCAGCGGCGGCGGCCGCCCTCCGACTTCGTCGCAAAGCCAAGAAAAGCATCTTTGGGCGAGGAAGGGGCGAGAGAGAGAGAGAGAGAGAGAGACAGAGAGTCGACTACACGCAAAAGTGATCCTGGGCAAGAGTGACCTTTGGTGCGCGGCTTTTTGGGGGCCGCGGGGGTACCAAACACAAGCGCACAAGACGCTACTATCACGCCGCACTCGGCAATCGGGGGGCCCTACTGGGTGCGCAGCAAAGGTCACTCTGGCGAAGGGTCACTCTAACGTGCAGTCGAGAGAGGGAGACGGCAAGGCTCACGGTTGTGCACAGCCGGCCCGTGGAGGTGGAACCCGCTGGCCTCGACACAGCCTCGGAGTAGTCATGGGCGGTGCCAACACCTCAACGCTGCCTCTGACGGCGCCCTCGAGGGCTCTCCACGCCCAGGGGTTGGGGTTTGCGACCCCGTGGGGCCCAGCCGAGACTATCTCGTGAAGCTGTCTGAAAGCAAGCCTAGGCCCTGCCCGAGGGCGAGAAACTATGATTTCAACGGGTGCGCGTTGCAGGAATTGGCGAGGAAACTTGTAAAGTTCGTCATCACAACGGGTGCGAGCAATGCCGCGCCGCAACCTCATATCAATGGCCTGTACATGAATGCCGTCAGCAAGAAGATCGCAGCGGAGGTGGACAAGAAAGCGCAGATGCCTGCTGTGCTATGCTCGGCCCATACGCGCAGGATTCCCTCGACGACGTGCCAGCTGAGCGCCACCACGGTGATAATCACAGCTGTGGCCACGTAGCTGGCCCAGATGGACGCGCACCTCTGCAGCCACGCGCAAATTTCCGAAAATCCGTCTGGCAATGCCCAAAAACGGCCGTTTCGCTCGGGACATCCTCAAAAAATCGCGAAGATGGCCCAAGATGGCCTCCAAGTCCGCCCGAGATGGTCCAAGACGGCCTCCAAAACGGCCCAAGAGAGTCCAAGACGGCCCAAGACGGCCCAAGAGGCCCCCCAGAGGCCTCCCAGACGGCCCAAGAGGCCTCCAAGAGGTCCTCCAGGAGAGTCCGAAGAGGCCAAAATCATTGATTTTCCCTTGGTTTTTGAAGGATTTTGGCATTTGCGCCTTTTCGGCTCTCCGACGGCTCAAGACGGCCCAAGAAGCCCCCAAGATCGCCCAAGAGGCCCCCAAGAGAGCCCCATGATGGCCCAAGTGGCCTCCAAGATGGCCCCTAGAGGGCCCCAAGAGGGCCCAAGAGGCCTCCAACACGCCCAAGATGGCCTCCAAGACGCCCAAGATGGCCTCCAAGACGGCCCTGGAGCATTCCAAGCGGGCCCCAAGTCGGCCCATAGAGGCCCCCCAAACGGCTTCCGACGGCTTCAGACGTGCCAGGAACCCACCAAGATGGCCGAAGTTGGCTCGAAGCTGGCCCGAGACGGCCCAAAAAGCCCCAAAGATCGCCCAAAGCTTGCCCAAGAGGCCTCCAAGACGGCCAAGATGACCTTCAAGATGCCCACGTGTTCCCCGAAGGCTTTCCAAACCGATTCGGGGAACACGTGGTCCGATAGCTTGGCAGGTCTGGCCTCAACGTTCGGCCACATAGGCGCTTCCAAAAAGGCAGGGGGCGGCGGTGATTCGCCGTAGGCGTCTTCGATATGTTGTGCAATAGATACGGTGCAAACTATGTTGTGCAATCTATGTGGAGCTGTATCCGGTGTGCATTTCTACAATGTACAAATAATGTTTGTCCGCAGTGAGTTGTCAACTCAACTGCTCGCGCAACCATCCCACCCGCACCCCCGCGTCTTGGCTTGCAAACCCACGCGGCGGCGATTGCGGCGACTGCTTGGCGTTGGTTGGTGCCTGTCAGCGGCCGCACTAGCCCGCGCATGCTCGCGCACGAAGCGGCCAGCTAGTTTGGCACGACCGACGCTGCCGCGGTGACGCCTACCGCAGGGCACTTCCCAGCGGGCACTCCAGTGAGGCTCGGCGACTCGGGCGGGCGCGGTATCATGGCAACGTCGACAACGGTAGACACGATGATAGTAGTAGCGATGCTGGTGACGACGATGACAACGACGACGGCAAGGCCAGTGACGGCGACGATGCAAATCACGCAGACGACGATAACGGCGTTCTCGCGTCGGTGATGAAGTTTTTGGAAGGGGTTCGACATGCGCGCGCGGCCGACGAGCGAGAGTGGGCCGCATGGTGTTATTTGACACAGAT
This sequence comes from Prorocentrum cordatum, assembly GCA_963575745.1. Taxonomy (NCBI): domain Eukaryota; class Dinophyceae; order Prorocentrales; family Prorocentraceae; genus Prorocentrum; species Prorocentrum cordatum. The sequence goes on along the minus strand of CAUYUJ010015156.1, from coordinate 111,120 downwards.
CGTGCCCCCCCCTCAGCACGCGCGCAAGGGCAATCGAATGATTTCGGCATGCGGTGCGCGAGGCCCGTTTGACCGAATTTCATGATGAACCCGGCGCGACCCCAGTTTGGGTAGAGCCTATTGCATGGGCGCATCGCTGGGCACATTGTTTGGCATTGCTTGGCATTGCTTGGTAACGCTTGGCATTCCCAAGCGGGGAACCCGAGAAACCCGAGGAACCTGGGGAACCCGAGAACCCGGAGAACCTCCGAGGAACGCGCAAAGTAGCCACCCGAGGTACCAACCTTTAACCAACAAAAACTCCTGAGGCAAGCCTAACTTTGGGGAAAAATATTGAAGAACCCATGGTTTCCTTAAGAATTTGCAGCGCCGGAAAGTTTGAAAACACATGCTATTACATGTTTTCTCGGGACACACGATTTTGAAATTGCTACGACACAAGGCTGTTGAAGGATGTCCGCATGCGCGCGCGACGACGCGCGCGTGTGCACTTCGGCCCACTGTTCTGCAAGGGATTATTGCGACAGCACGCGAGCAAGGGCGTTCGAGCGATTTCGACATGCGCGCGCGAGAGGCATGTTTGGCAGCATGTGATGAAAATGTTGAGGAACCGATGGCTGTCTTAAGAATCTGCAACAGCGCGAGAGCAAGTGTTTTTGAAAACTCTTGTTGCGAAACCATGCTGTAATGTTTTCAGGGCACTCGGTTTTGAGATCCCTACGAAGCCGAAGGTTGTTGAAGGATTTCGGCATGCGCGCGCGACGACGCGCGCATGTGTTCTTACGTGCAGCAATTGTCTAGCCGCCAGACCGGCAATTTGGCCCAGACGACGGGCAGCGACGAGGCGGCAACGGGGCGGCGACGGCGACAACATAGCCGCCGGACCGACAGACAGGCCCAGACGACGGGCGGCGACGAGGCGGCGACGGCGACTACATATCTGCCAGACTGGCGCGGCCCAGTTCCTTAGAAAACGAATCATAACCCCTAAGTGCAAGCACTGTTCGGGGAAACACACAGGGGCACACACGAACCCATGAAGAGCGCAGGCCAGGCCACCGCAAGAAGAGGAGCAGCAGCAGCAGCGGCAGCAGCAGCAGTAGCAGCAGGCGAGAGACAGGAGGAGGGCGAGAGAGAGGCGAAGGACCAGGACCAGGACCAAGAACGACGAGGGCGGAGGGCAGGAGAGGAGAAACGGGAGCAAGAGGAGCAGCAGAAGGGAGCAGGAGACAGGCAGGAGAAGCAAGAGGGGCAGGGTGACCGCGCGACCGTCGCCCTCGGTGGCGCGGCGGAGGGAGGTCCTGCAGGCGCAGCGGGGGCCTCTGCCCCCTCGCCCAGGATGCGAGTGGCCTCCTGGGGAGCCCCGCTGCGCCCCAGGGGCGCGATGCCGCTCGGAGGGCGGCAGGAAGCGGCCGCCAAGCGCCCTCCTCCTGCACGCAAACACACACGCACACGCACACGCACGCGCACACGCACACGCACACGCACACGCACACATATACACACACACACACACACACACGCGCGAGCTCGCCCCTTCCTTTTTTTCTTGTCGCAGGCGAAGCGATCCCAGTGTTCACGAGCCCACGGGGAGTTAGCCCACGCCTCCTTGACCAGGAGCCACAGGCTACCATGCGCTAGCCAGGAGAATCGAGGTCTGTCCCAAGACGGCGCCTCCACAGCGGGCGCGTGGGTCATGATCGGTGGAGACCGCAGTGCTCAACCGGGCCCAGACTGTCGCAATCGGGCGACGAAGGCCGCGGCGGCGCAAAACGGCCACAAGCAACAAGGCGGCGCCTGGCACGCTCGCCCCGTCCCTCTGGGTCTGGGATGCTGTCGTCAGACGGCGATTAGTCGGAATGACGCGGAACGAGATGTCCTTCTGCCTCATCTCTCCCAGATCTCTGCGCGCCATCCGTCTCGCCATTTCCCGCTTGTGATTAAGCGAAACCTCCACGTGAGCAACGGAGGTGCAAGCTCCCGACGCCGCCAGGGACGGGCCTCCCTCGGCGCGGGGCCTCGTCGCCAGTTTAGCTGCTCCGTCGTTGACCGCTGAAGTTCTGTTCTTGGCCCCTGCTGTCGCCGCGTGGTTCCATGGCTGCACCCGGCTGCATGGTTCCATTGAGAGGAGGCACCAGCGGGCCCAGGGCCTGCCGCCCGCCCCCCCAAGGGCCCCCCTGCACCCCGCATCGCCCAGAGACTGGCGGGCATGGCTCACACAGGATCGGAAGAATGAGCGGCGCGGGGTCGACAAGATTGGCGGAGTTGCACCGACAGGATGGGCGGCGCAGCCCGCGGACTGGACCTCCGCGACCACGTCGACGGCCTCGTTCATCTCGACGCCCCCTTCCTCCTCCTCCATGGCCGCATTCTCGTCGCCCCCCTCGCCATCCTCACTGCGCGCGTCGTCGAAAGCATTCCTGACCTCTTCCACCTGCCCCCGGAACTCCGCGGCGACCCTCTCCACCTCCATCGTCGACCCATCCAACACCCACCTCCACGACCTCCTCCACCTCGTCGTCGACGTCTCCCTGCACATCCGCGCCCTCCTTGACCGCGCCGCCACTGACAGGTCCAACCGCCACTGCCCCTTCTCGTACGCGGGACGCTGAAGCAGATGACGGTGGGCCCCAGCATCACGCCCACAATCTCGCTGCGCACATTCGCCCCGCGCGCGCTGATCGGGGCGCTGAGCAGATGAGGACGGGCTCCAGCTTCACGCACAGCATTTTTACTGAGCAAAGGCAGCGCCGGCCGCCCCTCCCCCTGCCCGCCCTTCCCGCAAACGCTGATCGGGGTGCTGGAGTAGATGATGGTGGGACCCTTCATGGCGGCGCCCGATGGCCAACTGCCCGCCGCGGCGTCCGCCGCGAGCACGGCGGCCAGCGCCCGCCCTCCAACGGCGGCCCCGAGGGCGGCCCGAGCCCCCGCGGCGGCGGCCGCGGCGCAGGCGCAGGCGGCGATCGCGGCGGCCGCGCCGCGCGCGGCAGCTGGATCGAACGCGCCGACGCCAGAGGCAGCGTCGGCAGCTTCGACCGCGCTGGCGGCGCCAGCGGCGCCAGCCGCGGGGCGGCACACGCGGGCCGCGCCGACATGCCCGCGGGCGTCGGCAGCGCCCAGGGCACCCACAGAGGCGAGAAGACGAGGAGCCCAGCCCACGCCGACTGCCCGGGGGGCGTCAGCAGCAGGAGCCGAAACGGCGGCGCCAGCAGCGTCGAAAGCGCTCGCCGCAGCAGGCGCGACACCGAGAGCGACCGCGCCCGTCGCGCCAGAAGCACCAGCCGCGCCAGCGGCGCCAAGGAGCCCCGGCGCGCTGGCCGCGCCAGCGACGTCGATCGCGAAGACGCCAGGACGCCAGGAGCAGCGTCGGCAGCTTCGACCGTGCCGACGGCGCCAGCGGCGCCAGCAGGACGTCGCACGCGGGCAACGCCGACATGCCAGGGGGCGTCAGCAGCGCCTGGGGCGCCCGCGGGGGTGGGAGGGCGAGCAGCCCAGCCCGCGCTGACCGCCCAGGGGGCGTCAGCAGCGAGAGTCGAGGCGGCGGCGCCAGCAGGGCCGGAAGCGCTCGCAGCAGCAGGCGCGCCACCGAGAGCGGCCGCGCCCGCCGCGCCAGCAGCACCAGCCGCGCCAGCGGCGCCAAAGAGCCCCGACGGGCCCGCGTGGACCAGTGCGCCGGCCGCGGCGGCAGCCAAGCGGCGACCTGCAGCGGCACGGGCATGTCGCCGTCGCCGCGCCGCGGTGGTCTCCATCATGCCGGGGCCGGACAACCGCCCCTGAGCCAGGGGCGTGCTCGAGCTTGAGCCAAAGGGCTTGAGCCAAAGGCTACGGACACACGCATACACATACACACACAAACACACACACACACACACACACACACGCACGCACGCACGCACGCACGCACGCACACACACACACACACAACACATATATACATACGATATATACATACATATATATATATACATACATACATACATACATACATACATACATACATACATACATACATACATACAAACATACATACATACGTACGTACGTACGTACATACAGACATACATGCATACATACATACATACATGCATGCATGCATACATGCATACATACATACATACATACATACATACATACATACCTATATGCATACATACATGCCTATATACATGTATACATGCATGCATACATACATACATACATGCATACATGCATACATGCATACATGCGTACATGTATATATGCATACATGCATACATGCATACATACATACATACATACATGACAGACATACATACATACAAACATGCATACATACATACAAACATACATACATACGTACATACATACATACATACATACATACATACATGCATGCATGCATACATACATACATACGCACACACGAGAACCACGCGCGCGCTTCGAGCGCTTGGTTTCTACGCTCTAGTTGTAGTCTAAAATGTTCGACATCGGAGGACACAGATTGTCACACGGATCGTGCCCCTCAGGGAGCCTCACCTGCGACCCCAGAGACAGGCTTGGCTTGGCGTCCCCCCGCCCGTGCTGGCACACCCCTCACAAGGATCGCGCCCCATAAGGAACTCCGCCTCCGTCCCTAGAGACAAGGCCCGCAGAATGGAACGCCCTCAGGCGGGTCGTGCCCCGCAAGTGCACTTGTGGCACCAGAGGGAAGTTACATAGCGTCGCCCAAATCACTTCGGCACACCTCTCACACGGATCGTGGCCCGCAAAATTTCACGGACGGCCACAGAGAAGGTTCGCATCCCACCCCCCCACCTACTTCGGCAAACCTCTCACACGGATCGTGGCACACAGGGATCTCCACCTAAGACATCAAACGGCGCCCGTTGCGGGGCACTATGGGGTATCACAGGGCGCACGCCATCGAGCACCATTTAAGCTCACCCACCAGAAAGGTGTCGGCCCGCTGAGGTCCCAGGGGCCAGGGGATACCAGAATCCTCAGGAGGAATCATTATAGGAGTCCTTATATAGGTCAAAGTCCGTCAGATTCCCTGCGAAATACATGAGGGAATTCTCCCAGGAATCCGTGTAGGAATCCTGGAGGTTCCTGCAGGAATCCGTAGGACGCCCTCACGACCCCTCGGGCGCTGAACCCCGCGAATGAGAAGAGGTGTAACATCTCTTCTTGTTGCGGGTATCGGAAACTCTTCCCTACTTGGAAGACAGCGAACAGACTGGTGAATTATCTATCTCGGCCGGAGAGGAAGGATTTCCACCAAGACCTAGCCCATCAAACCAGAATCTAGAGTCTAGCCGGGATGAAAGATGGCTGGGAGGACGAGGAGAGGAAGAAGGCTCAGGAGGGAAAGGAGAAGGCGGAGAAGGAGGAGAAACGTGACGAGGAAGAGGATGAGGAGGCAGACAAGGGGGAGGGGAAGGAAGGAGAAAGAGAGGAAGGAAGAAGATGAGGAAAAAAGGAGGCAGGAGGAGAGTGAAGGAGTGTGAGGGGAGGGGGAGGGGGGAGTCCTTCCTGCCACCCACCTGGCTCAGCACACGCCCTTCCGCGCGGCTGCCCCCCGCTTCCTGTTGAGCCCTCCTCTTGTGAGCCTCTCCTGCATCTCCTCTTCCTTCTCCTCCTGTCCCTCATCCTCCTCCTTTTCCTCCTCCTCCTCCTCCTCCTTTTCCTCCTCCTCCTTCTCCTCCTCCTCATCCTCCTCCCCACCTCCTGATCATCATCATCATTATCATCATCAGCAGCATCATCATCATCATCAGCATCATCATCATCATCATCAGCAGCAGCAGCAGCATCATCGTCGTCGTCATCACCATCAGCAGCAGCAGCCTCAGCTTCAGCAGCATCATTAGCATCAGCAGCATCATCAGTATCATGCTCATCATCATCATCATCATCAGCAGCAGCATCAGAATCATCATACTCATCATAATCATTGTCATCATCAGCATCGTGGTCGTCATCGTCACCGTCGATGCCATCATCAACATCATCATCATCATGATCATCATCATCATCATCATCATCAGCATCATCATCATCTCATCATTATCATCATCATCATCATCATCAGTGGCAGCATCATCATCGTCATCATCGTCCTCCTCGTCCTCGTCCTCGTCCTCGTCCTCAGCAGCATCATCATCAGCAGCAGCATCATCAGTAGTCCACTCATCCTCATCCCTTGGCCTTCCTGTCCTCCTCCTCACCGGCCTCCTCCTCCACCTCCTCCTACTCGTCCTTTTCCGCATCCCAATATCCGAAACATCGTCCGAGAGCATTAATTATGCTTCTTGTCTGTCGTGGGGCGAGCCTGATCGCTTGCTCAGACCTCTGCCCCATCTGGAGACGGCAGAGGCTGTCGGAGAATGAGGCAGAGATTTCGATCGACGGAAACAGACTTTAGGCGGGCGTCGCCAGAAAAGAACTGAGATGAGGTACAAAGTATGTGCTGAAAGGGCCGTAAACCACTCACCACACACTGGAAAAAGAGGAAGATCACGCAGACCTTCTGCACAAAGAGCATCAAGTCGGGCTCTGGGTTTGACAAGTTGAAGCTCGCGAAAACGAGGCATCCAAATCGCCTGCCAGGCAACGACAGCCCATCATGCTAAGTGGAGGCGACGACACATGACATAATGCCCATGACGGCGAAACGAGGGAGATGTTGCGAGAGTGGATGATGCAGGCGCGCAAGAAACAATGCTTCCACGCCCCGCTCCCCCCCAGGCTGGAGGAACAACACGAAAGAGAATCACTGTTGGCGCGCAAGAAACAATGCTTCCACGCCCCCCTCCCCCCCAGGCTGGAGGAACGACACAAAAGAGAATCATTGTTGTTTTTCCCGTCTGGCTCTGCTGGGGCGTTGGTGGCACCATCGGCCTGGGGCCATGCACGTGACGCGCTATCGGGTCTGGAAAAGCGCGCTCAGTCAGAATTCCCAGCGTCGTCCGACCCTTCGAAGTCGTCGTCGCTGTACGACTCCTCTGCGGCTTTGGCTGCCACCGCTGCGCCGGCACCCTTGCTGGATCCAGCGATGCGGCCTTCCTCTGCGCCGCTGGCGTGGGAGGCAAAACTCTCGGAGTCGTACTTGCGGCTGCTGCCGCTGCCAGAGCTGCTGCTGGAGCTGCTGCGGCTGCTGCCCGACCGCCGGCGGCGCCCCGGCCCGAAGCTGCCGCCGTAGACGCTGCCAGCGGCGGGGCTCGCGCCGCCGCTGCCCTGGACTGGCGCAGGGGCCCCGCCCGCCGCGTCCAGGTGCTCGAAGCCAGGCCCCTGGCGCTGCCTGTCGCGGCTGGCGCCGTGCCGCAGCACGAACTGCCTGAGCTTCTCCAGGGCCTCCGGGTCCTTCGCCGCCTGCCGCGCGCCCGCGCGCGCGCCCGGCTGCCGGCGCCCGGTGGCGGCTGGCCTCGCCACCTCGCGCCGCTCCCGCACCCTCCCAGCCGGCTCCAGCGCGGCGCGGCCAGGAACGGCGGGCCGCCAGCGGAACGCCGCCGCGGCGCCCGCTTCGCCGGGGCACGGCGGGCGCCCCGTCGGACCGTGGCGCTCCACGAACTGCCGCAGCCGCTCCTCGGAGTCGCGCGCCAGCCGGGGCGCCGCCTGGGCGGCCGCCGGGGATCGGCGGGCCTCCCGGCGCGCGGCGGCCGCCTCGCCGCCAGCCCAGGGCGCATGCGGGTGCCACCCGGCGCGGTCCTCAGCGCTGACCACTGCATGGCGCCCAGGCAGGCGGCGGTTCGCCTCCAAGCAGCGCGCGATCTCCGAGCCGCGCCCGCGCGGGCGCCGCTGCCGCTGCCGCGGCACCGCGCGAGGCGCAGCGGCGGCCTCGGCCTCCGCGCCCGGCGGGGCGGAGCCGGCCGCGAGCGCGCACTCCCGCTCGGACCCGGGCGGGCCGCACACGGCGGTCAGTGCCCCGCAGAAGGCGGGCAGCGCCACGCAGCCATCCTCATCGGCGCCAAGCGCGCGGGCGAGCTCCGCCGTGGGGCCGCCAGGCGCGAACTCCGCGATCAGCCCCTCCAGGTCCTCAGGAGGACGAGGAGGAGGAGGAGTGTAGAGCCAAGAGTCATCCACGATGTTGGCATAAACCCTCCCTGCAAGCTCCCTCTCCACAGGCCCCTGCAAAGGTTCACTTCCACTATGGGAACTGCCTCGTTGGAAAACAACCGTTTGAAGACCCTGACGCATGGCAAAACATGATTTTCGGGACTCCAACGCCACGGATCTACCTGATTGTTGCGCTGGGCGATCCTGAATCATGCCATAACGCCGTGCTTGAGACTTCAACACCGCGAAGCAACGTAACTGTTGCACCCTCATAATCCTGAATCTTTCCCAAACACCATTTCTGGTACGTTGACCATGGGAACCCGTGAAACTCTTGCAATTGTTTAAAACGAATGTGCGCGCGGCGCTATGGCGAAAGCCACATTTTGAAAACCACCCGCCCTCAATATGTGAAGCTCTTGCAATTGTTTTAAAACGAATGCGCGCGGCACTAAGGCGAGAGCCACATATTGAAAACGACCCGCCCTCAATCCGTGAAACTCTTACAAATGTTTAAAAAGAATGCGCGTGGCAAACCACCAACCCTCAATCCGTGAAACTCTTGCAAAATGTGCGCGGCGATACGGCGAGAGACACATGTTGAAAACCACCGCCCTCAATCCGTGAAACTCTTACAAGTGGTAAAACGAATGTGCGCGGCGCTAAGGCGAGAGTTTTGAAAACCACCAACCTCAATCCGTGAAACTCTTGCGAATGTTGAAAGCCAATGTGCGCAGCAATACGGCGAGAGTCACATTTGAGACCCACCCGCCCTCAATCCGTGAAACTTTTGCAAATGTTAAACGAATGTGCGCGGCGCTCAAGCGAGAGCCACATTTTAAAAACCACCAACCCTCAATCCGTCAAACTCTTGCAAATGTTGAAAACCAATGTGCGCGGCGCTACGGCGAGTCACATTTTGAAAACCACCCGCTCTCAATCCGTGGAACTCTTGCAAGTGTTCAAAACGAATGTGCGGCGCTCAAGCGAGAGCCACATTCTGAAAACCACCAGCCCTCAATCCGTGAAACTCTTGCACATCCTAAAAAGAATGTGCGCAGCGCTGAAGCGGGAGCTACACTTTGAAAACGACCCGCCCTCAATCCGTGAAGCTCCTGCACATTTCAAACGAACGTGCGCGGCGCTCAATCAGTGCGACAGGGAGATGTTATTCATAAGAGGAGGAGGAGGAAGAGGAGGAGGAGGAGGACGAGGAAGAGGAGGAAGACGAGGAGGAGGAGGAGGAGGAGGAGTAGGAGTAGGAGGAGGAGGACCGCGATCAGCCCCTCCAGGTCCTCGGGCCGCAGCAGGCTGTCACCGTCGGCGTCCAGCCTGAAGAACAGGCCCTGTGGGGACTCGCCCCGCCGCGAGAGGGCCGCGCGGAGGCGCCGCAGCAGGCCGTGGGCCAGCACCTCCCCTGCCGCGCGGAAGGCGAGGCAGAAAGCGGGCAGGGTGACCGCGCCGCGCTCGTCGCCGCCAATGGTGCAGAACAGGCCCCGGAGCTCCTGCTCGGACCTCTCGGGCGAGAACGACCGGAGCAGCTGGCCCACGTCCTGCCAGCCCAGGACGCCGTCCGCGTCCAGGTCCAGGCGCTCGAAGAGCTCGTGCGGCGACAAGCCGCGCCGCGAGATGGCGCCGTAGATGCGCTGGATTACTTCCACGTCCGACTGGAGCCGCTGTCGCCACGCGTCCCCTCCCAGGCGGCCATCCTCGAGCGCCGCCGCGTCCTCGAGCGGCGGCGCCCCACCAGGCCGCATCGTCGCGTCGAAGGCGGCCTCTGGGCGAGCGCCTGGGCCTGCCGCGGCGGTGGCGGCGGCGGCGGCCTCCTCCTCCGGCCCCGCAGGCTCCGCCAGCGGGGTGCCGGCCGCCTGAGCGGCCGCTTCCTCTGCGTACCCCTCGAGGAAGTGGCGGACAGTGTCGTCGGCCAACTGCGGGGCCTTGTAGGCTGCCGCCAATGTCCTCATGGCGCCCTCGAAATGCTCCACGTCGGTCTTCACTGTCGTGATGCCCATCCCGCCCACGTCGACCAGGGTGAACTCCCCGGTCTCCTCGTGCAGGAGAACGTTGGAGGGCTGAAAGTCGCCATGCTGCAAGCCCTCGTAGCGGCGGTGCAGCCGCGAGAGGAAGCGGCCCAGGCGCGTCATGACCCGCATCAGCTCCTGGGCCTCGCCGCCGTGCCACCTCCTCGCTATTACCGTGGCCAGGGGGTCTCCCCGCGCCTTGCGCATCACCAGCAGGTCGTGGAGCTTCTCACCAGACGGCCCCAGGCAGGAAAACACGTGCGTGGGCAGCGCTAGCTGGCCGTCCCGCGCCATGGCCGGGTGCCTCGCGAGCAGCCTCGCGCAGTTCTCCGCCTCCGTGGGGAGGCCCGGATGCGAGCTGGTGCACCTCACCAACTTGAGCACGAGCTCGTCCACGTCCGCGGGCCCGCTCACGATCCAGACGCCCGAGTTCTGCCCGCCGCGGAAGCCCTCCATCTCCCTGATCTCTGTGCCCGCGACTGGGAGAAGAAAAAAGGACATAAACCTAAACCGTTGGCGCTCCGCGCGGATCTCTTGGATCTGCGCTGGACCCCCTCCGTGGAGCGCGGCCCCGCCGGGGGGCCCAGCGCAGATCCAAGAAACCCGCGCGGAGCGCCAAACATTTGTGTGTATGGCGCTGTTTCTTCTTCGAGCGACGGCCCGGCCGAGGCCCTCCAGCAGCCGCGAGCGCAAGGGCTCCTGGCTCGGGCGGAACTGCCCCGCGCCCAGCGGCAGCTGCCTCGGCTCCAGGCCTCCCGCGAGGGGCGCGGGCGCCGCCCCGGCGGAGGCCGTCGCAGGTAGCTGCGCGGGCGCTGGGCCCGCTGGAGCGGCGAGGCCCGCGGTGGTCGCTGGCGCCGTGCCGCCGGCAGGCGCCGTCGGGCCAGCGCTGGAGGCCCGTGCCAACGCCGCGCTGGGCCGAGACCCTTCCGTGGGCCCTGCCGCGGCTCGGCCCAGGCAACCGCCACCGGGGGCTGTCCCTGCGGCCGCTGCTGCTGCCACAGATGCCGCGGGCGCCGCGGGCGACGCAGGTGCTGCCCGTGCCTTCGCCAAGGGCAGAGGGGACGATTGGGCCGCCGCGGCTGGGCGCACTGGAGAAACGTTCACGCCGGTTGCTGGGGTGTCTGCCTTGGGTGCGACTGTGGGCGCGCTGGAAGTGACGGGCGGACGGGGTGCTGCGGCCCCTGCAGTCGCAGGAGACTTGGCTGCTGGCGCCGTCAGCGCACCCGAACCAACCACCCCTGCGGGGACTGATTGAGGGGCGCTGGCTGCACCCGCCATCACTGGCGCACGTGTTGCCGCCGCGGCAGGCCCAATGACGGTCGCAGGAGCGGTGGCAGCCGAGAGCGCAGAGGCAGCCGACTCAACTCTGGTCCCCAATGCGGCGGCAGCTTCAGAGCATGATGGAGCCGCAAGTGCATTCGCCGTGGGCCTGGGAGCTCCTGCACCTGACGCCGTCGCCCCAGCTGGGCACTCTGCTGCGGAAGCTGGGGCCGCCTCTGTGTGCGTGACCGACGACGTGCCAGAAGCGGCGGTCGGCGTGCCAGAAGCAGCGGTCGGGGCTGGCACCAGCACCGACGCCGCCGCCGCCGCTGCTGCAGGTGCCCCTGGCGCCGTCGGCACAGCGTGCACGGGGGCCGCCTGCGCGCGCGCCGCGGCAGTCGCCGCCTGCAGCGCGGCGGCGGACGCAGCAGCGGCTGCCGGCGCGGCGGCTGCCACTGGTGCGGTGGCAGCTGCTGGCGAGACGTCGGCCGCTGGCGCGGCAGCGACCGCCGACGCTAGCGGCGCCGCGGAGATGGCGGCCGCAGCTCCTGCCGCAGGCGGCGGGGGCACCGCGGCCAGCGCCGACGCCATCGCGACCAGGCGAGCTGGAGCAACGGCCCTGGGCCACGCGCGCCGCGCGGGGAGGCGGAGGCGGGCTCTGGCATGGCACCCGCCCCCTGGACGCCCCTGGCAGCGCGGGGGGCCCCAGCGGCCTTGAGCCAAAAGGCTACGAAACACACACAGACTGTTAGCGTGAGACGTGATGAAGAACGCCGCGCGTTCACGCGCGCATGCGGGAAGCCTGTAGCTGAAGAAATGAGGCCTAAGGTCCTCGAAGGCAGCAATCGGACTGGGCATCGGAGCCAAAGCCATCAAAAATGAACGGATACAGAGCTGAGGTCCACGTGTGCAAGTACCCTGCCTATCCGTAAGGATGTCCTGAGCTCTGCTGCACTGTTCCAATACTTGTTCGCAAGTGCTGCAGATGACCATGGCATGGCGATGATCATGTCAAAACTGAGATGAACAAAAAACAAATGTTATCCTGGCGAAGGACCCAACCATAAGCAATTGTTCGTAACGCGTTGTGGGTGCCGCTTTCGGTGGGGCTCCCTATGGGGCCACGAAACGCTGCCCTGGGCGGGGGAACCGCATGCGAGAGCAGCCACTGGGGCCTTCGGTGGAGCTCCCTATGGGGCCACGAAACGCCGCCCTGGGTGGAGAAACAGCATGCGAGAGCAACCACTGGGGCATTCGGTGGAGCTCCCTCTGGGGCTACGAAACGCTGCCCAGGGTGGGGGAAACGCATGCGAGAGCAACCACTGGGGCCTTCGGTGGAGCTCCCTAGGGGGCCACGAAACGCTGCCCAGGGTGGGGGAACCGCATGCGAGAGCAATCACTGGGGCCTTTGGTGGAGCTCCCTATGGGGCTACGAAACGCTGCCCAGGGCGGGGGAAACGCATGCGAGAGCAACCACTGGGGCCTTCGGTGGAGCTCTCTATGGGGCTACGAAACACTGCCCAGGGTGGGGGAAACGCATGCGAGAGCAACCACTGGGGCCTTCGGTGGAGCTCCCTGTGGGGCCACGAAACGCTGCCCAAGGTACGGGAAACGCATGCGAGAGCAACCACTGGGGCATTCGGTGGAGCTCCCTATGGGGCTACGAAACGCTGCCCAGGGTGGGGGAAACGCATGCGAGAGCAACCACTGGGGCCTTCGGTGGAGCTCCATATGGGGCCACGAAACGCTGCCCAAGGTACGGGAAACGCATGCGAGAGCAACCACTGGGGCATTCGGTGGAGCTGCCTATGGGGCTACGGAACGCTGCCCAGGGTGGGGGAAACGCATGCGAGAGCAACCACTGGGGCCTTCGGTGGAGCTCCCTGTGGGGCCACGAAACGCTGCCCAGGGTACGGGAAACGCATGCGAGAGCAACCACTGGGGCCTTCGGTGGAGCTCCCGATGTCTCGAACCAGGGCCGCCCCAAGAAGGAACCAAACAAAATGAAGCAAGGCCGCCCCAAGATGGCTCGAAAGGCCTCAGGCGACCAGGGAACCTCTCAAAACGGGCCCGACCAGACTGCCCCCAAAACGGTATTCCCGAGACTCTTCGCAAGAGCTCAATAGAACCATCGCGCCTCAAGACCCCCCACAAGTCGCCACGAAGGCTTCAAACGCCCCAAGAGGAACCCCGGGAGAGCCCGTAGACGCCCCCGGGATGCCTCAAATCCGCCTCCAAGACGCAAAACAACAGCCTTGCAAAAAAAAACGGTTACGCCAACATCGCAACATTATTTCCCAGACGGCCCAAATGCTGCTCGGGAAAATCAGATAGGACCATCCTCTGCTCTGCGTTCGCCGTTCCACGCTAGTCTGGCTCAGTCGAACCATCTCATCTGCAGGCCAACGCTGCCCTGAGATGGCGGCGGGTTGGCCGCAGGCAGCGGGATAAACAGACTACTTGGCACATTGTGAAGAGATACTGCACCATTGCCTTCAACTGCACACGAGCACTGATGCTACCAACAAAACCCACAAGCTCCGCGCCTCAACAAAATAGGGCCCCCATGGGCAAGGCCGCCTGAACAAATCGATCATGGCTAAAAGCATTCAAAAGAATACAGCGATGTCAACACACTACCTGGCATCAAACTCACACGCATGAGACCAGCGCGCGAAACTCATATAAGTATCCAAGAGATCAGCCTGTCGGTGACGGCGTGACGGCCAAACAAAGAAAACTCGCGAAATTGGCGGCGACGGGAGGCTAGTAGCCAAGCATGGCACAATCAGAGAAAAAAAAACAAGGCCGAACCAAGGACATATCGGCGGCGACGCAAGGAAAGCACCAAGGACCAGGCCAGTCAGGGGCCAGCAAGGCTGGCCAACAAGGCACCAAAGGCAACGGAGGGGCACGCGCTAGAGCCAGGGCCAGTCGGGGACAGGGCCGCACGAAAGAAGTCGACGGCGACGGAAGGCAGGCAGCAAGGCCGAAACAAAGAAAAGGGTGGCGACGAGGGGAGGCTGGCGGCGACAGGAGGTAAACGCCAAGGCCGGACACGGCAGGGCACTCGGGAAACGAACCCACCCAGCGACGGAGGCCGAGCACCAGGGCCAGGGACAGCGACACGGCACGAGGCCGAGCGAACGAACTCGCGACGAAGGAGGCGAACGCACCAAGATACAAAACCGTCGGGGACGCCGAACGAATGAAAGTGGCGGCCATGGGAGGCACCAGCGCCGAAGACAGCCGTGAACAAAGCCGAGCCGAGAGAATCAGTTACCATGGGGGCACCGAGAGGGCAAGGAACACACGGACGGACTGAATTATCAAAAATCGGCGGCGCCGGAAGGCAGGAACCAAATCTAAGGATCGGCGGGGACAATGCGCAACGTAGAAAATTCGAGTGCCAACGCACGGCAAGCAGCAGTCTGTGGCTGCATTGTCGAAAACAAGATCGTAACAAGGAAATCGAGGACGAGAACCAGAGCCAGTCAGGGACGCGGCCAAAAACAAGAAAGCCGAACGGGATGGGCACGAGAATCAAAGAGTGTCGGGAACACGGCCGAATCATAAAAAACACGACGGAGTGCATTCAGCAGGGCCAAAGAGAGCCGGCGACAAGGCCGAATCAAAAAAATCGGCGGCGACGGCGAGCAAACGCTGGGGGCGGGAGAAGCAGGGACAAGCCCAAATCGGTTCCTGGCCACGAAAAACAATCACTCATGACAAACATAAAGTCTTTCAATGTCAACGCAACTCAAGAAAACCATCCGCCGGCACGCACTGGGCATACAAAAACCTTACACAAAAAACAACATACCGTACACATGGAGCTGGACCCGGCCCCGCTCGTACACAATGAACTGAGTGTGACGCTCCACCCGTATGCAACTTGCATGATATCACAACGGAACATGATACCACCGAACATAAAGTGTTACAGTACACACCCGATACACACGGCCATGTATCATATTAAATAATAATCAACAAACTATGACGTAGCATGGCGTGTGGCAAGACACGCTTGCATTGTTTGCATTGTCTGACATGGTAATGTAAAACACAATCCTCACAATCCTCTGGTGCGTGATGTAGCGATCCGGTAAGTGTTTTGTACGCACGTATACGACAGCGAACCAAGTACATTTGATGGAAATGTTACGTTTGTACATCACAACAGCATGATATACGAAAACAGAAACGATCATAAAACTTGCCACCGTGATAAAAGGCCGAAAGAAAGAGCGGATCGAACATAGCGTTAGCCAGCGATTAGCCCAACAATGCGGAAACCTGGATACCACAAACAAAACGGAAATCCGAAAAATGACTCGCGAATGACCATGGGAGCGCAGTGCCCTGGGGACATCTGGGCACTGTCCCTGAAGTTTTCCATCTAATCACTGTGAGGCCACGGGAAATGCGAAGAATGCCAAACAAAAGCGGGAAGACGCATGTGCACCTTCACCATGGAAACTTCGGAGCGGCCCCCTTGTAAGGCCACAGGACATGTGAATGGCGCGCCGACATGTGCGCCATCATGCGTATTACATACATGATGCCTGTAAGTATTTGCTGATATGGATTGACTGGTTGTTAGATGTGTGGTGAAATGTATAGGCCACAACCGGCGACTTCTCAAGATAGACAAACGACAACAATCGAACTGGTAATGTCAACCCGCAAAATCCGCACGCATCAAGCCGCGCATTACATTGCTTATTGGTTATGGTCATACAAGCGTGGCGCGCCGACGGCAACAACCTTGCCTGTGGATTTGCGCGAAACAAAGGAGTGGTGAGGTTTCTGATTCGCGGGATGCTGTGGGAAAGAAAAAGAAAAACAAAAACAACACCAACGAACTACGAATGTCCGGAGCCAACTAAAGCCCACGTCAGCTTCCCGTGAATCTAAAACTTCACTCTTGGGATAAGTTTGAGTAACAGAACCAACGTGAGCCCACTTCGCGCTCTTCGTGATCCGAGAATTAGACGAATTTGAAACTAAAATCCTGCAGTGAACCACATTGAGCCCTTCGCCAAATCCCGAATCTTCACTCCTGGGACTGACGTTGCATGTCCAAAATAACCACAGGCCACTTTGGCTTTTGTGCTCCACGGATTTCCTGAAACTGATTTTGAACATGTAGCAATAACTACAAACCACGCAACGCCTGCCCCGATAACTCAACTTCTGCCAGCAATATTGCATGCGCCTGCTGCTGTCATGGCAACTTGGCATAACGATTTCTCTGGGCATTATTGCAAGACTGTGCACATGAGAATATATATATATACACATACACATACACATACACATACACATACACATACATACAGACAGACTTACATACATTCACACATACATACATACATCTAAATATGCAGCGTTACGGCGTTGCACCAAAAAACAGACACCGAAAGTCTGTGTTTGCATCCTCTGCGTCCCACAACGCAGGAAGCCAATGGACCCCCCTCCCACGCATTCCAAAACCACCAGCACCCGCGCAAAAACAGGAACGAGAACAGGGGCACCCACATACACACATCACCAAGAAAATCGCGATCATCACCAACAAGCATCATGAATACCATCACCAACGCAAGAACCATGATCATCATCATCATCATCATCATCATCACCATCATCATCATCATCATCATCATCATCATCATCAGCATCATCATTACCATCAGCACCATCATATCGATCACAGGAATGACCATCTGAATCGTCCACTCACACACACACACACACACACTTTAAAGTCGGCAACACAGAAATGCCTCAAGCGCGGTTGGCAAATGGAGGTGCAAATCGCGAACGAACCTAGTCGAACGCGCCACGATGAAAACGCCCAGACAAGGCCGCGAAGATAGATAATGAATAACACGAGGCGCTGTCAAGCCAAAACGTAACGGCCAACAAAAAGAAAAACATAAAGCTCGAAAACAATGACAGCCACCAGCAGCCTAGCGTGAATGGGTATCACTGAATCATCGAGAAGATGTGAGACAGCGGAACAGGAGGAAAAAAAAAAAAAGGAAATAAAAAACGCGTAAATATGCAAGACCTGCCGAAAAGAAAGTAGCACTGAAGAAGCTACGGTCTGGCGAAACCGACGGGCAGGGTGGAAGCTTACAAACCAGCAACGCCCAACGCATTAACACACATGAATGATACGATGATAGATATTGATCACGGATCAAAACACGTAGAAAGCACACGGACACACAATCCCGAGGATGTCCCAGGCGGCAACCACATCTGCAAGTCGATGGCAAAAGAATCGAAATCGGGCATGGGGCCCCGATTTGACGCTGACACTTTCAGGCGGTCAAGCAACCCGCACGATCGCCTCGACCGGGTACCTCGACTGCGAGCGAAGAAAACTCGATTGGCCTCAAGCGCAACCTGCCATCTGCCAACACCAGCGCCAGATGCAAAGTCACGCAACGAAACGGTCCAGGAAGCCGGGGACAAAGAAAAAAAAATATTCCACCAGCACTCTGAGCGACAAGTGGGCTAACGAAGGCATTTGTTCTCTTCCACTACCCCCCCCCTTCGAGGAGGGACCCCCCTCCCCCTCCCCGGTTTTTGTTGGGGGGCGGCCCCGATGTGTCCGAGTTCGTTTTCGGCCCCTGGCAGGGTCACTTTTGACACCTCAATGCGAATCGTGGCCCCCAAGAGAAACTACATTCACTGCCCTCTCCAATGACCGACCCTCAGTAAGATGGCCCCCAGAAGCCCGCCCAAGGCCCGAAAAGCCCTTATGAAGGCCCCAAGAGCGCCGGAAAAAACACCAGGAGGCCTCCCAGAGGTAACCTGAGGCCCCAAATAGCCCCCAAACGGCACTCAAAAAACCCAAAATGAACTTCAAGATGGTTCAAGAGCCCAAAGATGGCCCCCAATGCTCCG
Organism: Prorocentrum cordatum; assembly: GCA_963575745.1. Classification (NCBI taxonomy): domain Eukaryota; class Dinophyceae; order Prorocentrales; family Prorocentraceae; genus Prorocentrum; species Prorocentrum cordatum. Next base: position 92,878 of record CAUYUJ010015156.1, on the reverse strand, counting down.
CGAGGCCCCAAGGGCTCGGGATGGCCCAAAGACGAACAAATTTCTTACAGGAAACGACTACGCACGCACTGCGTTGACGAGACCAACAAAGCAACCGAAGAGAAAAGAGAGGCGAACAGACTGCAAAATTCAACCTCGGCAAACAAACCAAGGGAATAGAAGCGATAACAACGCCTGAAAATTTTAGGCATCTGTGAAACCGACACTGAAGAACGACGGCTGAAAAATGCCCATAAAAAGATCGCGCATCGTGCCCCGCATTCTTCTGCCAGTAAAAATTAGGCAAGCCCAAACCGCCAACCTGCATGAGACGCGGACTAGAAAGCTCGCCCACGAACGTGGCAACTGCGCCGAATATACAGCGCGGTGGTTGTCACCGAGAAGAAACATCCCAATTTGCCTGCGACAGCGCCGCGGGGCCCTGCTCGAGAAATCCTGGCCAAACCAACAACTGAGCAAACCCAAATACAGAAACATAAACGAAGAGAGCAGAAGAGAAGAAACGTGCAGTAAAAGAGGGGGGAAAGGAAAAAACAAAAAAAAAACAAAAAAAACGGTAAAATCCATATTTGCAATGAATAAGAAACTGGGAACCGGCGGTAAACCGTCAAGCTTGGTTACCGCGGGGAACTCGTAAAGCTTTGGGAACCGGCGGTAAACCGTCAAGCTTGGTTACCGCGGGGAACTCGTAGAGCTCTCTACGGCAATCTCGCATTGCGCGCAGGCGCGGTCTCCTGCACGAGGACGTGGGGCAGAGAAAGGAACGAGGGAAAAACATCCCTGGAAAAATAATAAACATACCAGACCGAAATCAGGAGTCTGAACACTTTGAGCTAGCGCGCCTGTTGATCCCTGCCGATTGCTGCGCCGAACAGCGTGAAAAACACCATCACCATCTAAAGAAAACCAAATAACGAATACTAAATACTTTGAACTAGCGCGCCAGATCATTTCCTTCCGATTGCCGTGCCAAACAGCTCTGTAGCTCATCTGCAACTCGAGTTACGTCAAGAAAACGAACACCATCTCCAGAAAGTTAGCAGAGTACGAATAGATGTTCAGCCCCAACGCTGCTAGCAAACCGAGTTCAGGCGTCCAGATACTTCGGACTATCGCGCCTGATGATGTCTTTCCCATCGCTGTGCCAAACAGCTATGTAGCTCATTTGCAACTCGAATAAAATCTGGAAAAAAACATCACCAACTCGAAAAAATTGAGTACGAGTAGTGTTTCAGCCCAAGCGCTGATAATAACAGACCGAGATCAGGCGTCTAAATACTTTGAACTAGCGCGTCTGATGTGGTCCTGCCGATTGTTGTACCGAACAGCTCTGTAGCTCATCTGCAACTCGATTCAACTCAAAGAAATCATCACGATCTCCAGAAAATAGCAGACTACGAATAGGTGTGCGACTCCAACGCGGATAACAAACCGGTTTCAGGCGTCTGGACAGGCCACGCGATCGCGTTTGATCCGCCCCAGCGTTCTAAAGAAAGGGTTCGACATTAACTCGCGAATCAGCCACCCATTCTTTTATATATATATATATATATATATATATATATATGTATTAAAACAAAAATATGTTCATTTTTAATGTTTTGACATGTTTTAAATGTTTGTATTATGTGTTATGTTTCTTTTTTCCATAGAAAAATATTTCATATATTTCTTGTTGCTTTGTATATTTCTGTGCTGCTACTATGTTTTATTCTTTATATTTAAAAAGCGTTCTCAATTTTCTGATGTGTTTACTTTCTTTTCGTTCTTTATTATTTTATAATTGTGTTTGTTCTTCTGTTATGTTTGACATGTGTTTTGTTTGTATACTTAATTATTTTTATTTTTCATTTGTCTATTTTGCTATTTCGTTGTTTTCATTGTATTATTATTTCTTTTTTATGTTTCTTATTGTCTATGTTTTAATTTATGTTCATGATTTACTTTGTGTTATATTAGTTTTACTTGTTTCCTATTTGTATTGTTTCACTTTTTCTTATTTTTATGTTTTACTTGATTATATGATTTATTGTTGTGCCACTTTTTTGTTTTTTCATTGTTTTACATCCTCGCGACAATAAGGCTTCCCCACGTGATCTCGGAAAGTCAGCACCATTAAATAGTTCCACGGCGAATAGCACATGAAGAGAGACAGGCGACAAGCAGCACCAAGAATATGGATTTGCTCATGAAACGCCCGCAAGACCTTGAAAACCGCTTCTGGCCTTGAAATGACTGCCAAACGGATAGCCAGAAGCGACAAGAGAAAGGAAAAGAGGGGAGGAGGAGGGAGGGAAGGGGGGGGAAAGGGAGAGAGAGAGAGGGACGGAGAGGGAGGGGAGGAAAGCAGCAGAACACAACAACGCGGGGGAGCGAGGAGGGCAAGAAGAAGCGGGAGGCGCCGAACGCGCGTTGTCTTGAAAAGCCCCTACCGCGTTCCGCGCAGCGCACAGGACCGGGGGGGGGAAGGCGAGAAGGAGCGGGGACGACCGACGACAGCAGCAGCAAGAGGACAACACACGAAGCCGGCGGCGGAACACAACAGCAGCAAACAGAGAGAGAGGAGGAAATGAAAAAGCAGGAGGGGGAGGGAGAGGGGGGGGAGGAGAGGGAGGGAGTGGGAAGGGAAGGGGGGCAGACAAAGGGAGACGGACTAGCCGCGCCAATCGCGACACCCGCGAAACGGGTGGAAGGCGAAAGGAACTCGAGACGAGAGCGTCGAGCTCCAATCTTCGCAACAAGTGGCTCGTGCACGGAGCAAGCGCTGAAGCCCCCCCTGAGATCGCGACACAGACGTAGCACCGGTAACGAAATCTGGCAGCAAGTTGTACACCCGGGTTGCCCCAATGGCAGAATGCAGCAGATAGTCTGGCGAATCGAAGGCCGGCTCTACCAAATGCCGCCGGCGCCGTCGGGGAGCACGGGGGGGGGAGGGGCGAGGCGAAAGAAACGGGAGCAGCAGAGGGGGCCGAGCCCCAGCACTGTCCTGTGGATAACGCCAAGAATACTCATGTCTCGCCTCGAACTTAAAGGGGCCAGATCAAAGTAAAACAACGCATCACTGGCAGAGATTCCAAACGAATTTAAAAATCGCGTTTGGAGAGCGTCTCGAGGAGCTAACACCGACGACGACGCGTGGTTCACAACGCTCGGCATTCGATGTACGACAGGATGTGAGCCTTATACAAACCAACGAGCTCGATCATTGTGAAACAGACGGGTTCTGAGGAGGCTGTACAACCGCCAGGAAGCTCCAGACACGAGCCTGTCGACGGCTACTTCCATGAGAAATTTGGCGTCGGCGTGAACGCCGAGAAGCTTAAATCCGTCACCAGCTGGGCGGGAACGCGACAAAATGTGCACGCTCTCTTTCGTAGCATCGAACCTGACGCGGTTGGCCTTGCCCCAATCGTGCAGGGACGACTGGCAGTGACGTGCAATGTCAAAAGCTCTGTCGTCTGTGACGGCTGGAGCAACAGCTTTCCAGGCATTAAGGTCATCTGCGTAACAAAGCGCGTAGCAAGATAAGAATCCGAAAAATACGTGTTCCACATGGGTGAACCATAATATGCGCCTTGAAATACCATGTCTTGCATCAGAAAAGGCTGGGACTCTCGTCCGTCTACCACCACTCGAGCAGATCAGAGGCGGAGCCAGCTGCCCAGGAGGTCGACCAGTATGCCCTGGACACCCAAAAGAACGAATTATCACACAAACGACTGCGCCCTACGCGGTGAAAAGCACCAGACACATCAGAGCAGGAGAAGGAAAAAAGCCAGGAGAGGACAAGGAAGAGAAGGGCGTCCTGGGCGCCGTGCTGCTGGCGATAACCAAACTGGCGTGGACCAAAAAAACGCGCAATAAATAACGCGCCAATCAAGCGCCCCACGACTTTAGAAAGTTGCGCAATGAGATATATTCCGCGACGAATGTCCGCATCTGCTGTCGTATTCTTTTGACGCACAACACCAGAAGAAAGGCCATCTGGAGTGTGCCACTATCGATCTGGCTAACAAGCAAACAGGCAAAGCTAACTCGCGAGAGCAATTCTTCACACCTTGGCGAGCGAGATCAGGTCCCCCCTTGCTGTCAACGCGAAGCGCAGCTAGGAAATCTCTCGCAGACCGGACCCGGAAACGAAGAAAACCGCCCGGCTCTGCTGGCACAATGGGAAGCGACAAATCAGAAAACCCATTCATGACCGGGTCTGGCAAACTCCATTTGCTAGCGAAACTCTGCGCGGATTCATCTGCTTCGTCTCGGCCTACTACAGCCAAAGACCCGTCTGATCGCTTGAGAGGGGAAAAGAAAACCTTAACAACCTGGCCCATAATCGAATTAGAAAGTTTCCAGTAATTTGCTACCCCGCCGGACACTACGTCACTGAGCACGCGTACGCTTAATAAAATCATTGTGTGCCTTCAACAATCCGGCGCTACAGCGCAAGCACGCTGCAGGGAATAATTGCGCCTGAAGCTGCACATTTGTCCGCCACGAACTCGAGACACTTGTCGGAGAGCCACAGGTGGGACGAGCGGGGACAGGAAGAAAAAAAAGAATGGACTCCGACATAAAATTCAAAATAATGTGAATAAAGCTTCGCAAAAATGTCTGGATAATAATCTGAAATTCACTGCCAATCCTGAGAACGCAAACATGCTTTCAAAAGAGCCCAATTAACTTGTCTGAACAACCATATCTTTCTCGGGAGGAGCTCGAAAAAAATAGGGGAAATAGAAAATTCCATGCACAACGCGGAATGATCTGCTATTTCGCTAATTACTTTGACAAGTAAAATATCAAGCCAATCAATCAACACAAGATCTAAGAGATACGGTTCCCGAAAAGGGCGGCGCACACACTGCTTCAACCCATGATTTTGGGCGAATTTCTTCAAAACAAAATCCCTCTGGCGTCGTTGAGCGGGTTTCACAAAGCCACAGCACGTGATAAACATTAAAATCGCCTGTTATGATAGCTCCTACGGTCTGGCTCTGGAGCTACATCCATTCGGCCTGAAGCGCATCTATACAAAAGATCCGTAGCGTGGCCGTCGCACATACAACCTATAAGAGCAGGCTAGGGCGACAAAACCGGCGCCCGGGCATGCACCTGGAGCCGACGCCACACCAGCGACTGCTGCGAAAATCAAGAGCGGGAGCGCCAACCAAAATGGGGGCGCTCCATTTTGTGCCGCAGAGACAGAAATTCTAGACGCTTCGCGTATCCCCACCAGCCCGTCCAGAAATGAGCCCCAGGGGAGTGGAGGTGATGAGGGAAGCGGGGGAGCATGCAGAAGAACAAAGGGCGGGGTGAGCCGCCATATACCCCAAGAGGGGGAGGATGTAGGAGGAGCCGTCGTCGTCGGAGTAGGAGGAGGAAGAGGAGGAGCAGGAGGAGGAGCAGGAGGAGGAGGAGGAGGAAGATAAGGAGGAGGAGATGGAGGACTGCGAGGACGAGGAGGACGAGAAGGAGGAAAAGGAGAAGCAGGAGAAGGAGGAGGAGGAGGAGGAGGGGGAGGGGGAGGAGGGAGGAGGGAGGAGGAGGAGGAAAATCAGGAGGAGGAGATGGAGGACTGCGAGGACGAGGAGGACGAGAAGGAGGAAAAGGAGAAGGAGGAGGAGGAGGAGGAGGAGGAGGGGGAGGGGGAGGAGGGGAGGGGGAGGAGGGAGGAGGAAGAAAAAGAGGAGGAGGAGGAGGACAATGGCGAGCTTGGGGGCCTCTTGGGCCGTCTTTGGGGCCTCTTGGCGGTCCCGGGGGCCTCTTGCGTATCTCGGGGAGCCTCTTGCGGCCTCTTGGGGGTCTCTTGGGGGCCTCTTGGAGGCCTCTTGGGAGCCTTTTGGGGCCTCTTGGGGCCCTCTTGGGACGCTCTTGGGGCGCTCTTGGGAGCCTTCGAGGCGCTCTTGGGGCCATCTTGGAGGAGATCTATCAAAGAAGGGGGGGTCCCCAATTAGCGCTGCCCCTCTAGAGTGCCTCGAGTCGCCTCTTGGGCTCCCCAAGAGGCCAAAATCCTTACAAAACCTATGGAAAATCAATGTTTTTTGCTTTCTCGCATTTTCGCTCTTGGAGCCTTCTTGGGCCATCTTGGGAGCCTCTTGGGGCCTCTTGGGGGTCTCTTGGGAGCCTTTTGGAGGCCTCTTGGGCGCCTCTTGGCGTCTCTTGGAGCCTCTTGGGGTTCTCTTGGGGCGCTCTTGGGGCGCTCTTGGGTGCCTTCGGGGTGCTCATGGCGCCATCTTGGAGGAGATCTATCAAAGAAGGGTGGAGCTTTAATTAGCCCCGCCCCTCTAGAGTGCCTCGAGTCGCCTCTTGGGCCCCCCCCCAAGAAGCCAAAACCAATCCAAAACCTACAGAAAATCATTGTTTTTTGCTTTCTCGCCTTTTCGCTCTTGGAGCCGTCTTGGGCCATATTGGATTCTCTTGGGGCCTCTTGGGAGTCTCTTGGGAGCCTCTTGGAGGCATCTTGGGCGCCTCTTGGGGCCCTCTTGGGGCGCTCTTGGGGCGCTCTTGGGGCGCTCTTGGGAGCCTTCGGGGCGCTCTTGGGGCCATGTTGGGAATATATATCAAAGAAGGGGGGAGCCTCAATTAGCCTCGCCCCTCTAGAGTGCCTCGGATCGCCTCTTGGGCCCCCCCAAGAGGCCAAAATCCTTCCAAAACCTAAGGAAAATCAATGTTTTGTGCTTTCTCGCCTTTTCGCTCTTGGAGCAGTCTTGGGCCATCTTGGGCGTCCCAACGCGTCGCGGAACGCCCCGTCCAGGTCAGTGGGGAGGGGTAAGGGGAGGGGTAAACCCCTCCCCGAAGGGAAAAAAGGGGGGTTGGCAGAGGAAACGCTCTAGACCACCTACGCCCTAAAGGGCTGGTGGGATTGGAGGAAGGAAAAAAGGGAGGAGGAATGGAGGAGAAATCTGCAGCTGAGGAGGAAGAGGAGGAGGAGGAGGGACGAGGAGGAGGAGGATGAGGAAGAAAAGGAGGAGGATGAGGAAGAGGTCGGAGGAGGAAGAGGAGGAGGATGAGGAGGAGGAGGAGGAGGAGGAGGAGGAGGAAGAGGAGGGAGGCAGGAGGAGTAGGAGGATGGGAAGGAGGAGGAGGAGGAGAAGGAGGATGAGGAAGAACAAAGGGGAGGAGGAGGAGGAGGAGGACGAGGAGGAAGAGGAGGAGGAGGAGGAGGACAATGGCGAGCTGGGGGGCCTCTTCGAAAAGAGAGTTTTGAGGTTCCTTGGGAGCTTGGGGCGCTCTTGGGGCGCTCTTGGGAGCTTTCCAAGCGCTCTTGGAGCCATCTTGGAGGAGATGAATCAAAAAAGGGGAGCCGCTCATTAGCGCTGCCCCTGTAGAGTGCCTCGAATCGCCTCGTGGACTCCACCTGAGGCAATCTTGGAGCGCTCCTGGGCGCTCTTGGGGCCGTCTTGGAGCTCTCTTGGGCTTCTCTTGGTGCCTTCTTGGGCCATCTTGGAGCCATCTTCAGGCCTCGGATGGCCATCGGAAGCGAAAAAGCGAGAAAGCCAAAAACGTTGATTTTCCGAGTTTTGGATGGATTTTGGCATCTTGGGAGTCTCTTGGGATCATCCTGGAAGCCTCTGGGGCGCTTCTTGGAGCCTCTTGGGGCCCCTCTTGGGGCGAGCGGGGGAGCATGCAGAAGAACAAAGGGCGGGGTGAGCCGCCATATCCCCCAAGAGGGGGAGGATGTAGGAGGAGCCGTCGTCGTCGGAGTAGGAGGAGGAAGAGGAGGAGTAGGAGGAGGAGCACGAGGAGGAGCAAGCGGAGGAGGAGAAGGAGGATTCGGAGGAGGAGATGGAGGACTGCGAGGACGAGGAGGACGAGAAGGAGGAAAAGGAAAAGGAGGAGGAGGAGGAGGAGGAGGAGGGGGAGGGGGAGGAGGGAGGAGGAAGAAAAAGAGGAGGAGGAGGAGGACAATGGCGAGCTTGGGGGCCTCTTGGGCCGTCTTTGGGGCCTCTTGGCGGTCCCGGGGGCCTCTTGCGTATCTCGGGGAGCCTCTTGTGGCCTCTTGGGGGTCTCTTGGAGGCATCTTGGAGGCCTCTTGGGGGCCTCTTGGGGCCTCTTGGGGCCCTCTTGGGGCGCTCTTGGGGCGCTCTTGGGAGCCTTCGAGGCGCTCTTGGGGCCATCTTAGAGGAGATCTATCAAAGAAGGGGGGGTCCCCAATTAGCGCTGCCCCTCTAAAGTGCCTCGAATCGCTTCTTGGGCCCCCCAAGAGGCCAAAATCTTTCCAAAACCTAAGGAAAATCAATGTTTTGTGTTTTCTCGCCTTTTCGCTCTTGGAGCCGTCTTGGGCCGTCTTGGGAGCCTCTTGGGCCTCTTGGGGGTCTCTTGGGAGCCTTGTGGAGGCCTCTTGGGCGCCTCTTGGGGCCTCTTGGAGCGCTCTTGGGGCGCTCTTGGGGCGCTCTTGGGAGCCTTCGGGGCGCTCTTGGGGCCATCTTGGAGGAGATCGATCAAAGAAGAGGGGGTCCCCAATCAGCGTTGCCCCTCTAGAGTGCCTCGAGTCGCCTCTTGGGCCCCCCAAGAGGCCAAAATCGTTCCAAAACCTATGTAAAATCAATGTTTTTTGCTTTCTCGCCTTTTCGCTCTTGGAGCCGTCTTGGGCCATCTTGGGAGGCTCTTGGGGCCTCTTGGGGGTCTCTTGGCAGCCTCTTGGAGGCTTCTTGGGGGCCTCTTGGGGCCTCGTGGGGCGGTCTTGGGGCGCTCTTGGGGCGCTCTTGGGAGCCTTCGGGGCGCTCTTGGGGCCATCTTGGAGGAGATCTATCAAAAAAGGAGGGTCGTATATTAGCGTTGCCCCTCTAGAGTGCCTCGAGTCGCCTCTTGGGCCCCCCCCGAGAGGCCAAAATCCTTCCAAAACCTAGGTAAAATCAATGTTTTGTGTGTTTCTCGCCTTTTCGCTCTTGGAGATGTCTTGGGCCATCTTGGCCGTCCCAACGACCCGCGAAACGCCCCGTCCAGGTCAGTGGGGAGGGGTAAGGGGCCGAAGGGGAAGAAGGGGGTTGGCAGAGGAAACTCCCCAAACCACCTACACCCTAAAGGGCTGGTGGGATTCCTCCGGTGGCGGAGTCTTGGTTTTCGCACGTGCTTCTCACATTCATTTGTTCTCCCCTCTTCCTCCTTCCACCTCCGCTGAGATTGCATGGTTTCTATTCCATTCTGATTGCGGTCCGGTCTTGCAGGACTGTACCGGCCACCTTGTTACGGAGACGTGCAGAGCTTGCTACGGAATGGGCCAGCCTCTCTCACCTCGCCATTGGGGCCGCTTTCGTTGGAGATTTCACTGTGCATCATCTTTTTTTTTTTTTTCCAACAAGACAACTCCATAAGGGCAAATTTCTTCGAACGTGGTGTGTAAAGCACGGATTCGTCGAAAAAGTTCGACAGCCTACGCGGCAGCAACATTTGTTAGATCTTGTTCTCACTGACATGCCTGACCTCATCTCTTGCTCAGTCGCGCCACAAATCGCTGATCACAGTGTTCTTCTTTGCTCTGTCACGCTGCCAGCACTCACTTTTTCGAGTGTTCAGCGGGAATGTTGGATCTACAGTCGTGCTAACTGGGGCGCTATACGGAAAGCTGTTCGCAATTCGCAATGGAAATGGATCGGCGGATTTGCTCCCGATGCAGCAGCCTTAGCTCTTGCTTGTTTTTCGTTTGATTTGGGTCAAAGCGATGGTGGCAACTAAGCAAAATTTTGAGCAATAAATCTTGTGAATCTTCCTCTCCTCCCTTGTTCCGATGCAGGTGCCTGGGTGTCGGAACCCCAAAGCAAAGCACAACTGTTCGCTGACTAATTAGTTTCTCGATTGTCCGTGCCAGGGCCAGAAATCATCGAATTCTCCGGACAGCATTCTATAATTTTATTGCTCAAGGTTTGTTCCGATTTGTTCTCGCAGTGCGAGTGCTGTCTGCTCAGGTTCGACAGTGGTACTGGTCCGGGTGGAACCCCGGCCCGTTCTCAAGATCTGCAGCCGGAATCTCACGATTGTGTTGCAGAAGTTTTTCGTAAACAAAATCGACGCTTATATTGGTCATTTTTGCAAAATAATGGTTTTGAATTTCAGTAATTCACAAGAATGTTTGTATCTTTGTCTATCTTATTTCTGTTCGACGTCCACTCTATGAATTCGAGTTTGATCTATTTTTTCTACAAATATTCTGGATTATGAACATGTCATTCGGTTTGTGTATGAACCAAACCTGCCTCATACAAATTCGTGTTAAAGCATCAGAAATTGAAATTTACATCTTGTTTGAAACCTGTATGTTCCGGCTGGGTGGGTTCGTACTATGCGAATGTTTGTTCTCATTGTAGCCGATTCAAACTGCTGTCATTCAATGCTATTTTGGCACGAACTCAAAAGCTATCATTGCCTGTAACTGGGTCAA